>CM066034.1:584257273-584795382 GCA_033557465.1 Ichthyophis bannanicus | reverse complement strand
GCAAAACCTGCTAGTCGCCTGCCTCCTTCACATTGGCTACTAACCATCAGTATATACTGTAGGAAGAACAGGTGAAATTTTGTCTAGTCCCAGTTCCCCAAGGCAAGTGCAAATGCTAGAAGTCTAAAAAATAAGACCTGGGAGAGTTATATTTAGCACTAAATGAAGGTTACTATATACTGGAATATCACAGACATGGTGGAAGGAGGACAACCAGTGGGACACTGTGATACCTGGGTACAAACTATATTGACATGATAGAGCTTATCAAATTTGTGTAGGGTTTGCTCGCTATGTTAGAGAGGGCGATTGAGTTCAGAAAGGAAAAAGTTTTGCCGGAAGCAAACTCTGCTGTAGAATCTATATGGATTGAAATTCCATGTAAAAGGGGGAAGGCAAGTGGCAGTGGGGGTGTACTATCAAGCGCCTGGCCAGAATGACCAAATGGATGATGAAAAGCTCCAAAGAAATCAAGGAAGCTAACAAAAGTTACAGCGCAGTAATAATAATGGTTATTTCAACTACCCCGGTATCGACTGGGTCAGTGTCCACAATCAGGACATGCTAGGGAGATAAAGTTCCTAGATGAACATAAATGACTGCTTCTTGGCGCGTTGCTGGTTCCATGAACCGACCAGAGTGGAAGCCCAATGTTAGACCTAGTCCTTACTGGAACACCATATCTAGTGCAAGAGATAAGGTTGTTTGGGGCCACGTGGCAATAGTGATCATAGCATGATCTCCTTTGATTTAATTAGTGAAGGAGGGTGAGTACGGAAATCCACAGTACTACCTTTTAACTTTCTAAGGGGAGACTAAGGATAAAATGAGGAAAACAGTTAAGACAAAACTAAAAGGAGCAGTTTTGCAAAAGGTTAAGAACGTACATCAGGCTTGGCTGTTGTTGAAAAATCCGCTTGGAATACCCGACCAGCTGTATTCCACGTTTAAAGACGAAGTTAAGGAATTCCAAAATAACTGCCAGCATGGTTTTAAAGGTGAGGTCAGAGAGTCTGTTGCCAAAAAAGCATCTTTTCAGAGATGGAAACAAGAGCCAAACAATGAAACCTTGAAACAGAACAAGCACTGGCAAGTCAAATTCAAGGCATTGATAAGGCAGGCAAAGTGAGAATTTGAGAAGAAGCTTGCTGCGGAAGCAAAAACGCGAATTATTTATTTATTTTATTTATTTATTTAGCTGTATTGATAGTTCCGCTTTTTACCCCGGTCACAGCGTTCAATTGGTGGATACGTTTAACACTATGGGATATGACACACATAATGTTAATACTTTACAGGGAACAGTGGCAATTAGGGTTAAGTGCTTTGCCGTCAAGACCACAAGGAGTGCCTATAGACCTATCAAATCCCAGTCCCTCCGGCCCTGAGATTGCTGTCCCCAAGGTGGTAACTGAACCCCCAGCCCTCCGGCCTGAAAGTAACTTGTTCCTAACCACTAGACCACTCCTCCCTCTAAAGACCTTTTCAAGTCCATTCGTAGCAAAAAACATGTGCGAGAATCAGTTGGTACATTAGATGATAAAGGGGTTAAAGGAGCACTAAGATGCTAAAAGGCGATATCGGAGAGACTGAATGAATTCAATGCTTCACTCATTACTGAGGAAGATCTAGTGATGTTACCCATTACTGAAGTAGTATTTAAAGTTTCGGAATAATTTAAGTAAATATCGATACATCGGGAAGAAGTATTACAACTATTAGATAAACTGAAGAGTAGCAAATCACCTTGGCCGGATGGTATACATCCAAGGGTGTTGCAGAACTGAAATATGAGATTGCCGACCTGCGTTATTAGTAATCTGTGAACTATCATGTAAAAGGATCTCTAATACCTGAAGATTGGAGTATCACCAATGTAACACCAATTTTTTAAAAGGGTTCCAGGGGTGATCCGGGAAACATCAGACCGGTAAGCCTGACATCAGTACCGGTACAAATGGTAGAAACCATCATAAAGAATGAAATTACTCAGCATAGTCCATGACCTAAGGGTAGACATTCCAACATGGCTTTAGACAAGGAATATCTGTTTATGTTTTTTTGAAGGAGTGCAGATAATCAGGTGGAGGCAAAGGTGAGTCGGTTGATATTGTTAATCTGGACCTTCCAGGAAAGCCTTTGACCAGGTCCCTCATGAGAGGGACCTTTTGGCAAAACTAAATAGTCATGGTATAGGAGGCAGTGGTACTATTGTGGATCAAAGCACTGTTAAAAGTAGAAAGCAGAGGGTTATTGCTAAATGGCCAAAATTTTCCCAATGGAGAAAGGTGAATAGTGGTGTACCCCAGAGGATCTGTGGCTGGGTCCGCTGCATTTTCTACATATTGCCATAAATGACCTGGGACGTGGCATAACGAGTGAGGTTATCAAATTTGCAGATGACACAAAACTATTTTTAAAGTTCTTAAAACCCAGAGGATTGGGAAAATTGCAAAGAGGATCTTGATAAAATTGGCAGACTGGGCATCAAAATGGCAGATGTAATTTACTGTGGACAATTGCAAAGGTTATGCACCTAGGGCAGACCAAACCAAACGATGGTTTTACACGATTTGCCGGTTCCACATTAGGAACCCACCACCCAGGAAAAAGATTTAGTCGTCATTGGTGGCTCCCATGTTAAAACCCTCGGCCCTTGTGCAGCGGGCGGCCCAAGAGAGCCATAGAATGCTAGGTTAGATAAGGAAAGGAATGGAAAAATAAACAAAATATATTATAAGTGCCTCTAATATCATTCCATGGTGAGACCGCACCTTTAATATTGTGTGCAATTGCTGGTCGCCGGTATCTTAAAAAGCATATAGCCATTTTAGAAAAGGTTCAGAGAAGAGCCACCAAAATGTGTAAAGGGTATGGAGGATACTCCTATGAAGAAAGGCTAAAACGGGTTTAGTGCTCTTGTAACCTGCGAAACGAGACGGCTGATTGTAGATATGATAGAATTCTATCAATTAATGAACGGGAGTTGAACGGGTCCCACGTAGATTGATTGTTTACCTTATCCAGAATAGTAGATAAGACTAGGGGACAAGGCAATGAAGCTACATGGGTAGGAACCTTTAATACTAATTAAAAGAAAATATAATTTTTTCACTTCAACGTTTAATCCAACTCTGGAATTTGTTACCCAAGACGGGGAGGATGTAGTGAAAGGCTGTTAGTGTAGATTGGCATTACCTAGGGTTTTCAAAAAAGTTCTTGGGACAATTCCTGTGGGAAAGGTTCCATAAACCATATTAATAAGGGACCCAGGATATCATAGTGCTTGAACGCTATACAAGCCTTGTGTAACTGTTGTCCCTTGGGGAAACTGCTATGTACATAGTGACCTAGAGGGCCACTGGGTGGAAACAGAATACTGGGCTTGATTGACCTTGGTCTTACAACCAGTAATTGGCATATCTTATGGTTCTTATGATACATGTGTGATTGGTGGCACTGGGTGACGGACTGACCGTCCATGATGTTTGGACCCCCCTCCAGCACAAATTCCAGCCCCTTGCACGTTAGGTTCTCTTCAACAATTCCAAACTTTACCATTCTGTCTTTATGCAACATGAGAGTCCACTGGAGGCATATTCTCTCAAAGTCCTAATCTTGCGACAATGCGAACTTTCCCTCTACATGAAGTTGAGGGGGTGTGATGCGTGCCTATGTATGTGTTTTGAGCACCGCGGAATGATGTACTGGTAAATTTCTGCATATCAAGCATTAGAAAGCAAGTACACTTTTTTTTTTTTTTTTAATTTTCCAGTTTCCCATTTTGAGTTCAGGAGAAGTGAGAACTCTGGAACAGAAGGCAATAGGTCGAATCCTGCTCCTCCTATCGTTCCTGTGTTGAAGCATAGCACCTCGACTGTTCTCCCCAGACTACAGTGGTACAGGAAAAAATGTTGTGTGTGGGCTGTGTGTGCCGAGGACCACAGGAGGCAGGAAGTCAGAACTGTGCTTTAATTTATTTACAGCTTCTGTATGTTCTTCCTCCCAAACATAACTTTTATTTTTTAGCCGGAGTAAAGTGGAACACTGCCACTTCAGCATAATTGTGCATTAAGTCACTAGCAGAAACGCAGTGTCCCTATAAATGACTGGAGTGATTTCTACTGTATAATTGGAAGTCTTCTGTAATCAGCTCTCTCCTCTGGGAATCTACCGATTTGACCATCCTGGCCAATAGTAACCCCTAAAAAGGAAACCTGTGATTTGCACTTTGAGCCTTGGCAGGACTTAACTTTACAAACCAGCTTGTAAGGAGGGGCTTTTTAAACTTCTCTTACATGATTCCAGTGTACAGCTTCATTCTCAGACTGAATCAGAACTGTCATCTCTATCTTACTGAATTATATTATCTCTGCAAGACAATAGTGACAGGGCTTCCTGCATTTATTTACGAAATATTGAGGGGGAATCCTTTATATCCCTGTTGAAGCAACAGTCCCCATGGCATTATTGTTTTATTCCAGCCACGAGGGGGACTGGAAAGGCTGTTTTTGTACTGGCATTTCAGGGCCAGGGGCAGACTCCAAAACCCATTGGATATGTCTAAAACAGAGGAAAAATTTACATTTGGGGTTTTCAGTTTAGGGAGATCATTTCAGGGTATGAGTCTACCACGGGCACTACCCAGCAAGATTTTTGAAACTTTATTCAGGGACGTGAAGTCCATAGTGAGCCTGTAGGAACCCCCGGTTTTAAACTATCGGCCAGGCTGTTGAATTTGCTGGGGAAGAAATTAGGTCTAATCAGACCCCTCTCCTCCCCAGTATCTTCACAATTTTTAGTCACTGGTTCTTGATGCTGTGCTCGATGAGGTACTGGGGTATTTTTTCTGTGGTGGAGGCATCCTCACCTTCCAACCATTATTTGTTTGTCGGCATTTTCACACAATCTAACTTTTCTTGATCACAGACTTGAATATCAGCCACCTCTGAAGTAATTAAACACAGATCATACTGCTGATCTTCCTTTGTGCACTTAGTTTCTAACTGCTATGGGAAATGGACTTCATGCACTACGTTTTAGAAGCACTTGAAGTTCCTGAATACTTGCCACATTTTAAGATTATCCATATCCACCACAAAGTTTAACTGGTTGAGAAATGTCAATTCCAATTTATTTCTTTTGTTTGTGTGCCCTATAGTGGGATCCGTGGTTTCTAACATTTCCCGTTGTTTTGTTTCACTGTGCCACAGGGATGACTCCATTTAACTGGGATAGCCACACATGTGGAAGCGGTGGTCATTTAATTCCTTGAATTTCATAAATTTCCATATTCTTTCTGATCTGCCCCCCAGTGGGAGAATCTCTGTTTGTAAAACGAATTCCCAGCCCCTGGTGTCAATCAGAGCTAGTTTCGCCTTGACCCCTACTCTACCATGATCACCTGGGGGCATCCACCAGAGTCCAGTATCAAGGATGTGACAAGCCGTACACTGTATTCTGGGCCTGTGGTCTTTTTCATCATCCAGTAGGCCTCTGGAATTGAGTTCTCTCTCTGCTGGCTAGAGAACGGAGGCACTGGACTATTAGGCTTGAGACATTTTGATATCTGAACCCACGGAGGTCAGGGAAACACCCCTATGCACTAGGCCTTATGTTTGTCCTGAGCTGCTTGTAAGTCCTGTTTTAAATTTATCTATTTCTATACTGCAGTATGTGTTGTGTCCCCCTGTTCCCATTTAATTTTCGCCTGTTTCCTAATCCATCTCTCTGTGCTTTGACGAGAGGAGGTAAGTAAAATATGGGTCAGAGCCTCATAAGCTCAAAGAAGAAGAAAAGAGAAAGAGGGAGAGACAAGGGGGAGGGGAGATAAGTGGGTGTCAGAGCCTCATTGCAAGTTTTGTCCGATGACTTGAAAATAGGAAGATGAGGAGAGAAAGAGGAAGTATTTCTGTCCTTTATAGTGAAAGTTTTCTCTAGCAACGGGCTCCCTTTGAGGTCTGCTAATGTTTCCATCCCCTCCCTTTGAGGTCTGCTATTCTATGCTTAGCAAAAGGTGGGGGCTGCAGACCAATCTCATCAGGCCCTGAGACTGGACCATCACCAGCAGGCGGTCAGAGCGGCTTTGAAATCCAAGGTTGCGCTGGGGGGGAACAGCCCATCATCAAATTGAAAGACACCTATGCTAGGCCATAAGTGTCCTGCTGATCTGAGTATTGCTGACAGACGTCACCATATCAGTAGGCTATTAATTCAAACTCTGGTTTTTCGGTCTGTTTGTTGATCGGCCATTATATTGGATGACTGGACATTTTCATGTTTTAGGTTGGAAATGAAAGGGCCAGAGATAGATTTTTAAACAAAACCAAACTATAATGAGTTTCTAATATTGGGTCTTAACCCAGAGTTAAAAATATACAATTTTACACATTTCATTCATGTAGTTTTGGTCCAAGGTATGACATTTTTAGGATGTGGATATTTATAGTACAAAGTAGGGGATCAAACCGGGATGGATATCACATCACTTCAGTGTTCATAGAAATAGAAAATCCATAGATAAGAAAAACCCACCTTTTTTAACAATTACAACAGTCGTGCTCATCCCATACAACTAAGGGATAAGCCTGGGCCCCCTTGTTCACAGTTCCTTCAGATATAGAAGGAAACTTGTTTCTGAGGAAGGTTGAATGATGATTTTGATGAATTGAATTGTTTGATGAAAATAATGAATGGAAAATGAATTGAAATTGACTGTTGAAGTCAAGGCACAATCAAAGATTTTTGTATTTTAAAGAGTAAGGTAATTTTTTCAGAAAGGGGAGAAAAAAGGATTATCCTCAACACGGTCATACATTCCATGCCATATTATAAAAGGAGCCAACTAGCACATTTACTAATTAGAGACTTTATTGTTACATTTTGCTAAGACAAATTCGGTGGAGGCGTCTCGGTATATATAATTCCATAAAGTTAAATGTAGTAGTTACAAAAATACTTCCCATATAGTTCCCACATTACTTAAAGTTGTCGTGTTTTAAACAAAACAACACCAATGTTGATAAATAGCATCGCGAGGGCTAGAGGAGGAAAAAACATCGCGGACTGATCGCTGCGTTTGTGTTCTTGTGGCACGCGTCATAAAATCTCAACAAGGGACTAAATATTGGAGGCCCGGCGGGCGATGACCCGGCGAGTGGGCGGATGTTAATCCCTTTTTTTATCACTATCAACCGTATGGTTAGTTGCCAACAGGTCCACAGAGAAGTTGTGGAGAGATGTGTAGAATAGAATTAGAATATTGTTAATCACCTTAGAAACGACAGGAATTTCAATATCATGGTAAACAACATCTCAATTTAAAAAAGCAAACGTCTTGTGGCTCCACTCATGTAGTTTAATTGCATTCAATGCCCATGCTGCTTAATATATGTACAATCAAAAAACCCCAAACAAGGCAAACAAAAAGACAAAAACAAAAACGTGAGACAGAACAACCAGGTGGAAATGAGTTATAAGAGAGGAAAAAGTACCCTCAGTCGCACTCCAATGTAGATACTGGAGGAAACGAGTCTAACATAAGGGAAACAAGTCCCATAAAGCATGAAAAGACTCTCTTTACATCAAAGGTCAATAAAAAAAACCTCTAACATACCACCAGCTGTTATAGCTTAAGCAGAGCAGAAAAAAAGAAAAAAGCATGCAGCGTTTTAAGAAATCAGCCAAAAGAACTCACAAAAAAAAAGGTGTCTTTTTGCATGTGGGGTTACACTGACGCCGTGATCTGGCATAGCTTACCGCTCCCCGTAGCATTTCTAGTCAGCGTTCTTCTTTCAAATGCAGTTCCATGTACGTTGAAGCTCCTTGAGGAAGCCGTAAGGCGAAACATCTGGTGTCGGAGCTCATGTCGGGGCTCGTTTGATACTTTTTCTTCATATCCGGCCTTCAGATAAGTTTGGACTTTTTTGAGTTCTTTTGGCTGATTTTTGGCTGATTTCTTAAAACGCTGCATGCTTTTTTCTTTTTTCTGCTCTGCTTAAGCTATACCAGCTGGTGGTATGTTAGAGGTTTTTTTATTGACCTTTGATGTAAAGAAAGTCTTTTCATGCTTTATGGGACTTGTTCCCTTATGTAGACTCATTTCCTCCATTATCTACCTGGAGGGCTACTGAGGTCTTTTTCCTCTATTATACTCATTCCACCTGGTTGTTCTGTCTCACGTTTTTGTTTTAGTTTTTGTCTTTTTGTTTGCCTTGTTTTGGGGTTTTTTGATGTGTTTTTGTTACATTGGCTCCTTGAGTATTTTTTTTGTATGTAGCTTAATATATGTAGGCAAAACAACTCGGCCCTTCAGGGTTAGAATGAGATGAACATCCGCAGCAGATTGAACTGTAAGAAAAAACGAAGTACCAATTGTGGATCATTGTACAGAATTGAATCACAAATTTGGGGAGCTACGTTATTTTTGCATAGATCAGATTGATACTGGTTACAATGGAAAAACCAGAGACCAAACTTTATTAATTCGAGAACGTGGATTTGTAATATGTAATCAGTGAGTCCGAATGGCCTAAATGCTCAAATAGATTGGAGCGTATGCGCAAGATTTAAGTCAGGTGAGATAGTCATCCTAGTGAATCAGGCAATTTCCACATATTTGGGACTGCATCATTATGACTAATGGAGGTAGAAAGCGCTTATTACAGCTTATGCGCAGGATTGTGATGTTTGATCATTGACTTGAGAGATGAGTTTATCGGAAGGCTCATTAGTGAAGAATCTCACATAAGTGAACAACGATTTATAAAAAGCACGGATAAATAGCTAACCCGCATGCCGGAGTTAGCTTTAAGAAACTGATTAGTTTTCAGAATGATTAGACTTGTGATACGCATTAGTGAAGAATCTCGCACAGGTGAACAACGATTTATAAAAGCCATGGACAATAGCTAACCCACATGCGCGGTGTTGGCTTTGAGAAACTGACCAGTTTTCAGAATGATTAGACCAAGGAATCAATGATACGCATTCTAAAGGTAAAAAGAAATACATATTGTTCGATAGTGTATGATATAGAACATAAATCCAGGAAGAGACTGCGATTGATTGAATAAGATTTTCATTTATTTTGTTAGCAGTACTTCGAAAATCTGGAATTAACAACGTGCATTTTGAAGGGCTTGAAAAACCCCCTGAGGAAACTTCACAATGGTGAAGCGATCGGCGCTGAAATTTGGTGTTAAAGAGGTCATTATATTAAGTTAAGCACTACTGTTTCATTCAAAGCAAATTACTAATTTTGAGAGTGAGCGGCTGATTTTGTTTGTTTATGGACGTTGTTCTTGACATTTTTTAAAAGAAGTGGAAGAAACATTAAGTGACGCCAGAAGGTCACTGATGCAATAGGTTGCATAGAGATCAGGCATGTTCAAGTCTGAATCACAGCCCCATACAAGTCTGAGACCTTGTTGCTTATAATAGCTTTGACGTCTAGTTTTTAATTGTCGATGAACAACATCTTAAGATAATTGAAAATTATAACATCGCAATCTCTAAGTTAAAAGTTGGAGCGTTAAAATATATATATTCAACAGGTTCATCGCTCTAATAAGTGACCGTATCGATAGTTTTGTCGAGTACATTCATGGAAGTTCCTTAATCAAGCCCTACCCATGACAATGGATATTAGCTGACAGTACAGATAGCAACCAATAAGAAAGCAGTAGAATTCCAGTCTGTAGCTTTCACAATAGAAATAACATCAAAGAAAAACGAAATATATAGTGGATAATTTAAAATGCAGTACATCACAGCTGGTGAATTATTTTTAATTCTTTGTCCATGATGTGGTTCATATGCACACCAGTGATATGTGCACACACACACACACACTCTCTTTCTCTCATATACATGCACCGCATTTACAAAACACATGCGCACTCAGACATTGTGGGAAAACAAACAAACAACCGGGTGTGAGCATGCACACATTGACGGAGGCTTTGGAAAGAATTCAATGAGCCATGCACTTCATGCTTTCCCTACTTTTTATTCTTTTCAACCCACAGAAGTTGGAAAGAATTCTATAAAAAGGTTGAGAATGTCTTGTCTGTCTGTCTGGGAGGAAAATAACTCTCTGAAAATGTAATGAAACAAGATAAAACTTGGCATGTGGGGAAAAACTGGAAAAGACATATTGGCTTCGAAAATTGACCAGATTTGACCGAGGGTTCCAGAGAAATAAGCCCTCCCAAAAAAACTAGCCTAATGTATTTCTATGGGAGGAGTTACAGCTTCTGTAGCATGGAAATTTACATACAATGCAATTTAGCAATTAGCAAATTGCTCCCTTCAGACTTTCTCTCTGTTCTCTACCTCTCCCAACTTGTCAAATTGCTCCACTACCAAAAAAATCTCCCCCACACATTTGCCTTACCACCCATACTCTGCCTTCGCTCCCAAAAAAATAGTCCCCTCCACTGCGCTACCAAATTCCAAATGCCGCCACCATGAAAAAAATTCCTTGACAAACTGCTTACCCCCCTGCAAACTGCCCCACCCCCAAAATCTACACCTCCACCACACTGCAAACTGTCCCGCTCCAATAAACATCCTCCCACAACTGTCCTGTTCCCAAAAATACCCCCTCATAACTGTCCTATCTCATTTCCTTTTGGTGATATGGCACCTACGTCCAACTGTTCCCTCATGGGATCTCGGTCTGGTGCTATGGACACTGATGTCAGAGCTCTTAAAATAGGCTACGCTTAAAGATCTTAACCTTAAGACCATCTTCTTGGTTGCAATCTGCTTGGTGTGTCTTCTCTCCAAGCTGCAAGTGTTATCTTGTAGGGACCCTTACTTGTCATTCTTGGAGGAGGCTGTATACATTTGGCCCATCCCATCTTTCTTGTAATTCTTCGTGTTAATCAGATGATCTGTTTACCTTTGTTTATTAGGACACAGTGCCATGGGAAGGACAAGGATCTTCACCTGGTGGATGTCTAGAACGTGCTTCTCTGGTATCTTAAAGTTACTAATTCCTTTCGCAAGTCAGACCGTCTATTGTGCTGTTTGTGGGACTGCATAAAGGTGACACAACTGCCAAGACTATCCTGACATGCTGGATCAAGGGAGACCATTGCCTCAGTGTCTCTGTTGTGGAACCAGATGGTTCCGGAAGGATTGCATGCACATTCCACTCAGAAGCAGGAATCTTTGTGGGTGGAGCACAGCTCGATCTCCCCCTCAGACATTTGTCAGGCAGCAGTGTGGGCATCACTTTCTACTTTTGTCAGGCATTACCGCTTGGATGTCCATGCTCAATCAGACACGGCTTTTGGTTCAGAGGTCTTGAAAGCTGCTGTGTCTTCTTGCCCAGTGGCATCGTAGCTTTGGTAACATCCCACCTGTCTGGACTAGTCTAGCAGGATGATATGGAAAGTGACATTTTATTTACTCGATAATGTCCTTTCCTGGAGTCTTGCCAGAGCAGGTCTAAGACCCGCCCCTGGAAACTGTTTTGGTCTGCTGGTACTCTCTACGGTTGGACCTGCAGACTCATACCCTTTTTACAAACCTTCTGTCTGAAGCTGAATCATGTACATAGGTTTGGTTCTTGTTCTGTTGAGCATTATCTTCACTGAAAATTGTGTACACTCAGGGATTCTTAGGGGCACATACTGTCATAAGAAACCTCTGGAATGTTTCTCTGTCTCCACAACTGCTGGTAGGAGGGCACAAGCACTTGGTGTAACATGACTTAAGGAAAGGATATCATCTGATGAGTAAAATGTCACCATAGTAGGTTTTTTATGTCTATTTTTTGAGATGGGGTAATTTCCTGCTTGCTTTTCCCACTTCTTCACTTCTCAACTCTCCTTGAAGTTACATTTGCAAATGTGGGCTATTAGGCATTAAGTCCTGGCTTTAGACTTTTAACTAAGATATGTAATCAGAGCTAGGGTGGCTAATTTAAGGGCATTTTTGTGATAAGCATGGTGAGATAAGAGACATTTTAAAATCCTAATGGAAATGTACTGCATTGGAGAATTGTTTCTAGAAGAGCAGAATAAAACAATTGGTTCTTTATTATGCTTGTTTTTAGTCAATATACAAAATTTATCCTTCATATGCAAGACAGTTTGCCAGTCTACTCAGTCTTTACTCGTCACCTTTAGGACTAGAACAGTGCTTGTGGTACTCCTTTGTGAATCATGCAAAGTTACGTTATAATTCCAGATAACATTTTATTCTTTCTTCTGTTTCGGTATAGATCCCTAACAATTCTATCTTGTTCTCTTTTGTTTTTGTAGAATGAGAAGGCTTTGGGGCACTCTGTGAGCTGTTCCAGTAACATCTCCAAGGTAACAAATCCAAGACTTTTCTGCTTTAAGCAAAGTGAGCTGCTGTTCTAAGACATTCCATACAGCAAGCTTCTATCGTGAGTTGAGATAGCGAAGTAGCTTACCTCAAAACTGGTGTTCTCTATGGACAGCAGAGAAATGGAGCTATAAAAATGATGATGACATCCATCGATGGTAGCTATGCGCATTCAGCACCAGAGTTTACAATGTAAATCTTCCTCTCCCTTGCGCACCAACACCCTGACACTGGCAATGGCACATCTAACAGCAGCCCATATCATAGCTCTATTCACTGTAGTAGTAGGGCTAGTGGGAAGAAGAGCATGACTGCATTTCCTTGCTGTCCAGAGAGAATACTCATTACGGTAGGCAACTTTGCTTTTTCTGAAGGACATTGGAGAAAAATGCAGCCATAAAGGATGATGATTTCAAAGTTGAGGGTTGCTAAGTTGAGATCGATTAGAGCAACCTGAGCTTTTAAGATACTGAGAAGTTGGAGTAGAGGCTAGCTGAACAGTCTGTGAAAGATAGACTGTCCAAATATATTGTCAAATCTTGAAAATGTATCCACACAATAATGAGTTGTGAAGGTATGGACTGAAGACCAGGTTGCTGCTTTACATATGTCTTAAATTGATGTAGCTTGGGGGTTAGCCATGGAATTTGCTTTCCCCCTAAGTCAGGGGTTCTCACTTCAGTCCTTTGGACACAGCTAGCCAGTCATGTTTTCAGGATAGCCACAGTGAAATGCATGAGAGAGATTTGCATGTATTGCCTCCATTGTATGCAAATCTCTGTCATGCATATTCATTGTGGTTATCCTGAAAACCTGACTGGCTAGGTGTGTCCTGAGAACTGGCTTGAGAACCCCTGCTCTAAGTCGATATATGGAAATTCTAACTAGAAAAGTTAAATTTGCTGCTGAATAGTAATGCTCTGTACAACCCGCAGCCCTGCCAAAGAGGGTACATTTACTAGCAGGCATACCTGGAGTTCTCCAGTTAGAAGATATAAATAACTGTGATGGTTTTCATATTTTTTGATTTGTAAGTAGTACAGCAAAGCATGTTTTTAATCCAGAGTATAACTTTTCATCCCCTGGGCAAGAGTGTAGTTTAAGGGGGAAAAAAACTGGAAGTACAATACTTTGAGAGAAAAATCTGAGATGACCTTTGGTAAGCATTTTGGATGAGTGCGAAGCACCATCCAGTTAGGGAAAAATTGAATATATGGAGAATAATGTTCTAAGGCTGAAGTTCACTCACTTGGTGTGCTGAAGTAACAGCAGTTAGGAAAAGCTTCTTCCAGGAGAGGTACTTCAGAGATTTTTGACCAATTGGTTCAAAAAGTGCATCTAATAGTTGCCCTAACACGATGTTAAGGTCCCAATTTGGAACAGGCTTCTTAATCAGACGTTTTGTGTACATGAGCCCTTGCATGAATGGAGATATTAAGGGATGTACTGATGTAGGTTTGTCATTCACTTGTGTGTGATTATGCAGAAATGGCTAATGGATGCATTCTGAGTTAGTTTGTGCTGATTTTGAGAGATGCAATAAATAAGAGTGTATGGAATTTATGGGGGGAAATTAAAGGATTGTGATGGTTTAGTACACACCAATTTGCAAATTGATTCCATTTCAATTGATAAGACTTAATAGTTAAAGGCTTCTTAGAGGCTAATGATGCCCCCAGATGCCCCATTCTATGAATCACTAGAAACCACTCAAACACACCACCACCACCTCCTGCATGTATCAATACAGAATAGTAAAAAGAAAAAACAGCGACTCCCACATCTCTTGAAATGTGCCCTTGTAAATGCCCGATCTGTACGTAAAAAATGGCCAATCATCTCAGGATACGATAACACTACACAACCTTAACCTGCTACTGATCACCGAGACCATGGCTTTCCTGTGATGACAACGTGATACTCAACCAGCTCCTGCCCGCTAACTTCTCTGTCCATACATGTCACAGATCAGGCAAAAGGGTGGCGGTGTGGCGGTGTCCCTTGCCATCACCAGATCTGACCTTCATTTCAACATAAAAGATGCAACCAGCTCGCCGCTCCTAGACTCAATCTCGATAGCGAATAAGTGTTCCTCCATCAATCTACTTTACAGAGCTCCATCATCCGATCCAGATGCACTAACAACGATAATCGACACGGCCGCAAACTCCCAGAGCCCACATGCAACAAGCTGGGTACTAGGAGATTTCAACCTCCCCTCCCTGCAAGACACTCACTCAAAGGCGTTTCTCGAAGCCCTGAAGGATCTAGGATATAGCCAATTAATCAAGGAACCTACCCACACAAAAGGAGGCATGCTTGATCTAATATTCACCACAGACCCAACCAGCAGAGGAACAACCATCCCTGAACTATCTATTACCGCTGTCCCATGGTCTGATCACTCATTAATCCTATTCCAAATTCCTCACCAAGCCAAGGCCAAAAGGTAATAACTCAACTATTGGTCAATCCAACAATCCGCCAAGAAGATTCCAACCATTCAACAAAGAACTTATCCTGGAATCAACAATCCCACTAATAACCTCAACAGCACACAACCCAGACGAACTAGTCTCCAACTGGAATGAGATACTCAGCTCAATAGCTGTTCGACCAGCAATAAACAGACCTCAAGGGAAACGACACACAGCAAAATGGTACTCTACTGAGTTGAAAGCCTCACTCGCGACACTAAGAAAACTTGAGAGACGATGGCGCCGCTCACGCTCAGAAGTAGACCAAAGTGCATACAACCTACAGCTCACAGTGCACCGTACCGCAGTAACTGAAACCATGAAACGCTACCACGCTGACACCTTAAAGAGATCCCTCAACAAACCTCGTGACCTGTTTGCCCTTGTTAAGCGACTTACAACAGAACCTGCATCAGAACAAGCAAATGGAATCCATCCTCAAATATATGCAGATTATCTACAAACCAAACTATGTCAGATAAACAACAACTCTGCGTCCAATACTATCCTTCAGCCTTACAACCAAACATCACTCACTACCTTCATGACCCCATCCAAACAATGCATCGAAAACACCATAGCAGCTATCAACACGACTACAGCACAATCTGATCCATGCCCAGCATTCTGGATCAAAGAACTACAAACAGACCTCAGTCCCATCATAGCCAGACTCATGCAACAATCGTTCACAACAGGTGATTTCCCACGCACCCTCAAACACACATCAATAAGACCTCTACTAAAAAACAACAAACTCGACCAACAGAAACCGGAATCCTACAGACCTATAGCAAGCATACCGACGCTAGCAAAAATAATGGAAAAGGAAGTCAGAGACAAATACAAGACCACATTGACTCCAATGCACCACTGGATCCATGCCAACACGGATTCAGAGAAGCACACGGGGTTGAGACCCTTCTTACCACACTCTTCAGCAGCATAATATCAGGCATCAACAATACCCGCCAAGGCTTTTGTCCTTGTCTTCCTTGACATCGCGGGCGGCGGCGTATGATTCCGTGAACCATGAACGCCTCTTAGAACGCCTCAAAGAAAAAGGAATCTCCGGTAAAGCACTCGAGTGGTGCAGGTCCTACCTCTCTGACAGATGGCAGCAGGTTCGATCCAAAGACACATCATCAGAACCATTCCACCAAAGCCAAGGTGTCCCACAAGGATCCTCCCTCTCTGCCTTGCTGTTCAATATATACATGCAACCTCTCTGCAACCTTATCCGGTCCTTCAACGTGAACTGCATGATATACGCAGATGACGTGATATTATACATGGCTTTTGCAACTGATAACCCTGACCTCTCACCTTTAACATGCTGCATAAATGAAATATCCAACTGGCTACAATCCCAAAACCTCCGGATTCAACACAAGAAGACGGAGGTCATGTTCATTACAAGAAATCGTAACTTCACTGCGCCTACAGTACTAAAGGTGAAGGAAGCTGACCTCCAGATCAAATCCTCGATCAGATACCTTGGCGTCACACTAGACCAGAAACTAAATATGCAGGCGCATATAAGTAACACTGTAAGGGCAGTATACCATAAAATCAGATCCCTTAGATACCTACGATCGCTGCTGCAGCCTGATGATTTCAGGACCATCTTTCAAGCACTAATAATTCCGCATTTCGATTATGCGAATGCAATACTGCAAGGACTCCCCCAAACCACTCTGAACCCACTGCAAATGGCAATGAACACCGCAGCAAGAGTACTACACGGAGCATCCAGAAAAGACCATGTCACACCCATTATGAAACAGCTCCACTGGCTCCCGATTCAAGGTAGGATTACATTCAAGACCTTGCTACTCACCTTCAAAGCCACCAACGGTCTCTCGTCAACATCACTATCAGAGATAGTCCAGAAGACACCCCACAATAGGGACAGAAGGTCAGTAGCACAAAACACCTTGATAGTCCCAAGATCAATGACTCAATGCACCAAGTCAACATCCAGCAGGGCATTCAAACTTTATGCACCAATGATCTGGAACAGCCTCCCTCACAACATCCGAACAATCCCAGACATATTCCAATTCAGGAAGGCTGTGAAACACTACCTCTTCCTCCTACATTACCCGGAAACCAATGAAAGCTCAGCACCAATTACCGAAACCTCACAAATCTCCTCTGTCTGAAACCATAAGAACACATGACCAGCCTGTAAATTGTATATATTGTTATTGTATATAGTTACCACCCTGTTAGCCAAGTTGTTTCTCCTGTTAATATGTAAACACAAAGTACTATTGGAAATGTGTATGTTCGCTGTTTATTGTAAACCGCACTGATGCTGAATAGCGCGGTATAAAAGAGACTTTAAATAAATAAATAAATAAATAATGAGATATATTAAGGCATTCCATCAACAATCATCGGAATACCTACAATCCCTAATCCAAAAATCAGCAGATGATAGACCCAGAAGACAACACACAATCCAAGTTTGCATCCCACAAATAAACAGGAAGTGCACTAGTGCAACATTGAATAGAGCATTCTCCCTTTTTGCACCGAAGCTCAGAAATGCCTTACTGGTTGACATCCATACAACAAATAACCTGGCAGACTTCGGCAAGAAAACAAAGACATACTATTTCCTTATCGTTCCTCCAGTTTAGTCCTCCATCACTGGGTTGCGCACCTCCTCCTGCAGCTTGGAGACTGGACAAGTCAAACTCTTGACACCACTGTATGTAAGCTGCTGGTAACACCCATCAGCCCCAGTGAACTATTAACAAAGCAGACTCTCAAAAGAGCAACAGATAAGTAGCTAAACGTAAACTACAAACTTGTCAACAACTAGTGAAAACAGAAACTTCAAACTCCTCAGCTAGACAGGAATAACGGCACGTAAGCATGCAGCCTGACTTAAGCCCTACACGCTGCTACTATCTTGCATCCCTTTAGTCTTTACCATCCCTGTACCCCCCACTTAGCGACAGAACAGGGAAACAGGAAAGTAGCCCAAAGCATACTCACTGCGATCCAGAACTGAAGGCCACCCCTTCACTCGTCAATACTGCACCAGCACTGCTGCTAGAAGAAAACACTGAACTGAGTACCCCCAGGGCGGGAATGAGGACTAAACTGTCATCACTCAAGGAACGACAATTACCAGGTAAGTGTAATTTCTATTTCCTTATCGTTCCTCCAGTTTAGTCCTCCACCACTGGGATGTAACAGAGCAGTAATCAACGGGAGGGACCAAGAAACCCTGATCGCAACACCATTGACCTGAAGCAGGCATCGTCCACTGCCAGGACGTCGAGCCGATAGTGCTTACTGAAAGTGTGCAGCGACGACCACCTTGCAAATATCTGCCGGTGGAACCAAACTATGCTCTGCCCACAACGCCACTTGTGCTTTAGTAGAGTGAGCCCGCAATCCTTCCAGCACTCGACGGCCCTTCAAAACATATGCCGAGGCGATCGCTTCACGCACCCACTTGGAAATTGAAGCCCCCGGAATGTCCACGACACGAAATGGTAAGCATTGGGGTATATAATTGGAGATATTCAGCATTAGGCATGTAGATAGCTGGGTGGCTGGTGGACATGAGGATCGCCTGGTAACATGCCTACCTGGTGCGAAGGTAGCGGACCTCACGCGCCACCTAGACAAGGTCTTAGATAGTGCTGGGTAGGAATCTGCTGTCTGGTTACATGTCAGTACCAATGACATAGGAAAATGTTGTAGGGAGATTCTGGAGGCTACATTTTGGCTTTTAGGTAGGAAGTTGAAATCCAGAACTTCCAGGGTAGCATTCTCCGAAATGCCTCCCGTTACACGTGCAGGACCCAAAAGGCAGGCAGAGCTCCGGAGTCTCAATGAGTGGATTAGAGGATGGTGCAAGGATGAGGGTTCTGGATTTGTTAGGAATTGGGGAACATTCTTGGGAAAGGAGGGCTCTTCTGAAGGGATGGGCTTCACCTTAACTAGGATGGAACCAGGCTGCTGGCATTAACCTTTAGAAAGGAGATAGAGCAGCTTTTAAACTAGATAATAGGGGAGAGCAGACAGTCGCCCAAGAGCGCATGGTTCGGAGCAATGTATCCGTGAAGGATACTACCAAAAGAATGAAGATCTCCAGGAACAAGCAGGAATAAGTGCTCACATATGGGTACGTCGGTACCGACGGAGCCTGCGCGGGAAAGCTCCCCAGCTTCCCAGAAGGAAAGCTTTTGGGGCCTCCCACTGCGCATGTGCGCTGCCTTCCCGCCTTCCTGACCAACTCTCCTCAGTTCTTCTTTTTCCGCAGAGCCAGCAGGTCGTGTTCCTGTCACCGCTGAAGAAGTTGTTATTTTAATTTATTTCTTTGGCCGCGTGTCTGCCTTCCCCGATTCCAGACCGGTACCGCCGGTCTTTTTTCTTTTATTTCTTTAAAAAAAAAAAAAAAAAATCTTCTTTTTTCCCTCACTTGGTGTGTTTGTTCTGTGAGGCTTTTAGGCCTTCACTAATTCTCCCTCATGGAGAAACAAGCCTCTGGGTTTAAAAAATGCACCAAGTGCAGCGGTACTATTTCAGTCACAGACACCCATGAATGGTGTCTTAAATGTTTGGGGCCTGACCATTCCATTCCGGATTGCCCCTCCTGTTCTTTGATGTCTAAACGTGGCTTACAGAACCGGGCAGCCAAGTTTCACATGCTGTTTTCTACAGATACTCCAGCATCGACATCTTCCAGGTCTTCCTCTCCTGATGAATCTCAGGTAACCAAACATTCCTCTGGCAGGTCCTCAAAGGGCAAATCTTCCTCTAAGTATCGAGATACCCCTGGGCTTGACCCTGAGGACCCTGCCCCAGCCAAACAACCCCGGCGGGAAGCTCCGGCTTCCAAAGCTCCTCCTATGGGGTTACAGGTTGACATCGATGGCACGGCCTCGACCGATCACCTGTTAGACTGTTCTGGGGTACCGGCTCATGCATCCGGTACCGACATCCAGACAGTCGTGGCGTCCATGGATCATACAGTTCAATCCATGCAGCAGGCCATTTTCGCTTTCATCAAGGCTGCGACGCCCTCGGTACCGCACCCTGCGGTACCGACTCCGGTTCCGGTTCCACAGCCGATACCGGTACCCAGGCCATCCACATCGACCAGGATACCGATTCCGGTTCCGGGGTTTTTCCCGATACCGATCCGGTTCCGGGTACCCCTGATGTCGATACCAGTCAATACGCTTATCGATCCCTGGAAGCAAACAGACGATACTTTGAGTCTTCTGATGATTCTGATTCATCAGATGACTCTGCTGAAGTATCCCTTACTCTGCCTGAGGAGCCCTCTTCTCCAAAGAGGAGAATGTCTCCTCCAGAGGATTTATCCTTTCAAGACTTCATCATTGAAGTGACTAAAGGTCTTTCTATTTCTGTATCCTCTGAAAAAGAACCTAGAGCAAAAAAGTTAGACATTTTAGGATACTCTAAGGTTCCCAAAGAGGCAGTCACCTTGCCCATCCATGAAATTCTTCAAGAACACATGATGGACTTATGGGAGACTCCTCTCACCCTATCTCCACATTCTCGTCGTCTGGACACCATGTATCGTGTCCTCCCTTCTCCTGGGTTTCAAAAAGCTCAGCTCCCTCACCACTCCATCGTGGTGCAGTCAGCTATGAAAAGGATAAAGAGTACTAAAAGACACTCTTCTACTCCCCCAGGAAGAGAATGTAGGACTCTGGATGCTTTTCAAAGAAAAATCTTCCAAGCAAGTATGCTTATTGGCAGAATCAACTCATACAGCCTCTATATGGGCATGTTTCTGAAGGAAATTGCATTAAAGATACGCCATTTTCTCCCCTTTATCCCAGAGGATAGAAAGGAGGAGTTCCTTCTTTTGCTGAAGCATAACCAAGATATTTCAAAGTTCTCCAACAGAGCAGCCTTTGACTCCTTTGAGGGTGCTAGCAGAGCCTCAGGTATTGCCATAGTGGCTCGCAGAATTGCTTGACCTAGAACCCTGGGTCCAAGATGGGTTGGGAAATTTGCCCTGTACAGGCGAGAATCTGTTTGGTAAGGAGTGGCAAATCAAAGCCACTCAAATGGATGCAGAAAATGCTGCGTTAGATAGACTTTCTAAGTCTACCTCTACCCCTGTCAAGAAAAAATCTTTCAAAAAGCCTTTCTACAAGAGGACCAGATTTGCCTCAAATACTGGACAACAATCTTCTGCAGCTCGCTTTACTCCTAAGCGTCAGCAGCCTAAACAGGCCAGGGCAAAACCTGCAGGGGCTGCTACAGCCCAACAGTCCCAACCCCCTCATGGTTTTTGACTTAAATCTAGAGAACGTAACCTTTCTGGCTCTAAAAACAGAACCTCTCACCATCCCAGGAAGGTTAACTCATTTTGCTCCCAGATGGGAGCAAATCACATAAGAACAATGGACCCTCTCTATCATCATAGAGGACTACAAACTACATTTCTCCAACCTTCCTCCCCATACCATGGTGAGAAGTTTCAATTCTCCCCCATCTATCCTAGACCTGTTGAGTCAGGAAGTGACCACTCTTCTCGCCCAAAAAGCAATAGAAGAGGTTCCTCTTCCTCAACAGGGATCAGGTTTTTACTCCCCTTATTTTCTCATTCCCAAGAAAACAGGGGGGTACAGACCCATTCTGGATCTCAGAGAATTGAACAAATTTCTATACAAGGAGAAATTCAAGATGCTTTCTCTAGGTACTCTCCTTCCAGATCTGGTGCAAGAAATAAGGGTGTTGGGACCACTTGGCAATAGTGATCATAGTATGATCATGTTTGATTTAATTATTGGAGGACAAATAGTAAAGGAATCCACAGTACTACCTTTTAACTTTCAAAAGGGAGACTATGATAGAATGAGGAATATAGTTAGGAAAAAACTAAAAGGAGCGGTTCCAAAGGTTAAAAACTTTCAGCAAGCTTGGGCGTTATTTAAAACTACTATCCTCGAAGCCCAGACCAGCTATATTCCACGCATTAAGAAGAGTGGAAGAAAGTCCAAAAAACTGCCAGCATGGTTTAAAGGTGAGGTCAGAGAGGCTGTTGCTGCCAAAAAAGCAACCTTCAGGAAATGGAAAAAAGAGCCAAATGATGAAAACTGGAAACAGCACAAGCACTGGCAAGTTAAATGCAAAGCATTGATAAGGCAGGCAAAGCGGGAATTTGAGAAGAAACTTGCTACGGAAGCAAAAACACGAAATAAAGACTTTTTCAAGTACATTCGTAGCAAAAGGCCTGTGAGAGAGTCAATTGGACCGATAGATGATAGAGGGGTAAAAGGGGCAGTAAGAGGAGACAAGGCTATAGCAGAGAGACTGAATGAATTCTTTGCTTCGGTCTTTACTGAGGAAGATGTAGGGATGTTACCCAAGACTGAAGTGGTGTTTAAAGGTGATACTGCAGAGGAATTGAGAGAAATATCGCTACACCGGGAAGATATATTACAACTATTTGATAAACTGAATAGTAGCAAATCACCTGGACCGGATGGTATACATCCCAGAGTGTTGAAAGAACTGAAATATGAGATTGCAGACCTGCTATTGGTAATCTGTGAACTTTCATTAAAATCATCTGTAATACATGAAGATTGGAGGGTCGCCAACATAACACCAATTTTTAAAAAGGGTTCCAGGGGTGACCCGGGAAATTACAGACCGGTGAGCCTGACGTCAGTACCAGGGAAAATGGTAGAAACCATCATAAAGAACAAAATTACACAGCATGTAGATAGTCATGGCCTAATGGGAGACAGCCAACATGGCTTTAGACAAGGAAGATCTTGTCTTACTAATCTGATATGTTTTTTTGAAGGTGTGCATAAACAGGTAGACAAAGGTGAGTCGGTTGATATAGTGTATCTGGACTTTCAGAAAGCTTTTGACAAGGTCCCCCATCAGAGACTTTTGGCGAAGCTAAAAAGTCATGGGATAGGAGGCAGTGTACTATTGTGGATCGGGAACTGGTTAAAAGATAGAAAGCAGAGGGTAGGGCTAAATGGCCAATATTCCCAATGGAAAAAGGTGAATAGTGGAGTACCCCAGGGATCTGTACTGGGTCCGCTACTTTTTGACATATTCATAAATGACCTGGAAAAGGGAATAACTAGTGAGGTTATCAAATTTGCAGATGACACAAAACTGTTTAAAGCTGTTAAAACCCAAGAGGATTGTGGAAAACTGCAGGAGGATCTGGATAAATTGGAAGACTGGGCATCCAAATGGTAGATGAAATTTAATGTGGACAAGTGCAAAGTTATGCACCTAGGAAAGAACAACCCACACTATAGTTACACGATGCAAGGCTCCACATTAGAAACCACCACCCAGGAAAAAGATTTAGGAGTCATCGTGGATAACATGTTAAAACCCTCCGCCCAGTGTGCAGCGGCGGCCAAGAAAGCAAATAGAATGCTAGGTATCATAAGGAAAGGGATGGAGAATAAAACAAAGGATATTATAATGCCTCTGTATCGCTCCATGGTACGACCGCACCTTGAATATTGTGTGCAATTCTGGTCACCGTATCTTAAAAAGGACATAGCGTTATTAGAAAAAGTACAGAGAAGAGCCACCAAATTGGTGAAGGGGATGGAAGGCTACTCCTATTAAGAGAGGCTAAAAAGTTTAGGGCTCTTTAACCTGGAAAAGAGACGGCTGAGGGGAGATATGATAGAGGTCTATAAATTAATGAATGGAGTGGAACGGATAAACGTGGATCAATTGTTTACGCTATCAGAATATAGAAAGACTAGGGGACATGTAATAAAGCTACAGGGTAAACTATTTAAGACAAATAAGAGAAAATATTTTTTCACTCAACGTGTAATCAAACTCTGGAATCTGTTACCGGAGGATGTAGTAAGGGCTGTTAGTATAGCTGGGTTTAAAAAAGGTTTGGACAAGTTCCTGGAGGAAAGGTCCATAAACCACTATTAAAAAGGGACCCAGGATATCAATGCTTGACCAAGTACAAGCATTGAGGAACCTGTGTCTTTTGGGGATATTGCTAGGTACGTATGACCTAGATTGGCCACTGTTGGAAACAGGATACTGGGCTTGATGGACCTCGGTCTGATCCAGTATGACATGTCTTATGTTCTTATGTTCCATACCTACAGAGTCAGGACTGGCTTTGTTCTCTAGATCTCAAGGATGCGTACACACATATACTCATCCATCCATCCCACAGAAAATTCCTACGGTTTCTGTTCCAAGGAAAACATTTCCAATACAGAGTACTTCCCTTCGGTCTAGCCTCTGCTCCAAGGGTATTTACCAAATGCATGGCAATAGTAGCTGCATTTCTACGCGCCCTGGGAATTTTTGTCTTCCCATACCTGGACGACTGGCTCATCCGAGCTCCATCTCAGTCCGAGGCTCAGACTTCCCTGGATCGCACCAGGCACATCCTGCAGTATCTGGGACTTGTGATCAATCTGCCAAAGTCTCAACTCACCCCTACGCAATCCCTGGAGTTCATAGGGGCCTGGTTGGATACCACCACTGCAAGGGCCTATCTACCTCAGGCTCGTTGCCAACGTCTAGTGCACTTAGCCTCTCAGACTCAGTCCAGAAGCCACTTGACTGCCAGAGAGATGCTACAACTATTAGGCCACATGGCCTCCACAGTGCATGTGGTGCCTTATGCTCGCCTACATATGAGAGCAGCTCAATGGACTTTATCCACCCAGTGGACTCAAGCATCAGGAGCTCTCTCAGACCAAATAGCAAACTCCAATCGTCTCTTTTGGTCTCTCCAATGGTGGATATCCACTCCAAATCTGTTGTTGGGGGCCCCCTTTCAGCCATTGTTGCCCCAAGCAACCCTCACAACAGATGCCTCCCAAACAGGTTGGGGAGCTCATCTTCAAGATCTCTCCACTCAGGGCACTTGGTCTCCACAGGAGACCACCCTTCATATCAACCACTTGGAACTTCGAGCAATCTTTCTAGCTCTCAGAGTTTTTCATACCCTCCTCAGCAACATGACAGTCCTTATTCATACGGACAATCAAGTAGCCATGTTTTACATAAATAAACAAGGAGGGACTGGCTCTCTGTCGCTTTGCAACGAAGCTCTAAGATTATGGGCCTTCGCCAGAGAGCATCAAATCCATCTCCTGGCAGTATATTTTCCAGGAATCCAAAACTCTTGGGCAGACAGACTCAGTCGAGTTCTGCTTCCACACGAATGGTCCCTGCACATGGATCAGGTACTCAGAATCTTCCAGAAATGGGGAACCCCGGACATAGACCTCTTTGCAAGTCCGTGGAATGCCAAACTTCCCCGGTTCTGTTCCAGAATTCCGTGTCAGGGAGTTCAGGCCAAGGATGCCTTCCTCCTTCATTGGGGTCAGGGCTTCCTGTATGCCTTTCCACCCATTCCTTTGATTCCCAAGACTCTGTTCAAACTTCAAAGGGATCAAGGGTCCATGATCCTCATAGCTCCACGCTGGCCACGCCAAGTGTGGTACCCTCTACTTCTGCATCTCTCCCAAGCCCCCTCCCTGGACTTGGGAGCGGCTCCAGACCTTCTGTCTCAGGAGGAGGGGACTTTGTGGCACCCAAACCCCAAGTCCCTTCACCTCAGAGCTTGGTTACTGAAGGCCTAGACCTTCAACACTTCAATCTTTCGCAGCAAGTGAAGGATATCCTCCATGCCTCTAGGAAACCTTCCACTAGGCGTTCTTACGCTTTTAAATGGAAAAGATTTTCCATTTGGTGTGCTCAAAAGGGTCTTAACCCTCTAGCACTTCCTTTGAATTCTCTTTTGGAATATCTCCTGCATCTCTCCAATGCAGGACTCAAAACGAATTCAGTAAGGGTCCATTTGAGTGCTATTGCAGCATCCCTTAAGCCCATCAATGGACAACCTGTTTCCTCTCATCCTCTTATTGCAAGATTCATGAGAGGCCTAACCTTAACTAAACCTCCCATTCGACCTCCTCCGGTGGCATGGGACTTAAACTTGGTCCTTGGTCAGCTTATGAAGCCACCTTTTGAACCCTTAGCCACTATCTCCTTGAAATTTCTTTCCTGGAAGGTTATTTTTCTTATTGCAGTCACCTCAGCTCGCCGTATCAGTGAACTGCAAGCTCTAGTGGTTAATCCACCTTATACAAGGTTCCATCATGATAAGGTGGTCCTTAGGACCAATCCCCACTTTATGCCTAAAGTGGTCTCCCCTTTTCATCTTAATCAAGAGGTATATTTACCTGTCTTTTTTCCAGCTCCTCACGCATCCAGTGCAGAGAGGAACCTTCATACTCTAGACTGTAAAAGAGCTCTTGCCTTTTACCTCCACAGGACACAGCAACATCGAAAGTCTTCTCAGCTTTTTGTTGCTTTTGATCCTTCTCATTTGGGACTTCCAGTCTCTAAAAGAACACTCTCCAGTTGGATTGCTCAGTGTATCTGTTTTGCTTACCAGAGTAAGAACCTTTCTCTGGAGGGCCATGTCACCGCTCACAACATGAGGGCCATGGCCACCTCTATGGCTCATCTAAACTCTGTGTCCATTGACCAGATCTGTCGAGCAGCCACCAGGGCCTCGGTTCATACCTTTACAGCCCATTACTGTTTGGACAAGGACTCCCGCCGGGATGCCTTGTTTGGTCATGCTGTCCTCAGACACCTGTTTCATTCTTGAACAACTCCAGCCCACCTTCCCTGAATGGATGCCTGAGATCCATAGAAAGATGAGGAACCTTTCAGGGTCTCATACCCTTCAGGGGATCTCCCAGGCATCTTAGCTAGGGAGTCCCCATATGTGAGGACTTATTCCTGCTTGTTCCTGGAGATAGCACAGTTACTTACCTGTAACAGGTGATCTCTGGGAACAGCAGGAATTAGTCCTCACAACCCACCCGCCTCCCCTAGGAGTTGTATCTATCTCTCTCTTTCCTTTCCTCTCTCTATTGTCTCAGCTTTAAACTCGAACTGAGGAGAGTTGGTCAGGAAGGCGGGAAGGTAGCGCGCATGCGCAGTGGGAGGCCCCAAAAGCTTTCCTTCTGGGAAGCTGGGGAGCTTTCCCGCGCAGGCTCCGTCGGTACCGACGTACCCATATGTGAGGACTAATTCCTGCTGTTTCCAGAGATCACCTGTTACAGGTAAGTAACTGTGCTTTAGGGCATATCAGCAGAGAGGTTCCAATAATGACAAAAGTAGCCCAAATACCCTTGAGTACAGAGCAGACAGAGCTTAAAGATTCCAAATTACCCCTGCCTACCGATATCCACATTAATACGAATAAAATATTATTGATGTATGCAAATGCTAGAAATCTAAAAAATAAGATGGGAGAGTTAGAATATATAGCACTAAATGAGAGGTTAGATATGATTGCTATCTCAGAGACATGGTGGAAAGACGACAACCAGTGGGACACTCTGATACCTGGGTACAAACTATATCATAATGACAGAGCGCATCCCTTCCACCAATTTGATCAGCTCTATCTTAGAGAGGGCATTGAGTTACAAAGGATTAAAGTTTTGCAGGAAACAAAATTTGCTGTAGAATGTCTATGGATTGAAATCCCATGTAAAAAGGGGAAGGTGATGGCAGTGGGGGTGTACTATCGACTGCCTGGCCAGAATGAACAAATGGATGATGAAATGCTCAAAGAAATCAGGGAAGCTAACAAAAGTTACAGCACAGTAATAATAATGGGTGATTTCAATTACCCCGGTATTGACTGGGTCAGTGTCATGGCAGGACATGCTAGGGAGATAGTCTCTAGATGAAATAAATTACTGCTTCTTGGAGCAGCTGGTTCATGAACCCAGAGGGGAAGCCATTTTGGACTTAGTTCTTAGTGGAACCCCAGATTTGGTCCAAGAGAGAAGGGTGTTGGGGCCACTTTGCCATAGTGATCATAGCATGATCACGTTTGATTTAATTAATGGAAGAAGGATGGTAAGGAAATCCACAGTACTATCTTTTAACTTTCAAAAGGGAGGCTATGATAAAATGAGGAAAATAGTTAAGAAAAAACTAAAAATAACAGTTGCAAGGTTTAAAGACTTACATCAAGCTTGGGTGTTGTTTAAAAATACTATCTTGGAAGCCCAGACCAGCTGTATTCCACACTGTAAGAAAAGTGGAAGGAAGTCCAAAAAACTGCTAGCATGGTTTAAAGGTGAGGTCAGAGAGGCTGCTGTTACCAAAAAAACGTCTTTCAGGAAATGGAAAAAAGGGCCAAATGACAAACACTGTAAATAGCACAAGCACTGGCAAATTAAATGTAAGGCATTAATAAGGCAGACAAAGAGAGAATTTGAGAAGAAGCTTGCTGTGGAAGCAAACAAGCATAATAAAGACTTTTTCAATTACATTCATAGCAAAAAACCTGTGAGAGTGTCAGTTGGACCATTAGATTATAGAGGGGTAAAAGGGGCACTAAAAGGGGACAAGGCCATAGCAGAGATACTGAATGAATTCTTTGCTTCGGTCTTTACTGAGGAAGATATAGGGATATTACCCATGACTGAAGTGGTATTTAAAGGTGATACTGTTGAAGAATTGAAAGAAATATTGATACACCGGGAAGATATATTACAACTATTTGACAAACTGAAGAGTAGCAAATCACCTGGAGGATAGTATACATCCAAGAGTGTTGAAAGAACTGAAATATGAGATTGCAGACCTGCTATTAGTAATCTGTGAACTATCATTAAAATCATCTGTAATACCTGAAGACTGGAGGATGGCCAATGTAATGTCAGTTTTTAAAAAGGGTTCCAGTGGTGATCCAGGAAACTACAGACCAGTGAGCCTGACATCAATACCGGGAAAAATGGTAGAAACCATCATAAAGAACAAAATTACTGAACATGTAGATGGCTGTCTCCCATTAAGCCATTGTATTAATAAGCCAATTTTGCGCTCCAAAACTTAGTACCCCAACAGTTTCAAAACTTTTCTCAACTGTTCATCAAAAATATGGCTAGGTCTCAGACTTCCTGGCACTTTTTTGGCGTTCTGTCAACGACCTGCCAGAATGGTGAACAGTTGACAATATATGTAAAGACTACTTAACATACTTAAAACACAACATAATTAAAGTGCAACCAATTATCTTCAAAAATGGCTCAACCGCCAATCCTAGCAAAATGTACAAACAAATAGTATATGAAAAATCTAAAATGCATCAAAGTCAAAATAAAGGTTCCCAACAATTTTCTCAAAGTCCAAATGAATGTTCCCAAGGTCCAGATGAGTGTTCCCAAAGTCCAGATGAATGTTCCCAACGCTATCGTTGTAGCACTCCCACGCGTTTTTCCCACACAGGGTTCTTCAGGGGAATTTTGAACAAAATGCTTCAAGGGAGATTTCAGTTTGCTTTCTTCAAGGGAGATATCAATTAGCTCTTGTCTCGAAACCACTGGCTCCGCCAGTCAGAATCATAGAGAAAAGCTCCTGCTTCTCGTGGCCCCCAATTTGTTGCCCACTGTCAGCAAAGACTTAAATCTGTCAACGATAGCGTTGGGAACATTCATCTGGACTTTGGGAACATTCATCTGGACCTTGGGAACATTCATTTGGACTTTGAGAAAATTGTTGGGAACCTTTATTTTGACTTTGATGCATTTTAGATTTTTCATATACTATTTGTACATTTTGGTAGGATTGGCGGTTGAGCCATTTTTGAAGATAATTGGTTGCACTTTAATTATGTTGTGTTTTAAGTATGTTAAGTAGTCTTTACATATATTGTCAACTGTTCACCATTCTGGCAGGTCGTTGATGCTAGTTGGCACGGCCCTGTTGGTTTACTGACAGAACGCCAAAAAAGTGCCGGGAAGTCTGAGACCTAGCCATATTTTTGATGAACGGTTAAGTTGAGAAAAGTTTTGAAACTGTTGGGGTACTAAGTTTTGGAGCGCAAAATTGGCTTATTAATAAAATAGTATACGCTCTATAAATACGCCTTTAGTTAATGTTGTGTCCCATTAAGCCATGACTAACATGGCTTTAGAGAAGAAAAATCTTGTCTTACTAATCTGTTATGTTTGTGAATAAACAGGTAGACAAAGGTGAGTCAGTTGATATAGTGTATCTGGACTTTCATAAAGCATTTGACAAGGTCCCTCATGAGAGACGTTTGGCAAAATTAAAAAGTCATGGGATAGGAGGCAGTGTACTATTGTGAATCAGGAACTGGTTAAAAGATAGAAAGCAGAAGGTAGGGCTAAATGGCCAATTTTCCCAATGGAGAAAGGTGAATAGTGGAGTACCCCAGGGATCTGTGCTGGGTCCGCTGCTTTTTAACATATTCATAAAAGCCCTAGAAATGGAAATAATGAGTGAGGTTATAAAATTTGCAAATTACACAAAACTATTCAAAGTTCTTAAAACCCATGAGGATCATGGAAAATTGTAAGAGGATCTTTATAAATTGGAAGACTGGGCATCCAAATGGCAGATCAAATTTAATGTGGACAAGTGCAAATGCACCTAAGAAAGAACAACCTAAACTATGGTTACATGATGCAATGTTCAACATTAGAAACCACCACCCAGGAAAAAGATTTAGGCATCATCAGGATAACATGTTAAAACCCTCCGCCCAGTGTGCAGCAGCAGCCAAGAAAGCAAATAGAATGCTAGGTAGCATAAGGAAAGGAATTGAAAATAAAACAAAGGATATTATAATGCCTCTGTATCTTTCCGTGGTGCAACCACATCTTGAATATTGTGTGCATTTCTGGTCGCCGTATCTTAAAAAGGATATAGCGTTATTAGAAAAGGTACAGAGAACAGCCACCAAAATGGTAAAGGGGACGGAAGGATACCCCCATGAAGAGAGGCTATAAAGGTTAGGGCTCTTCAACCTGGAAAAGAGACTGCTGAGGGGAGATATAATAGAGGTCTAGAAATTAATGAATGGAGTGGAAAGGGTAAACGTAGATTGTTTATGTCATCAGAATATAGAAAGACTAGGGGACATGCAATAAAGCTACAGGGTACCCTATTTAAGACTAATAAAAGAAAATATTTTTTTCACTCAACGTGTAATCAAACTCTGGAATTTGTTTCCGGAGAATGTAGTAAAAGCTGTTAGTGTAGCTTGGTTTAAAAAAGGTTTGGACAAGTTCCTGGAGGAAAGGTCCATAAACCATTATTAAAAGGGACCCAGGAAATCACTGCTTGACTCAATACAAGCATTGTGTAACTTGTGTCTTTTGGGGAAACTGCTAGGTACTTATGACCTAGATTGGCCACTGTTGGAAACAGAATACTGGGCTTGATGGACCTTGGTCTGACCCAGTATGGCATATCTTATGTTCTTATGTTCTTTGACTGGGTGACCAGGGAGTTGGACCAAGGGAGAGCCCTAGATGTGGTGTATTTAGATTTTAGTAAAGCCCTTGACACCGTTCCTCACATGCGACTTATAAACAAACTGAGCACCCTAGGGGTGGACCCTAAAGTTACTGCTTGGGTTAGCAATTGGTTGAGTGGGAGGCGACAAAGGGTACAGGTAAATGGAGCTCACTCTGAGGAGAAGGAATTTACCAGTGGTGTGCTCCAGGGATCTGTCCTTGGTCCGATTCTTTTTAACATTTTTGTTAGTGATATAACGGAAGGGCTGTCGAGTAAGGTTTGCCTCTTTGCGGATGATACCAAAATCTGCAATAGAGTAGACACCCAGGAAGGTGTAGATAACATGAGGAGGGATCTAGCTAAGCTTGAAGAATGGTCTAGAATTTGCCAGCTGGGATTTAATGTTAAAAAATGCAAGGTCATGCATTTGGGCTGCAGCAATCCAAGGGAGCAATATAGTATTGGGAATGAAGTAGTTTTGTCCGCTAAAGAAGAGCGGGATCTAGGCGTAGTTCTGTCTGATGATCTTAAAGTAGCTAAACAGGTAGAAAAGGTGACAGAAAAGCTAGAAGGATGCTTGGGTGCATAAGGGGAGGAATGGCTAGCAGACAAAAAGAGGTGATAGTGCCTCTGTATAAGTTTTTGGTATGACCTCATTTGGAGTATTGTGTGCAGTTCTGGAGACCGCACCTGCAAAAGGATATAAACAGGATGGAGTCAGTACAGAGGGTGGCTACTAAAATGGTTAGTGGTCTTCCATTATAAAGCATATGAGGACAGACTTAAGGATCTTAATATGTACACCTTAGAGGAAAGGCAGGATAGAGGTGTTATGATTGAGACGTTTAAATACCTCCGTGGCATAAATGCACAGGGGGAGAGCCTCTTTCAATTGAAAGCAAGTTCTGCTATGAGGGGACATAGGATGAGGGTGAAAGGGGATAGATTCAGGAGTGATATGTGGAAATATTTCTTTACGGAAAGAGTGGTGGATCCGTGGAATAGTCTCCCAGTGGAGGTGATAGAGATAAGGACAGTATCTAAATTCAAAAAAGCATGGGACAAACACAGAGGATCTCTAAAGGAAAAAAGGGGACTGTTGTAGTTGTTGATATGGAAGGACAGACTAGATAGGCCATGTGTTCTTTTTTCTGTTGTCATTTTTCTATGTTTCCTATGTTCTTTTCCCATTTAGCCGCATTTACAGTTTGCAGATCTGTAAACCGTGTAAATGCCTTTCAATATTGGGCCCATGCTTTTTAAGAATGATGTATATAGATTCTCCTAGTTAATGTTTGAGTTACTTTTTGACTTTCTGCAACATGTTCCATGTACGTTGTATTCAATTGTTCTTTGTAAACCTCTATGACACTCTGAAAAGCAGTATATAAAACCAGCTAAATTAATAAATAATGTCAAAAGTGCTGCAGTGCTGGGTTTCTCGAAAGCAAGTACTTTTCAATATCCATGTCTTGAGGCTGGAGGATTTTTAACTGGAGTGCGGAAGATGACATCCATGCTGTGTAAGCAGATTTGGATGTGACCCTAGGAATAGTGAATGGTCTAGTGCCAGTGCAGTTAGCTAAGGGAATCAAATTTAGTGAGGCTAATAAGGCATTATGAGACTGATAATAGTTCTGTCCCGAATTGCTTTCTGTTTGACCTTCAGGGAATGAAAAAGGCATAGTGTGATATCTTTTATACAGCTGACCTCTTTAAAGAGAATTGCAAATATTTCCTGTTTTGAGCAGCAGAGGTCTGTTTCTGGCAGCCCTATTTCTGAAGAATCTGATTGGTAAGTAGATTATCCAGATACCACTTGTACAGATTCAGCCTGCAACATAGCCTGTTGCCAACTTGATTTTGGATGTCAGGAAAATAGGCTGCCCCTGAGAAAGCTCCTATTTAAATTGCAAAGTTCCAAGTCCAAACAGATTTTTTGTAAAGGCCTATAGAAGTGAATCCTCCTTGTCTGTTTTATATAAAACAGGAACTTGGTTGTCTATCTGAATCAAAGCTGTTTTCTTGGTAATTGATATCTTGAAAGTGTATAGGGCCTAAAAACTGCATGAAGTTCCAGCAGGTTTATGTGGAGAGTTCTTTCCCTTTGAGACCAAAGTCCTTGTTTACTTAGTTGTTGGGCACCTCAACTAGATATGGAAACGTCTGTGGCAAGAATGATTTTATCTTTAGGTGTCTAAAAAGGAGCAACCACTTTGTAAATTTTCCCATTGCTGCACCAGACTGTTTTAGGACTATTGTTTTGCTGATTTTGGAGGAAAGTTGCTGAGTGTGCTGGCTCCATTGAACTTTAGCTGCCATTGCAAACGTTGCATATGCAAACTAGCTAGTGGAAGATCTTGAATTGAAGTTATCATGTGGCCTAAAGTCTTGAAATATTTGTGGGTCTTTTATATTTTGCATTGCAAATTTCATGACAAAGATAGGCGATAGCCAAAGTTCTTTCTTCTGTGTGAAAAGCCAACCCTAGAGAGGTTATAGCAGTGGTTCCTAAAGTGGTCTATATGGACCCCCAAGGGTCGATTTCGACTTGCAGGGGGGTCCATGTCAGCGAGAAAAAAATTGGGGGTGCACGAGATGTAAATGGGGGCTCCATGTGAGCGGACCCCCCATTTAGGCAGATCATCATCAACATTAAAGGCGTTCCGTAAATGTCTTATTACACCTAACACAGATTGTGTGTACATAATACTTATAATAGACATAGAAATTACTAATATATATATATATATATACATTATATTTCATAAAATTAAGTACCTGTCGTATAAAGACCATACGACCAATTGGTAAAATTTAATATACCTCCTTATGACAGGAGACAAAACTAGCAGAGGAAAGGAGGCTTCATATATGAAGGAAACATGCGAGAAGCATATCATTCCAAAGTTCTCCAGTGATACTGAGATGGCTGAAAATCGCCAAATTAAAAACAAGGAGGTTAAAAAGGGTCAACTCCTTTTTAAAAGCATAAATATAAAAATTGATAGAATAAATAATGTATGTGTTCAACAATTCTTTTAAACCTTTTTCCAATTCAAAGGGACGGAGCAGTGAAGCGACTCCTGAGTACGTCAGTACCTATCATCTGCTTTGTGATGTGCTATGTTCATGTGCAAGTTTTTACAAATTTTCATACCAGCAGCAACGCATCGCGCGCTTACATGCAGTGAATAACACTTGTCCAGACTTGTACCAAAGCTTTGCACAGATTTGTTTGATTCATCAATTATAAATAAGAGTGTTAGAGACAAACACTGTTCATTTGTTTTCTGAGTTTTGAGAAGAAAAGTAGTTTGAAAATACGTTCAAAAATATAAATAGGTACAAGTCAAGCGAATCAAAATCATCTTCTTTAGGAGTGCTTAAGAAAAGTAAGTACAAAATTTTATACATATTTTTGTAGTCACTCTGATTGCGTAGAGCCGTAGACGCTGATCACGACTTTAGGTAAAGTCGATTTTTCCTAAATTCCTAAAAAATATTTGTGTGCTGTCTGGGCAGGAATCAATTTTGAATTGCTTTGTCTTATCATATTTAAATAGCTTCATTTTTGTCGACAGATAACTTCTATCCAACATGGCCCAGGCTAAAAAGAAATGTAGGCAGTATAGCGTTGATTATTTTGAAGTTCAACTTCATTCCATCCCTGTCAGACAAACATCTGCCCATGTGCCTTTTGTGCAACAGAGTTTTAAACAATGACGCTATGAAACCATCCAAGCTGGAGGATCATCTGAGAAGGTGTCACCCTGATAAAACAAGTAAAGATTTGACATACTTTAAAACACTGAAAGAAAAACTTCAGAAGAGAACCACGGTAGACAGTATGTTTGCTTCAACGTCAAAAAGAGACGATGATGGTTTGCGGGCGTCTTACAATATCTCACTACTCATAGCAAAATCAGGAAAGTCTCATACTATCGGGGAACAGCTGATTTTGCCAGCCGTTGAAGAGGTTTTAAAAACTGTTCTACACAAGCCTGCATATGATATACTCAAAAGAATTCCTTTGAGCAACAACACAGTTCAAAGACGTATTGATGAAATGAGTCATGATGTTGAAAGCTTCTTGTGTAATTATCTGCAAACGAACCATTTCTCTATTCAACTGGACAAGTCAATGTTACCTGGTAATGAAGCACTATTATTGGCATATGTTTGTTTTGTTATGGACCAAGAAATCCATGAAGAACTGCTCTTTGTGAGAACTTTGACAACAGACACTAAAGGCGAATCAATATTCAATGTTTTGAAAGATTATTTCATGGAAAAAAGCGATCCCTTTATCAAATATAATATCGGCAGCAGCAGATGGAGCACCAGTCATGTTTGGGCGCTATCGCGGTTTTATAAGCCATTTAAAACAAAATGTACCCGGAGTATTTGCAGTTCACTGCGTCATTCATCGACAACATTTAGTAGCTAAAAATCTGTGTGCCAGATTGCATCACTCTCTTCAATTCGTCATAAACGCAGTAAACAATATTCATAGCAAGCGTTGAATTCTAGGTTATTTGTGCAGTTGTGTGAAGAAAATGAGGACTTTCATTGATTATTCCTTCACACTGAAGTAAGCTGGCTCTGGAAAGGCTTATGTTTGACAAGATTTTCTTCACTTTTTGAGACCGTTTTAGAGTTTTTGGATGCTGAACATCCCATTTTGAAAGAAAATTTAATCAAATGGAAACCAGACATTGCTTATTTAACAGATTTGTTTACTAAATTTAATGAGGTTAAATTGCAGTTACAAGGTGACAGTCTGAATTTAATAAAAACAAAGTCCATCATTACAGCTTTTCTTGCCAGAATGAATCCAATGAAGCAAAACATTGGACAGAAAGAATTTTACCAGTTACCCAACTTGTCATTGACAAACGTCCAGGATGATGATGTTTTGGTCTACGTTCAACATTTAAATGTCCTTCACACAGACTTTAAAACCAGGTTTGAGACTGTTTTGACTATGGAAATCCCACAGTGGATTATCAATCCATACGATGACATTGAAGAATCGGATGTCATATTGCAAGATGAACTGATCGGAATAAGCACTAACTAAGAACTTAAGGTGCAGTTCAGAAAATGGGTATCAGCAGTTCTGGCTTCAGAAAGATATACCTGTTGCTTATCCTGCATTATGGACTATCGCAAGAAAGGTTTTGATAGCTTTTCCATCTTCATACCTCGTGGAAACGGGTTTTAGCATGGTTGCCAATCTTCTTATGAAAAAAAGAAATCGATTGCAAATCACTGGACATGGAGATTCAAGACTATACCTCACTAATTTGAAGCCAAATATTGAACAATTGCTATCAGAGCATCAGGTTCATCCCTCTCATTAACAGCATTATTTGTGTATTAATTTTATGTAAGAATTTTACTAGGTTCTGATTTGTTTTGTTTCAAATCCAAATATTTACTTTCATTTTGTGTCTTTTCAATAAAGGTATGAATAAAAATTGTACATGTTTTTCTTTTTTTACAATTGTCCACTCTACAGAAAACCCTATCAAAGTGAGCAGCACTGTGTCAGCTGTCAAAAACACATTTGAAATTAACAAGTTTAGGAAAATTCAATATTAGGCAGGCAGGGGGTCTACGGAAAACAAAAAAATCAGTAAGTGGTCTACGGGGCAAAAAAGGTTTGGGAACCTATGGGTTATATATAGTATGTGCCACCATAAAGGTTATACTTGGAATCAGTTCAAATCAGGACTTTTGTTACTTGGAATCAGTTTAAATCGGGACTTTTGTGTGTTTATGAGAAAACCCACTAACTGAAGCATGGCCATGGTGATGTGAAAGTACTTGTGAGGTACCTGTCTGTGGTGATCTTGCAGAAAGCAGACAGTTGTCCAAATAGAGGTAAATAAATATGCCAAGCTTTCATAGATGAGTTGCTGTCACTGCAAGAGTCTTGCTGAAAACCCTTGGAATGAAGAATGGACCGCAAGGCAAAACCCAATCAATATTGGTAATGAAGATTCAAAATATCAACCTGAGATACTTCCAGTGGATGGGAATGAGAGTTGAAGTGGTGGCAACAGCAGTTAGCACAGACCCCAGTGTGCCAGTATGTACTCACAGATTCCAGTACCATGCATGGGTTTCCAGCCAAACAGGAGGTCAACCAAGGAGGAGAGGGCAGGGCTTGTGAACATTCACTGACTCTCAGGCCCCATGCTGAGCACCACTACTGGGCATAGGTCATGGTGGCAGTCCAGAGTGAGAGGGAGCAACCCTCAGGTACAAAAACATTAGATTGTGAGCCCTTCGGGGACAAGGGATGAATATATATAGAGTACCTGAATGTACACTGCTTTGACTGGTAGAAAAGTGGTATATAAGCCTAGCTAAATAAATAAATAAAATAAACCCTATTTCTGCGACTCCATCCACTGATGATGCAACCCCATTTGGGGTCCTGACCTACTTTAGGAACCACTGTTCTAGCAAAAGAGAAAGCTTTTGACAGAGTGGAATTAGATTTTATGTTCAAAATGTTGGGAGAAAATGGATTTGATTTAGGTTCCGTTTTAGAAGGTGGGTTAAATGTGACTCTGAGAGCAGAGGAGTTGTTAATATAAGCTCTTGAGTATTTTCAAGTGCATAGTGGGACTCAGCAGAGGCATCCATTCTTCTTCCTGCTATTTGCTCTGGTGATTGAGCCGCTGGCAGAGCATATATAAAAGGAGCCCATTTTAAGGGAATAATGGTAGAAGGTTTACAGCAAAAAATTGCACTGTATGTGGATTGTATGTTTATTTATTTAACTTCTCTTATATACCGCACTATTCATATCAGTGCGGTGTACATTCAACAGAAACAATATACCGTGCAGAGGGTCCGCATGGTATTTACAGTGAACCGGGAATTAAAACTTGGATTTAACTGGGGTAACTTTTCTACAGTTTATTTACAATGATGCCTATGTATCTGATATCATCACATATACATCGGATATTAAGGAGTCACTGCCCACTTGGCTTTCTATTTTGACAAGATTTGGCAAAGTGGCCAGTTTATAAGGTAAATACTAGCAAATCTGAAATTATGTCCCTCTGTAATCCGGCCACGCTGCCAAGAAAACCCAGGAGTGGCTGGGTCACCAGGAGTCAGCATTGAATGAAAGGCACACATTGCATTTTTGTGGGGAATGAATTTCTGAGACTGAATGATGAGCTACCTTGTTCACTAAAATGGAACAATAAAAGCTTAAAATACCTAAGGATAAACATCTCAGCCAACCAAGAAGAATGGTTTCACCTAAAATATTCTGCACTTACAAAGCAGACGATAATAAATGGAGAAAGAGTCCAGGCAATTGGAGTAAATTGGCTCCCTAGAGCTTTACATCTTTTCACAATGCTTCTTATAAATGTACAGTTCTCCTTTTCCATGATAAATACCTTTCTTGTGGCTTAATAAGCAGGCCACAATTAACCTAACAAACATTACAAAAAAACATAAAAAAGAAGAAGGGATTTAACTTGTCAAATTTCTACAGGTACTGTGCTACAGCTACACTTAACATGTTGGTTTGCATCAAAGTAACTTCCAGCTTTAGGTTGATATAGAAAAGGTTGATGGAGGCTGGGGGCTTCTACCCCTAAGGCACAAATAAGATGATTAGGAATTATGGATTGGAAGTTGGTATTAAGATGTGCTGGATATTTAGTGAAGGAGTGGAGAAAGGCAGTCCATCCCATTTTATGCCTATCTTTGCTTCTCAATGATTAAGTAAATGCTGACGATGACATTAAAAGAAATGAGCTGGTTCCAGATGAGAAGTTTTCTCTCAGCTTTTCAGCAAAGGAATCTTTCGCACTTTGACAGATTTTTTGTAACATATTTGAGCTGATGGGATGTCCATTAATTTCATACTTTCAGTCAAGGCACAGAAGGAAACCATCTGTGCAGCCCAAGGACATGAAATGCCCAGTAGGCCGGATGTATAAAGCATTGAATGTGGGGAAAATCTCATTCCACTGCTCCGTCAAAGGATTCCTGTGACACGGGGTTTGGGGTATGGTGACAGAGGATTAAGTATGTATGGATACAGAGTACAGAAGGGTTATAGAAAAGTTCAATTTCGGGAGGCTACTTGGGGCTTGGACAGTATTTGCAGCACTTCCTCCTACATCTCCCACCTATAACAGACCGGACTACAGCTGCCCCTCCCTTGGGGGTGAGGTTTAAAAGTTTGTGTGTGCCGCAGTTGTGCGGCTGTAGGCGCATGCCCGAAGGGGCGTGACCTAAGGGGCACGTTCTGCCCCTTAGGAGCCCTTTGGAGTGCTTGGGAGCCTTGGTGATAACTCTGTCATCCTGGTAACAATGGGGAAACGGAAGGCACGAGGTAAGGGACCTGTGTCCTCGGGGAAAGCTGTTGGCCCTATGGATCATCATGTAGTGAACATTGCTCCCCCAGTGTCCTCTGGAATCTCTGCTTTGGACGTGGTTTCAACTTTTGAGGTTTCTTTCAGTTCGGTGGTACATACCCCTCCCCCTCAACCAGGTTATGATCTTGCTGTGCTTCCCTGTGGGGACCCCGCAACAGAAGCGGGCTCTCCTAAAATGGTGGCATCTACTCCTCTCCCCGGAGATGGGAACATTTCCTCTGACTTTCTTCGTGTGGAATTGCATTATCCAGCGCCAGTAACACTGTCGGTTGCTGGGCCGGTATTGGGAACCTCTTCCCCCTCGGGGGCAGAGGTTTCTTTGAATGATGTGTTTTCAGCTATTCGACAGGTAGAGGGAGTTCTGTCAGGTACTCTTGCACAGCTGTGTGAGTTTAAGGAGGGCACTTCTGTAGCCCGTCGGAGCCGTGGGGATAACTTATCAGCTGTTTGTGAAAGAACCCGTAAGATGGAAGCCGCCATAAACAGGGTTCAAACAGCAAGTAATGCTTTCATAAAAGATTTGTTTCTTCAATCTAAATTGGAATCATTGGAAAATGTTGCCCGGGCCAGAAATCTTAGGTTTTTTGAATTTTCCTAAGATTCGTCTTATTTCCCCTTTGGAGCTTTTTAAAAAATAGGTTAGAGATGTTGTGTTGTTCTTCCTTTGATGATTCTCTCATTTCCTCTATATAACAACTTACCACATCGTGTTTTGGATAAAGCTCCAGAAGGGGAAATGGATCATTTAGTTGATTTGGATGAATTAGATTTAACTACCTTTTTGGAGACCTCTTTTGAAAAAGTCTCTCAGAGGGCGACATTGTTTGTTATTTTTCATTCAGAGGCTGTGAAAGGGATGATTTTTCATCTCTTCTTTTCTAAGAAGAATATCCCTTTTTGTGGTCAACCATTAATGGTTTTTCCTGATGTTGCAAAAGTCACCCAATCACGTCATAAAATTGTTCTTCAAATTAGACCTAGGGTTTTGGCAATTGGAGCTACGTTTCATTTGAAATACCCCTGTAAGTGTTTGGTCACTCACAAGGGTACAAAATTTATTTTTTTGGAACCATTACAGTTGGAACGGTTCCTGCTTGATAAGGATAAAGATAACACAGGTACACTACCAAAAAACTGCCTCCAGTTTTGCAACTGATTCCTATAGATTTTGGGGTGCTGAATCCAGGAAAAATAGCCAAAATGTTCCATCACGTCACGTTTTCTTGCAAAATTAGATTTCTTACCCATATAAGGAATGTTCACATAATTTCTTTTTAGCCGACTGCAGTTTATTTTCTTGGCCCAAAATAGAGGTTGTAATGGTTAACTAACTAGAAACACTCCCACATGATATTTTAGAGTGTTTTGTATTCATTTTATACATTAACAGGACAATTGGGAGGCAGGGGGCTAAATCCAGTACTCGCGCTGGCGCATGTTCTTTCCTGTTCGCCTCGCCTCGTTCGCTCGCTCAAACACGGTGGTTGCGACATGAACGTTCCTGTCAAATTTCAGTTTCTTGCAAGTTCATTATTACCTTTTGTTTGCTCAGTCGTAATCCAGCTTTATTCCGAAGTGGTTCACTACAGTTGTAGTTTGCAGTGCTGTGTATTTGTGATGGCTCACAGAGCCAGAGATTGCGTCAACTCTCCGGACAGTTTTTGTTTTATTTGTGGGGAATATACCGTGAAAAAGCGGCAGAGGAACATTTCTGCATTTATTAAAAAAGTATATTTCGCCTATTTCGGTTTGAAGTTAGGCGATCAAGACAAACCGTGGGCTCCTCACAAAGTGTGCAAGACATGTGAGGAAGATCTACGCTTATGGATGAAAGGTAAAAAACAAGCATTTCGTTTCGGAATACCTATGATGTGGCGTGAACAAAGAGACCACAGCAGTGACTGCTATTTTTGCTCTTGCATTGTGAAGGGATACAACTTAAAAAATAAGAACGTAATAAGTTACCCCAACCTTCCCTCAGCAATTAGGCCTATGCCTCATAGCAACGAAGTACCTGTGCCTGAACCACCAAAATCTTTGGATCATATTTGTGTGGACGGTTTCTGATCATGATGAGACTCATCAGATGGCTTTTCCCGATGAGTCCAGTACTTCCGAGTTTGAAACTGAACCAGATCCGAAATCTGAACTTTTCTCTCAAGCTGAATTGAATGATTTAGTCCGGGATTTAGGACTCCCAAAAGATGCTGCCCAACTGCTAGGTTCTCGGCTTAAACAGAAAAATCTATTGTCACCAGGAACAACTTTTTATTGGTACCGCAACCGCGAGACACAATTTTTGAAGTATTTCAGCAAAGAGGAAGATTTGGTATTTTGCAACGATATATACGGAGTGATGGAAAAGTTTAAACTCAAGTATGATCCTGCTGAATGGCGGCTGTTCATTGATTCGTCAAAAGACAGCATAAAAGGTGTTCTTCTTCATAATGGCAACACATTCGCTTCAGTTCCTATTGCTCACTCTGTTATTCTCCAAGAAAAATACGAGAATTTGGCCCTGATTCTTCAGAAGATTCGTTATGATGAGCATAAGTGGATGATTTGTGGAGACTTTAAAATTCTATCCATGCTATTAGGGCAGCAATCCGGTTTCACCAAATATCCCTGCTTCCTTTGCTTGTGGGATAGCCGGGCCCGCGACCTACACGGGGGGGAAAAAAGACTGGCCAATTCGGGAGTATTTGAGACCCGGTGAGAAAAATGTTCTTCATGAGAGCTTGGTACCTCGTGATAAAATTCTATTACCACCTCTCCACATTAAGTTGGGTCTCATTAAGCAATTCATCAAGTCCCTTCCAAAAGATGGTGAGTGCTTTCGGTACCTTTGCTCAAAGTTCCCCCGACTTTCTGAAGCAAAGCTAAAGGAAGGAGTGTTTGTTGGCCCTGATATAAGGAAACTCATTTCAGATGGAGCATTCGCTGAAACGATGTCTGAGAAGGAAAAAGAAGCATGGGATTCCTTCAAGGATGTTGTTCTCAAATTTTTGGGGAAGAGGCGGGATGAGAACTATAAGGATATTGTTGCCAGGATGCTCAATGCCTTCAAAGAACAAGGCTGTAACATGAGCCTGAAAGTCCATTTCTTGCACTCCCATGTGAACTACTTTCCCGAAAACTTGGGGGTGTACAGTGAAGAACAAGGTGAAAGGTTTCACCAGGACATCAAGGACGCAGAGAGAAGGTACCAAGGAAGATGGAACACCACTATGATGGCTGATTTCTGCTGGTTGCTGCTGCGGGAAACCCCAGATGAAAAATACACCAAGCAGTGCACCAAGAGAAGCATTCGGGGGAAGAAGAAACGGGCCCACCAGGAGATTGATTGACCCAACAATGACTTTAAAATCTAAACTGTGTTGACAAATATCGTGTTTTTACTAAACTTTGAAATAAAAATTTGCTAGTTATTACCACAGTGTCGGATCTCATTTATTAGAATTTTATTTTCACACCATCGGGTGTTTGTCTTCATGTATTGCAATGGTGTGGTTTGCGTTTTCTATTCTTACATACATACCTGTACAACATTTTTTGCACATTTCTTTGCTTTGCTTTGTGTCTAACCTCGCTCTTATATGCTCAATGTTTGTGCACATGTATGTGGCTGTTTTAAGTGCAGACAATTTTGCTACCATCACAGTGTGTTTTGTTGACATTACTCTATTCTTATGTGCTGCCTTGTTACAATTTTCTTTATTCTTATTTGAATAACTACTAAACAATTAGTATAAAGAATTCATCCAAGAAACTTTTATCTCGATCGCACTCAATCTGAAACGTTCACCTCAAACTGCTAACCCAATGTAGCAAAAAATCTGATGGAGCAAATTGGTTACCAGATTTGGATTCAGCGCACCAAAAAACGTAAAAATCAATCGAAACATTAGAGGCAGTTTAAAAAAAATTTTTTTTAGTGTACCTGTGTAATTAATGGTATTAATTTTCTTTGGCTTTTTTGGGTCTTGGTTGTTTGTATGATTGGGGTGTTTATTATAGTGGGAGTGTTCGTCCCTGAGATAGCATCCCTTGATGTGGGCTTGTATGTCTTCTAATTTGTTTTTTCTTCCTCTGTATTTTCTTATTCTTGTGTTGAAATTGGTTGTTCATTTTTCCTAAATGTTTACTTTGTATGCATTTGAAAATTCTGAAAAATAAAGAAAAGTTCAATTTCTGCAAAGTGATAGAGGAACAATTTAAAATCCTGATCAGTGCTTATCTGCTACCTGTTTGGCTGCAGGCACTAGATAAGAAAAGTTCCAATTAGTACTGGAGAATGAGGAGAGAAAGTTGACATTATCTTATATATGAATGCCCATCCCTGTAGCATCTCTGGAAAAAAATAAAGGCAGCAATAAAAGAAATAATGGCAGTAAAATTACCAAAGGGATAGAAACATATGCATAACATTTCTCAGAGGGGAAGCACATGTAATTCACAATGGCAGATAGAAGAGAGTGATATTAAGAAACTGGTGCAAAATTGAACCAACGATAAAGGAGTGGTTTAATGAATTAAGTGAGAGGATAGAAGTCAAACTTTTACTGTGTAAATGTAAAGGCACTTATAAAAAGGTACTCGTCTCCTGGTCACCGGTAGTAAGAACATAAGAAATGCCATACTGGGCCATACCAAGGTCCATCAAGCCCAGTATCCCATTTCCAACAGTGGCTAATTCAGGTCACAAGTACTGGCAGGTTCCCAAAAAGATACAGAGGTTCCACAATGCTTATCCTGGAGTAAGCAATGGATTTCCTGGGTCCTCTTTATAATGGTTTATGGACCTTTCTTCCAGGAAATATCCAAACCTTTTTTAAACCCAGCTACTCTAACAGTTTTTACTACATCTTCTGGTAACAAATTCCAAAGTTTGATTATTCGATGAGTGAAAAATTATTTTCTCTTATTAGTCCTAAATGGGCTACACTGTGCTTCATTGAGTGGTACTTCCTGGTGCATTGAATATTCTCCAGGACCAAGCAGGAAGTCAGTCCTCACATATGGGTGTCATGGGCGCCGATGAAGCCCCAGCGGAGCATTTCCCCAGCTTTCTATGAAAGCCTTTGGGAATGCAGGCACGCATGCGCGGTTCCCTTCCCGCCTAAAAGTGCCATCTTATCTAAGTCTCTTTTTTTCCGTGAAGCCCACCGGATGTGTGTCCAGTTTTTCCCGGTTAAAATTAGATTTTTCAGCGATTTTTGCTCTTTTTTCTACCGGTTCGACGCCAGTTCCCCTCCCGCTGGGTTCGGTACACCGGTATCGAGCCCGATTCTTCTTTTTCGGTTTTTGCCCTTTGTGGCTGGCGTTCGTGCCCTTTTTTCTCCTTTTCCCTGGAAGGCTGGTCCTTTGACCTCGCGGGGACTCTTTTTTCCCCAATGGCTTCCAGCGGTTTTAAAAAGTGTGATCGATGTAAGAAACTAATGTCTCTCACAGACACACACGACTGCTGCCTTTGGTGCCTCGGCCCCGACCACGATCCTAAGTCGTGCGGGACCTGTGGGAAAATGTCTTCCAAGGCACTATGAAGTCGCCAGCAGCAAAAGGAAAGGCTTTTCTCGGACTCAGCCTCCGGCCGGGCCCGGACCTCGTCTGAGGCCTCGACATCTCGGGATTCCGATCCCGAGCGCCGTCGAAGCTCCTCGGACAGCGGTTACCCCGACCAGGAACGCAAGAGGAAGAAATGGCTCGCGAGGGCATCGGAGGAGGAGGTCCCTGGCTCCTCGAGGGCCAGGTCTAAGACCCCCGACCGTCGCGCCGGGCCTGTGGAACCAGAGAAGCCTGCCAAAGTTCCTTGTGTGGAGCCGGAGTCTGCTGGACACATAAGCCCCGTAGTCCTCGTGGACTCTCCTCCCAGGGAGCCAACGTCAGGCCCGGTGCCGCCGGGGCCCGAGTCGGTAGCTGCTGCGTCTCCCGGGCTGAGTCTCAGGATGACAGCCTTGGAGAGCAGAATGTCTGCCTTCATGGAGCAGCAGCAGGCACTGATGGCCAGCCTGTCTGGTGCATCTGCCCCGATCACCGGGACATTGATGTCGAAGTCGACCCCAGAGACCGAGCCAATACTCGAGTCCATCGTGGCTCGGAGTCGACCTCGGTCGCGGTCTCCCTCGACCTCCCGTTTGGGACCGAGGGCGTTGACGCCGGTGCTTCTGGTGTCGGGGTGGGTGCTCCAGGGCCCCGCGGGGTCGGACCCTGACTCTTCCTCGGACGAGTCGGCTTGGGAGACGGAGGACAAGGAGTCTCCTGATACCTTTAAGACTCGGTGCGTCCCTTCGGACATGCCACAGTCTGAACCCTGGAGTAGGTCCCCCCTGGAGGACACCCGGTTCTCGCAGTTCATCCGGGATATGGCCACTGCCTTGGCTATTTCGGCGGACCCCGAGGAAGAGCCTCGAGCTGAAGAGCTTGAGGCGCTGCAGTATGACTCTCCTCCGAAGGAGGCCTTTACTGTCCTCCGATGCTGGAACGGCTCCTCTTCCGTATGTGGGAGGCACCGGCCTCGGCGCCGGTTCTTAGTAAGTGAGTCGATTTGATCTATCGGCTCCGGAAGAGCCCTGGCTTTCAGAAGGCACAGCTACCACACCATTCCATGGTTGTGGAATCGGCCATGCATCGTCTGAAGAGCCAGAAGATGCACTCCGCGGTGCCTCCTGGTAGGGAGGCCCAAAACCTCGATGGCGTTGGTAGGAAGTGCTTTCAGGGCTCGATGCTTGCTTGCCGTGTCCAGTCTTACCAGCTGTACATGGGCATGTACTTGCGGGATCTGGCCAAGGAGTTGGCCGGATTCTCTGCTGGTCTCTCCGGGGAACCCTTGCAGAGATTTAAGTCCTTGTCCTCGGGGATTCGGGACTGCTCGAAGTTCATGTCCCGCGCCGCCTACGATGGCTTCGAGGCTTCGGCCCGAGTTGCAGTAGCCGGCATCGCGGCTCGACGCCAGGCATGGCTGCAGTCATCGGACCTCGAGCCATGGGTTTAGGACAAGTTGGTCGATGTCCCATGCCGAGGTGAAAACCTTTTTTGGCAAGCCCATGACCGAGAAGGCCGCTCAGCTCGAGACCGATCACCTCACTCGGACAAGGCTGTCGAGGAAGACCTCTGCCCCTTCTCATAAAAAGAAGGGCTCGGGTAAAAAGCCCTTTTACCCGAGGAAGGGCACTGCCTACAAACAGTACCCACAATATCAGGCTGCCCAAGCTGCCCCCCAGGGTCAGCAAGCCAAGGGCCAGGGTAATGGGCCCCGTAGGCAGAGGACCCCCAAGCCTCAGGCCCCTGCTACCACTCAGCAGGGTGGGGGGTTTGACTCCTTGAGCATAGCCTCTCCTCCACTGCTCTCCCAACCCTGCACAGGAGGTCGTCTCGCCCTCTTTGCCCACCAGTGGCCCCTTATCACCGGGGACAGTTGGGTGCTGGAGATAGTCCACAAGGGCTATGCCCTCCATTTCCACCAACTGCAATCCCCATACTTTCCAGGGGAGCCTCCAAGGCCTCCTCTGCACACAGACCTTCTCCGTCAGGAGCTTCAGGGTCTGTTGGTGGACAGGGCGGTGGAGCCTGTGCCTCCCCACTTGCAAGGTCACGGATTCTACTCCAGGTATTTCCTGGTGCCCAAAAGGACCAGTGGTCTTTGTCCCATTCTGGACCTCAGGAACCTCAACAAGTTCCTAGTGAAAGAAAAGTTCAAGATGCTTACTCTTGGAACCCTTCTGCCCTACCTCCAGCAGGGAGATTGGCTATGCTCCTTAGATCTAAAGGATGCGTATACTCACATCCTCATTCATCCAGACCACAGAAAGTACCTCAGGTTCATTGTGGGAGGAAACCATTATCAGTACAGAGTGCTGCCTTTCGGCCTCACCTCCGCCCCCAGAGTCTTCACAAAGTGCCTAGCAGTGGTGGCGGCCTTCCTGAGAAATCAGGGAATCTTTGTCTTCCCCTATCTGGATGACTGGTTCATCAGGGGTCAGACAGGTCAGGAGGCCAACCAAGCCACCCTCAGGACAATTGCTCTTCTACAACGCCTGGGGTTTGTCATAAACTTCGCAAAGTCCACTTTGCTCCCTTCCCAGAACTTGGAGTTCATAGGGGCAAGGTTGGACTCTCTCCTGGCAAAGGCATTCTTGCCAGAAAACAGAGCCCAAAGGTTGATGGCCTTGGCAAGTCAGTTTCTCAGCAGGTCCCTGGTCTCTGCCAGACTCTGCCTGAGACTTCTAGGCCACATGGCTTCGACAGTGCATGTGACCCCCAATGCCAGGCTGCATATGAGGCCTGCACAATGGTGTCTTCAAACTCAGTGGTCACAGGCCACAGGCAGCCTCAGAGACAGGATAAGGGTGTCCAGACCATTTCTGCACTCCCTTAACTGGTGGCTACACCCACCTTATCTGCTGAAAGGGGTGCCCTTTCAGATTCCAGGTTACACAGTGGTGCTAACCACAGATGCCTCCCTGCAAGGCTGGGGAGCGCATTGTCTGGGCAAGTGCACCCAGGGCCTCTGGTCTCCCTGGGAAGCTGCACAGCAGATCAATCTCCTTGAGCTCAGAGCTATTCGCTTAGCACTCAAAGCTTTCACTCCTACCCTGACTCACCAGTCTTTCCTGATCCAGACAGACAACCAAGTTGCCATGTTTTATGTGAACAAACAGGGCGGAACCGGGTCCAGGATCCTTTGTCGGGAGGCCCAGGACCTGTGTTCTTTTGCCCTCAAGCACAACATGCTCCTCAAGGCTGTGTACCTTCCAGGCCAGGACAACTACCTGGCAGACAGGTGTTAAGCAGGATTCTGCAGCCCCACGAGTGGCAGCTGCATCCTTCGGTAGTTCAGAAGATCTTTCTCAAATGGGGTCTTCCTTTGATGGATCTTTTTGCCAGCCCACTGAACAAGCAACTGCCAAAGTTCTGCTCCAGGCAACCACATCCTCTGCAGATAGCAGCGGATGCTTTTCTGATATCTTGGTCTCAGGGCCTCCTCTATGCGTTTCCTCCCACACCCTTGGTGGCCCGAACCCTGTTCAAGATTCTTCAGGACAAAGCCTTGGTCCTGCTGGTAGCTCCCAGGTGGCCGAGACAGCCTTGGTTTCCTCTTCTGCTTCAACTGGCGGTGGATCCTCCACTACCTCTGGGTTTGCAACCCGACTTTCTCACGCAAGACCAGGGTTCCCTTCTGCACCCCAATCTCAAGTCTCTCAATTTGATGGCCTGGAGGCTGCAAGGGTAGTTTTGGCTCCCTGGGGCCTACCTCAGGAAGTTGAGGAGGTTGTCCTAGCATCTAGGAAACAGTCCACAAGGAAAACCTATGCTCTCAAGTGGAAGAGGTTTTCTGTGTGGTGTCACATACGTACAGAGGATCCTTTCTCCTGTACTGTGCCAGTGGTGCTTCAGTACTTACTGCACTTATCCAATCAGGGACTTAAGTCCATCTCTGTTCGAGTCCACCTCTCAGCTCTAGCAGCTCACCACTCATTGGTAGAGGGGCAGTCTCTATCTGGTCACCCCTTGGTGTCCCGCTTTCTCAGGGGCTTGCTTTTGCTCAAGCCTCCCATCTGTCCTCCTGCCCTTGAGTGGGAGCTGAATGTGGTCTTGTAGCAGCTGACTCACCCACCTTTTGAGCCGATGGCTACTTGTCCACTACATTGCCTCTCCTGGAAGACACTCTTCCTAATAGCCCTTACCTCGGCTAGGCGAGTAAGTGAGCTTCAGGCCCTGGTCTGTGATAGGCCTTACACCAGGCTTTATAGGAACAGGGTAGTCCTCAGGACTCATCCAAAGTTCCTCCCAAAGGTTGTCTCCTCTTTCCACCTCAATCAGGAGGTGGTTCTTCCAACATTCTTCCCTAGGCCTCATGCAAGCCAGGCTGAAGCAGTCCTGCATACCCTGGACTGTAGGAGGGCCTTATCCTTCTACCTTGACCGTACGCAGGGGCATCGAAGGGATACTCAGCTCTTCGTATCCTTTGACCCCAATAAGTTGGGGTTGGCTGTGTCCAAGCGTACCTTGTCCATCTGGGTGGCTTACAAGGCGGCTGACCTTCCTTTGCAGGGTAGGGTCACGGCCCATCGTGTCAGGGCAATGGCTGCCTCAGTGGCTCATCTCAGCTCTGTTCCCTTGGTAGACATCTGCAGGGCTGCAACTTATTTATTTATTTAGCTGTATTTATATCCCGCTTTTCACCGGGTCAAAGTGGTCAATTGGGGGATACATCTAACACGAGGAGATATGACACACATACGCTAATACTTACAGGGAACATGGGCAATGGAGGGTTAAGTGGCTTGCCCAAGACCACAAGGAGTGCCTATAGGACTAGAAATCCCAGTCCCTCCGGCCTGAGATTGCTGTCCCCAGGTGGGACTTGAACCCCCGGCCCTCCAGCCTGAAGTACCTTGTCCTAACCACTAGGCCACTCCTTCCTTGGTCTTCAAGCCAGACTTTTGCAGCCCATTACTGCCTGGAGAAGGAGTCCCGTAGGGACAGTGCATTTGGCCAGGCAGTACTCCGGAATCTCTTTGAGGTTTAGGCAACTCCTGCCCTCTGTTGGGCTACCAGTGGAGGTTGTGTCCTTGAAAAGCCTTTCTTTGCTGCTGAGACTAGAGGGAGTACTCTTGTTCAGCCTGGGTTCCTCAGTAGCCCAGAGCTAGGGAGTCACCCATATGTGAGGACTGACTTCCTGCTTGGTCCTGGAGAAAGAGTAGTTACTCACCTGTAACAGGTGTTCTCCAGGAGCAGCAGGAATCAGTCCTCACAACCCTCCCTCCTCCCCTGGGAGTTGCAGTTGTACATAGTTCATTTTTTTCATTTTTGTGTGCTGTTCTTAGCTATGTCATTCGACTGAGGTAAGATGGCACCTTTAGGCGGGAAGGGAACCGCGTATGCGTGCCTGCATTCCCAAAGGCTTTCATAGAAAGCTGGTGAAATGCTCCGCTGGGGCTTCATCGGCGCCGATGACACCCATATGTGAGGACTGATTCCTGCTGCTCCTGGAGAACACTTGTTACAGGTGAGTAACTACTCTTTCTGCATAGTCTTTGCTCTTGACTGTGGGGAACTGAGTATGGAGGGGGAACAGAGGGTGGGTAGAGGGATGGGGTAGGAATATTAGCAAACATAGATGGTGAGCTGCAGCATATTTGAAAATATGTGGGAATAATTGTTGAAGTGTACATGTGAAATACAGGTCATCGGTGGGAAAAAGTAGGGTAAATGTGAGTCTGGGGACAGTGTCTCCAAATGGGAACATTTTGTGCATAAAATGGCAATAATGAACTCACTCTAAGTCAGGGTATGTGGAGTATGATTTCAGTCTCTCAAATTTACTGCTAACACTTGCTGTGGGACTTGTATTGTGCCAAACAGACCTTCTGATTGTAACTCAACTTGAACTACTATTGGAAAGCTGTGAGAGAAATACTAAATAAAATAATAGTAATTATAATAATAATTCATAAGATGTAACCTGTATAGGTAGCCTGTCAAGATGTGCTTGTAAACTTGCCTTTAATCAGGCCTGTGACTCCCAATATAATGAGAAATATTTCTGTATCTTTCTGCCACATTTTCCTGATCGCTGGCTGCATTTCTTCATACTTAAGGATCTTCTCGCTCTCCATCCATTTCACAGAATAATGGCTTGGAACGGACACCTCTATTATCAATACCATTCTGGTGTTTTTCTCCATTACCATTATGTCTGGTTTCTTTGCATCCAGCTTTTTATCAATCCAGAATGGGAACATCCCAGGTGATCATAACCTGTTCATTCACTGTAATTCCTTTAGGGTTATGAGTCCAGTGCTTTTCCAGTACAGCGATGTTGTAGTGTTTACAAAGTTTCCAGTGGATGATACGTGTTACCTTGTTGTGCGCCTTCCTGTATAGAAATTTTCTGCCATCAGAACTTTGCAACCAGATACCAGATGGGTAACCATTTCCAGCTCTTTCTTACAGAATCTTCATATGTCATTTTTTACCTATTCTTTTTCTCTGTTTGCTTTGAGCCATCTCATCTATAATCCAGTATGCTAGGCTGCAGCTATTGATCTCTTCTATTAGCGTTTCACTTCACCCCTCCTTTACCATTCATGTGGCCTTGTATGATCCACATATGGTTCCTGGAGTAACATTTTACATTTCCCACTGTATTTGTCCCTTGTTTTTTCTTGTCTTCTGATCTAATTCTTTCAAGAATGTATTTTCTTGTTTTTTAAATTCTGTTGTTTCCTTTCCTATGTGTACTATATGTGGATTCTCACTCATTCATTCTGTTCATTGAATTGCTTGTCCAGGTTTAATGATGGAACTGGATTCTCAATGCTTACTTTCATATATCAACACTTTCTGTACAGTCAGGTCTGTTGATGCTGTAAGTAAGCATAGAGGCCTATTCCTTTTGGGATGTTATGCTTACTATTTCTGAGTATGAATTTTTTATGTAATATGTTTGATAGGTAGTTTTGAAATAATGAGACATCAGCGTATGAAAGGAGTTTGGGTTACGAGAATAAGTGAGAAAATGGTACAATACAGTGTCACTCACTGACAATAGGATCAATGGTATGAACTGCCAAATGTTGTGATATCCTTATTGGTTTATGTGCAGACAAATTTAGTTTTACCCTTTATGCTGTATCATATGATGGCTGATTTTTCTTTTTGGTAATTCTCAATAAACAAGTTCCAGAAAAATATAATTTAAAAAAAGTTTGACCTACAACTTGTTTGTTTTCCATTGTTTTCATATATCCAAGTAGAATACCTCTGCAACCACAAGTTCCTACTTAGATGAAATTTTAGTAACATAATAACATGTAAATGACGGCAGATAAAGACCAGTATGGTCCATCTAGTTTGCCCAGCAAGGCGGCAAGAGTAGGTGCACTTGCTGCTCCGTGCAGGTCACCCCTCCGCATGCCTTTGTTTAGGGGTGTACCCACCACTCTGTGTATGTCACCTCTATTTGTTCAGATATAAGAGATAATTATGCTTATTTTGATTTTATCCTGTTGCTATAAAGGGATCCACTGTGTCTGTTCCGTGCCATTTTGAATTCTGCACTGTGTTTGCCCCCACCACTTCCATTGGGAGGGCATTCCAAGCATCCACCATCCTTTCAGTGAAAAAGTATTTTCTGACATTGCCTTTCAGTTTTCCCCCCTTGCAGCTTCATGTTATGCCCTCTAGTTTTACAGCTTCCCTGTCTTTGGAAGAGGTTGGTTTGTCTATTAATACTCTTTAAGTATTTAAAGGTCTCAATCATATCTCCCCTGTCCCTCCTCTCCTCCAGAGTGTACATATTTAGGTCTTCAAGTCTCTTCTCATAAGTCTTCTGACGCAGGCTCCAAATCATTTTGGTCGCCTTCCTCTGAACTGCTTCCAGCCTCTTTATATCCAAAACTGAACACAATATTCCAAGTGAGCCTCACCAGCGACTTGTACAGTGGCATTAGTACTTCTTCCGTTCTGCTGGTAATTCCTCTCTATATGCATCCAGCATCTTTCTGGCTTTTTCCACCGCCTTGTCACACTGCTCCGCCACCTTGAGATCATCAGAAACAATCACACCGAGGTCCTTCTCTTGGTCCGTGCACACCAATCTCTCGCCCCCTATCACATACAATTCCCTTAGATTTCTGCTTCCCAAGTGCATGACACTGCACTTCTTCACATTAAATCTTAACTGCCAAGCATTAGACCATTCTTCCAGCTTTTGTAGAGTTTTCCTCATGTTCCCCACTCCCTCAGGGGAGTCCACTCTGTTGCAAATTTTGGTGTCATCTGCAAAAGACAGATTTTTCCATTCAGCTCTTCGGCAATATCACTCACGAATATATTGAACAGTACTGGTCCCAAGACCGAACCCTGGGGCACACTGCTAATCACCTTCCTTTCATCAGAGTGAATTCCGTTTACTATCACCTTCTGTCGTCTGTCAGTCAACCAATTTCTGATCCAGTTCACCACCTTGGGACCAATCCCCTAGCTGTTTAGCTTATTGATAAGCCTCCTGTGAGGAACAGTATCAAAGGCTTTGCTGAAATCTAGGTCGATCACATCTATCACATGCCCTTGATCTAGTTCTCTGGTCACCCAGTCAAAGAACTCAATCAGATTTGTTTGGCAAGATTGTCCTTTGGTAAAACCATGTTGCCTCGGATCATGCAACCTGTTGGTTTAGAGGAAATCCACTATTTGCTCTTTCAGGAGCGCCTCCATTACTTTTACCGCCACCGAAGAAAGGCTTACTGGCCTGTAGTTTGTCACTTCTTCCCTATTACCACTTTTGTGGAGAGGTACCACATCAGCCCTTCTCTAGTCCTGTGGAACTTCTCCTGTCTCCAAGGATCTATTAAAAACATCCTTTAAAGGCCCTGCAAGAACTTCTCTGAGCTCTTTCAGTATCCTGGGGTGTATCCCATCTGGTCCCATAGACTTGTCCACTTTCAGTTTTGCAAGCTGTTCTTTTGTGAATGGTGTGGTATCTACTCCATTCCCATTTGTATATCTGTCAATCACAGGTGGTCCATCTCCAGGATTTTCTCTAGTAAAAACAGAGCAGAAGTATTTGTTTAGCATTGCCGCTTTTTTAATGTCACTTTCCACAAATCCGTTCCCAGTACTTTTGAGTCCTGCAATTTCACCTCTGAATTTCCTCCTCTCCCGAATATCTGAAAGAAGTCTTGTCACCACACTTCACATTTTTAGCCATCTTTTCTTCTGCCTTTGATTTTGCTGTCCTTATTTCTCTTTTTGTCTCTTTTAGTTTGATCTTGTATTCTTTGCTGTGTTCCTGTTTGTGAGCGTCTGAATTTTGTGAAAGCTGTGTTTTTTGCCTTTACAAAATTCAGAAGCTCACAAACAGAACATATACTTTTGTGTGCTGAATTGTGGAATTCTGTTATCTATATCTCTAATAGGTCTATGTTTTGGATTGCATTTTATTGGAATTCTTTTTGTGATGGTCTGATTCCAGCAGTGGGTGGTAGTTATGATGTGCAGGAATGGATGAGATGTGTCTGATGAAGAGTCTTCCTAAGCATGGGCTCCCTGAGGCTTGGTGTGCTGAGATGCGGATCTGAGAGAGCAGTGTTTTCATTCTCTGGATGTGTTTTTGTTTTTGTTATAATTTTCCTATTGGGAATCCACAAGTTCACACTCTGACTTGCCTCCATTCCCTCAGAGAATAGGTTGTTGACTGATAGTTGCAGCAGGTTGCAGACAATGTGCAAACGTTAGGCGTTGCTAAGGTTAAAAGAGACATTCAGATATGCAACTATCGTGTGAAAAGACAGATCTTGAATAGCCATCATTCATTTCCTCTTTCTAATTACTTTCCTCCTGCTCTGATGAGGAAGTCATTATATATGACCTTTCTCTTTACTTTTTATTTAGTTTTCATTAGGGAGCTATCATGCATGGAGACTTTCCTTATGCCTTCCTATATGGCTCTCATCATGCTTTATTTGTTGTCTTGTTCGGTTTCCATAATCGGCTATGGGGAGGAAAGCAGTACATTCTGGAACTACTTCCAATAAAGACCTTTGGCTGGCTGCCCAAACAAGTTCTTGGCTCTGCCCTCTTCAGAATTCATGAGTACTAATTCAGCAGTGCTTACAACAGAAGACCTTCCTACCAGTTCATTTCTACAGGAGGCTGCTTTTATTATTTTGAATCAAAAGATTGCAATAACAATATTTTGATTTGTTTGCGTAAGTTTGATTTTAAAATTCTGACCTCTTTCGATCACGAGTTGACTGGACAGATTTTCTCGTTATGCGAAGGCAGCGCTTGAGGTGTTCCAGGTAAGTTGGGATGCACATATAGTAAGCCTGAAGTTACCTGAATAAGTTCAACTGCTGAATAATTTTCTTTCTGATTCATGACAAACGTGAAGCAATGTTCATTTCCAGAAACACAACATTCAAGCCACCTCAAGAAATCAAAATACTACACAAGGACGAAGTAAAATATCTAGGTGTCACCCTGGACAAGAACCTTAATCTCCAATCCCATATAAACAAGACTGCAGCAAAAGCATACGACCGTTTAAAGATCATCAGACGACTCAAGCCACTCCTCAGCCAAGACCACTTCCGCAACGTATGCAAGGCAGTTATCACTCCCATACTGGACTACGGAAATTCCTTATACCAGGGATTACCAAAGTAAACTGTGCACCCACTTCAAATGGTCCAAAATACTGCGGCTCGCATAATCACAGGCACAGCCAAATACAAGCACATAACACCGATACTCCGACAGTTGCACTGGCTACCTATAATTGCACTGACAAAATTCAAGGCTACACTAACCATCTTCAAGATCATACACCACTGCTCAGCAGAGGTTCTACAGACCTTGATAACCAAAGACACAAGCAGCAGACCTAGGCGAACCCAAGGCAGCAATAGACTCCGCACCCCAGCCAGATACCACAGGACAAAGCAAGCAACTTCCAGAAGGGCGTTATCACTCTCGGTACCAGATCTATGGAACTCCCTCCCTGAGGATCTACGAGTACAAAAAGACCTCAAGGACTTCCGCAAATCGCTTAAAGCCCACCTGTTCATAGACTCATTTGAACAACCCCCATAACTCAATCACCACCGATACAGACACCAACCACCAACGAACCAGATCTGGGCTCACCCCCCCAAAATTATATGTCTGTCTGTTCACTCTCTGTTCAATGTAGACCCCTTCTCATGTCCCTAACTACTTTGATTGAAGGAAAAGATGGTATACAAAACTGGCTAAATAAATATAAATGTCTGGTTTTACCCAATAACTTCCTGGTTACTGACCCATGCCTGGCTCAACATTGCTATTTTCTGGGCCTTAGGTTCTCCATTTATGGTCTCGTTATAGGGTGTGTGCACCCCTTATAGTTTGGACCATTCCAAGAAGGAGGCTAGGCTCAAATGGAGCAAAAGGCCAAGATGTCTCATATCATGAAAGTGAAGGCAAGCAGCTGCTCCACCCAGACATCTGCTCTAAGAGCCTTGACAGTCACCCTTGGAGAAGTTTGATAGGACTAGAGGGGAATTGTATGGGGTTCTTCATCAGTGCAAGCTTTAATTTTGCTTGTACCGACATGCATATATCGCTCAAACTCACCAATATGCATGTCGGTGCAGGCAATTATCCTAGTCGACAAAAAAGCTCTGGCCTGGGTCACCCCAATATTGGAGCAGGCCAATCCAATCCTGAATCAGGTAGGCCAGTTTGTAAATGCACACTCAGGCTTTTTAGGAGCCAGACTGGATCCAGCTGTCAGAAAGTATTATGATTCTGCTGCTGGCTTACAATGAGAAAATATGCCACTGAATTTCACTGTTAGGTTACAGGCCTCAACTGAAATGAGTCGGTAGTCTGAGACCATTTTTCATGGGGTCTTGCTGCTCATTTAAGATGAGCTGTCACAGCTGGAGGCCCCAGAAAGCTAGAGGCACATTGAAAGATGCCTAATGTACCAGGCGGGAAGGACAGAGAGGTCTAGACTTGAGAAGCAGTTTGGTGCACTCCTTGACAGTGTTCAAACACTGGATAAGCCCATGGTGATATGTGATACTTTGAGGCATCAATCTGTAGAGGAAAAAGGAGGAAACCCTTGGGAAGGCCTCTACCTCTGCTTTGGACTTCTGGGATGATCAGCAAAGCAACTGCTTGAAAAAGTCTCAGAATCACAACTGCCCCTAGAAGGGAAAAAAATGCTCCCAACAGCAGTAGAAGGAGGGGCTTGGGAACAAATCCCAAACAAGTCCTCGGAATCTAAATGTTGTGATTAGTGTGCTCCAGTTCATCTTCTATGGAAAGACAAGGAACTATCAGCTTATGCTGTAATCAACACCAGGGCCTTTGTATGTTTTATAGATCTTGCATTCACCCAACATCAAGTTCCAGTGCATGAAAAAGGGGCGAGTTTTAGCTGTCAAGACTATTGATGGCAGGCCCTGTGACCTTAGAGACTGAATCCCTCATATTGACAATAGTACACCATCTTTATGAGGCAATATACTTCTACCTGATTCATGCCCCATATTTTGCCGCCATTCTAGTTTTACTGTGGCTAGAACAGTACAAGCCATATATGCAGTGGAAGACATAAGAGAAAATCTTTGCTTCTGCATTCTGCCAACATAACTGTATTCCTAATATCAAATTAAGGGAAACTAATCTGAAAGAGCAAGGGCCCCAAACTATGGCCTTCAGGCCAAAATTGGCTGGTGCCTTCACTGCTGCAAATCTCATCAGCCTCCAACTGCCCTCCGTGGTCCCGCATTTCGCCCTCCTCTCTCCCACTGCAGGTCCAGCATCCCCCCCCCCCCCCCCGGTGGTCCTTTAAATTGCTTTTACTTTAAGCAGTCAGTTTCCACTGGAAATAGGAAGTTGAGTCAGAGGGAGACAGGACACAGCAGAGGGAAGGCTGGAAGGCTGGAAAGGGAGGAGTGGTCTAGTGGTTAGGACAAGGTACTTCAGGCCGGAGGGCCGGGGGTTCAAGTCCCACCTGGGGACAGCAATCTCAGGCCGGAGGGACTGGGATTTCTAGTCCTATAGGCACTCCTTGTGGTCTTGGGCAAGCCACTTAACCCTCCATTGCCCATGTTCCCTGTAAGTATTAGCGTATGTGTCTCATATCCCCTAGTGTTAAATGTATCCCCCAATTGACCGCTTTGACCCGGTGAAAAGCGGGCTATAAATACAGCGAAATAAATAAATAAAGGCTCCAGGACTGGTGAGCATAACATCTTAAATTGCTGCCATAATTGCTGAAAATAAAGGCAAGTTGATAGATTTGTGGGGGAAGGGTGAGACACTGGACTGTACAAGGAAGGAGCTAAAGTAGAGAGGGAAGATGCAGCACCATAGAGGATGGAGGGAAGAGAAAGAGGGAAATAATAGACTGCGGGGAGGGGGGGAGGCCTGGCAGACTGGAGAGAGAAAGGAGATACAAGACTTTGGGGGATGGAGAGAAGAAATGTTGCACCATGGGGAGAGCAGGGAGTGGGAAGATGCAAGACTGTCCCCTCTATGTCATGGGTCCCCAAACTATTGCCGCAGAGCATCAGGAGCATCTGTTCCTTGGGGCTAGAGGGTAAGAGGTTGGAGGAGCTACTTTTGAGAGGTAGGGCAGGGGATGTCTGCCCCTTCTCAGCAAAATCCTTGGGCATTTAAATGATCTGAAAGGTCCAAAGTGGTCCTCAGCCCAAAAGACTTTGAGAGCTGTGTCAAAGAGAGTGCCTCAGGAGTCCCGTGCTGTTCAGCAAACAACCAGGAAACTGGATCATCATCTGAGAAATACTCAGAATACTGGGAAGTATTTTGAAAAGGAGCTGCCAATACGTTACCACTAATAGACTTTGACTACCTTGTAGACCTAAAGCCAGAAGCAGAAGTCCTGTTTGGGAGAGACTACTCTCTATTTCATTATATTGCGCTAACATTTCAATTGAAAGCAAGCTCTGCTACGAGGAGACATAGGATGAGGGTGACTCAGGAGTAATATGTGCAAATATTACTTTACGGAAAGAGTGGTAGATGCGTGGAATAGTCTCCCAGTGGTAGAGATTAGGACAGGAGCTGAATTCAAAAAAGCATGGGACAAACACAGAGGATCTCTAAAGGGGAAAAGGGGACTGTTGTCGTGGTTGATATGGAAGGGCAGACTAGATAGGCCATGTGATCTTTTTTCTGCTGTCGTGTTTCTATGTTTCTATGACATTGTGATTAACATATTTGTTATATGAATGTTCTACTATGCTACCTGTTAAGATGTTTCATTTGTATTGTGCTGACATTGGATCAATGCCTGTTATATGAATGTTTTGCTGTGCTGTTTTCATTAAAATGTATCGTATTATGGAGCTTATTTGAAAAGTATCTCCACGTGTACATAGCAGCCTTTTCACGTAGATATTGGACTATGTGTTAAATGCGATTTTATACAGTTGCTATTTACACATAAATATCCACACCATATAGAAACTCCAAGAGGGCATGGTTTAGATATGGCCTGGGAGGGCCAAAAATCTTCATCTTATTCCCTATTTTGCAAAGCGAATTCACATATATAGCCAGCAATGTCCATGTTGGATTTTACATTTGCTTAGGGGCATGCATAGGTTCTTAAAAGTGTTCATTTCAGCCAGGCCTTTACACAAGGGATTAAGGGAGTACGTCTCCTTAATCTGTCATTGTTAATTTCTTCCTCCAAAATATAAATATTATAGAATTGTAGGCTCTCTACTTAGCTGGGACACATATAGATATATATATATATTTCTAAAATAGCTCATATATAAGTGAACGTTGCAAAATTGCCACTTCCATGTGGAAGCTGACGAGCTGGTGATGCTCAGTTTTCCCACATGTATAGATTTGTAAAATGGCTCCTCTAGCTATGTGTGAGGGCAAATCCATGTGCGCGCTTACATGTCCTCATATGTAGCTTACCAAAGGTTCAACATTTGGCAGAGCTGTTGTACCTCGTAAAATATAGTGCGAATTTTCCACATCCCAAACTGGACTTCTTATTTCCCCTCTCCACATCCTATCTAAACGTGGCTTCACTGTTATAACTATAATTTAATTTGCCTATTTCCAAGTTTACCTTCTGTTCTAAGTATATAGTACACTGACATTTGGTCACTTTACAATAATCATGCTGTCACTGTAATGTAAGTTGCCTTTTTCAAGCTATACCTGTTGTACACCACTTTCGGTGAATCTCTTCATCAAGGTGGTTAATAGATATTAATAAATAAAGCAATTTTTTTTTTTACACAAACAAAAAACTTTTAAGTCCACAAATAGCAGTTTATGTACAAATGTCCTGTTTTGCTACAGGCCCTTTTTTTTTCAACATTGGGGTCACCACAGCCTCTTTCAAATGAGCAGGCATCTGACTCTGCCACAATGAACTATTCACCAAGTCCGTAATGCACTCCATTATGCCCACTGGGCACTCTTTAAACAGACCATTTGGGGCAGGATCTAAGGAAGAATACATAATCCTTAAATCAGCCATAAGCTTCTGAAGCCTATATCTAGAATTGGGACTAAGGAGTCCAACCTTTGCTCTCTCCCCATACCTTGCAGCCCCACCTCTCCCCTTGTACTTCCTCTTCAAGCCACCTTTCAGTCTCAAAATGTCTGCCTTAACATCCGCCACAATCTCCTTTTCACCTACTATCTCCACTTCTTTAGGCTAACCTAAGAAGCAGTTCACCACCTTAAATGCCTCTTGAGGACTGTTTCCTGTCTGCTGTATTCCCTGTGAGAACGCCTGTATTTTAGCAGATTGAATATGTCATAAATACTTAATAACCTCCTTCTGCCATTTCTCCTGTCGTCCTTCTGCCTATTTCTCCACCAAACCCCTTCTAATTTAATAACATGAAATTCACCATCCTGGCTCAAGCCAATGGTCCATCAAGTCCAGTGTCCTGTTTCTAACAGTAGTTAATCCAGTTCACATGAACTAGCAGGATCGCAAAAGATAGACAGCTTCCATGCAGCTTATCCCAAGGATAAGAAGTGGATTTCCTCCAGTCCACTTTCATAATGATTTATGGACTATCCCTCCAGGAGCTGGTCCAAATCTTTTTTAAATCCAACTATACCAACAGCTTTTACTACATTCTCTCGCAACAAATTCCAGATCTTAATTATCTGTTGAATGAAAAAATATTTTCTCAAATTAGTCTTAAATATACTACTTTGTAGTTCCATTTAATGTCCCCCAGCCTTTGTATTTTTTGAAGGAGGAAAACAACAGATTCACATTTACCCATCCTATTCCACTCTTTATTTTATAGACCTCTATCATATCTCCACTCAGCTGAAGAGCCCTAACCTTTTAAATCTTTCCTCATAAATCTTTCCTCATAAAAGTTTCATTTTGGTCACCCTTCTTTGTGCCTTTTCCAATTCCACTATAACTTATATCTTCTTGAAGGTGTGAATAAACAGGTAGACAAAGGTAAGCCGGTTGATAAAGTGTATCTGAATTTTCAGAAAGCCTTTGACAAGGTCCCTCGTGAGAGACTTTTGGGGAAATTAATATAAAGTCATGGGATAGAAGGCAGTATACTAGTATACTGTTGTGGATGAGGAACTGGTTAAAAAGAGTAGGGCTAAATGGCCAGTTTTCTCAATGGAGAAAGGTGACTAGTAGAGTACCCCAGGGATCTGTGCTGGGCCCGCTGCTTTTTAACATATTTATAAATGACCTGGAAATGGGAATAACAAGTGAGGCGATCATATTTGCAAATTTTGTTGTAAAAACACAAGAGGATTGTGAAAAATTGCAAGAGGACTTTGAAAAATTGGGAGACTGGGAGTCCAAATGGCAGATGACATTTAATGTGGACAAGTTCAAAGTTACTGTATGCACTTAGGAAAGAACAACCCAAACTAGGGTTACACAATGCAAGGTTCCACATTAGGAATTATCACCCAGGAAAAGAATCTGGGCATCATCGTGGATAATGCATTGAAACCTGCCCAGTGTGCAGCCATGACCAAGAGAGCAAATAGAATGCTAGGAATCATAAGGAAAGGAATGGAGAATAAAACCAAAGATATTATAATGCCTCTCTATCACTCCATGGTGCAACTGTACCTTGAATATTGTGTACAATTCTAGTTGCGTTATCTTAAGAAGGATATAACAGAATTGGAAAAGATACAGAGAAAAGTAACTAAAATGATAAAGGGGATGGAAGGATATCCCAACGAGGATAGGCATAAAAGGATTAGGGCACTTCAACTTGGAAAAGAGAAGGCTGAGGGGAAATATGATAGTCTATAAAATAATCAATGGAGTGGAAGGGGTAAATGTAGATTGGTTGTTTACTCCTTCAAAGACTAGGAGACATGCAATGAAGCTACAATGTAGCACATCTATTTATTTAGACAGATTTGTATACCACCTTATCCTACAATCAAAGTGGTCACATCACAATTGGAGGGTTACATTTAACATGAGGGTACTTAACAACATTTAGACAGCACAATTGGAGGGTTACATTTAACATGAAGGTACTTAACAACAATTAAGATAAATCAGAGAAAATATTTTTTCATTCAACAGGTAATCAAATTCTGGAATTCGTTACCAGAGGAGGTAGTAAAAGCAGTAAGTGTAACTGGGTTTTAAAAGAAGTTTGGATGAGTTCTTGGAGGAAAAGTCATTATTAAAGTGGACCGGGGAAGTCCACTGATTACCCCATGGAACATGGAAATGGAATCTGTATACCTTTTAGGAACTTGACAAGTACTTGTGAACTGGCTTGGCCACTAGTGGAAATAGGATACTGGGCTTGATGGACCCTTGGTCTGACCCAGTATAACATATCTTATGTTATGATGCCAAGGGGTTTTTCTAGATGTGGTGACCCAAACGGCACACAATACTCAAGAGGCAGTCACACCATGGAGTGGTAACAGAGGCATTATGATATTCTTTGTTTTATTCTCCATTCCTTTCCTTATAATTCCTAGCATTCTATTAGCTTTCTTGACTGCTGCTGCTGCATACTAGGCAGAGGATTTCAATGTATTATCCATGATGACACCTAGCTATAAATTGAGTCATTCTTCCCTGAGGGCATAACTTTGCACTTCTCCACATTAAATTTCATCTTTCATTTGGATGCCCAGTCTCCCAATTTCTCAAGATCCTCTTGCAATTTTTCACAATCATCTTTTGATTTAACAGCTTTAAATAATTTTGTTTCATATGCAAATTTGATCACTTCATTCGTTCCCATTTCCTGGTCAATTATAAATATATTAAAAAGTAGTATACGAAGCACAAGATCCCTAGGGTAGTCCACTATTTACCTTTCTCCACTAACCATTTAGCCCTATTCTTCTTTTACCCAGTTCCCAACTTCCTCCTATCTCGTGTCTTTTTAATTTCCTCCACTATCTACTTGCTCACCTTTGTCTGTCTGTCTATTCACGCCTTCAAAAAAATGCAGCAGATTGGTGAGGCAGGACTTTGCTAAATCTTGTTGGTTTTGTCCCATTAAGCCATGAATATTAGTATATTCCATAATTTTATTCTTTATAATAGTTTCTACCAGTTTGCTTGGCCCTGATGTCAGGCTGATTGGTCCATAGTTTCCTGACTTGTCTCTGGAACGCTTTTAAAAATTGGCATTACATTGACTACTCTCCATTCTGATACTGTAGATTATTTTAGTGGTAGTTTACAGATTACTAATAGTAGGTCTGCAGTTTCAGATTTGAGTTCTTTCAGCACCCTAGGATGTATGCTATCTGGTCCAGATGATTTTCTACTCTTGTTTGTCAAATTGCCCTATTACATCTTCCAAGTTCACCAAGATTTGTTTCAATACCTCCAATTCATTACCTTTAAATATCATTTCTGACATGGGCATCTTCCCAATATCTTCTTCAGTAAAGACAGAAGCAAAGAATTAATTTAGTCTCTCTGCTATGACCGTTTCCTCCCTTAGTTCCTCTTCTACTCCTCTATCATTGAATGGCCCAACTGACTCCCTCACAGGTTTTTTTGCTTCGAATGTACTTGAAAAAATTGCTGTGTGTTTTGGCTTCCATGGCAAGCTTATTTTCAAATTCTCTCTTCCCTTCATTATCAGTGCTTTCCATCTAACTTGCCAGTATTGATGCTGTTTCCAGTTTTTTTCCATTTTTTGAAGGATGTTGTTTTGGCTATTACAGCCTCTCCCACCTCACCTTCAAACCATGCTGGCAATCGTTTGGCCTTCCTTCCATCTTTTTTTTAAAGCATTTAATACATCTGGTATTTTTATAATGTCCAGGCCTGATGTAAACTTTTCACCTTTGCAGCTGCTCCTTTTAGTTTTTTCTTAATCATTTTCCTCATTTTATCAAAGTCTTTCTTATGAAAGTTAAATTCTAGTGCAGTAGATTTCCTTGCTGTTCTCCTTTTATTTAATCAAATTTTAGCTCCCCTTCATGTCTACTCCTCTACAAGCTGATCCATGAACAGACATTTATTTCATCTAGAAATGTTGTCTTCCTAACATGTCTTGATGAGACTGTCGCCCAGTCGATGCAGGGGTAATTGAAATTGCCCATTATTACTGTGCTGCCGATTTTGTTAACTTCCCTAATTTCTGTTAGTATTTCATCATCTTTCTGTTCATCCTGGCCAAGTGGACAGTAGTACTGCCTCCACTGCTATTCCCTTACTCTTCTCATATGGATTTTCTATCCATAAAGATTCTACAGTGCATTTTGTTTGCTGCAAAACGTTTATTCTGTTTGACTCAATGCCCTCTTTAAGATATAGCATACCCCTCCACTAGTTTGATCTACTCTATCATTGTGATATAATTTATATGCTAGTTTCACAGTGTCCCATTGGTATTTGGGAGACCTGGAAGAAGGAAGATAACCAGTTATATCTACTCTTCATTCAGTGCTACGAGGTGTGACAAGAAAGAAACGAGACTGTGGCAGCCACGCCCATGACTCAATGCCAGTTGGCTAACCGCTTATGTCACTGTGTTGTGCAACATCTCACCACTATTCTGCTGTAATATTTTTCATCTCTCTCACTGTTTTTCTTTTTCAGGGTTTTTTGTAGCACACTGATTCATCACTTTGTCACGCAACTGGACATGGCAGAAATATGGAGCAAAGAATCAACTTTAAATTTCTGGTTAAGTTGGAGAAGGGCCCAACTCAGTGTCTCCAACTTCTCCAAAAGGCTTATGGAGAAGATGCAATGTCAAGGCCACGAGTCTTAGAGTGGCACAAACACTTCAAGACTGGCTGCGAGGAGGTGGAGGATAACCCCGTCAGGACAGCCTTCCACGACAAAGACGGCTGAGAACATTGACAGAGTGAACCAGCTGGTGCAGAGTGATCACAGATTGACAGTGTGGATTATAGCTGAGAAGCTCAGCCTGAACAGGGGAGTCAGTGCGGACCATTTTGGTGCAGGAGCTGGGGGTGCGGAAGGTGTGCGCCAAGATGGTGCCCAAGCTTTTATCAGACGACCAGAAGGAGCACTGGGTCAATGTTTGTTGAGACTTGCTAGAGAAGATTGAAGACGATCCAGAGTTCGTTGGCCGAGTCCTCACAGGAGACGAGACTTGGGTCTTCCAGTACGATCCTGAAAGCAAGAGACAGAGCCTGCAGTGGAAGACTCGACTGTCACCCAGACCCAAGAAGGCACGCATGTCCAGATCAAGGTCATGCTGATCGCATCTTTGACCAGAAGGGAGTGGTCCATCATGAGTTTGTGCCTGAGGTCAGACATTCAACCAGCACTAATACCAGCAGATCCTCAATCACCTCCATGACCAGGTTCGGTGCAGCAGGCGGGCTCTGTGGAGAGACAAGTCGTGGCTGCTCCACCATGGCAATGTGCCTGCACACACCGTGCTCAGTGTGAGGCAGCTCTTGGCCAACAAACAGATCACACCTCTTGACCACCCTCCTTATTCCCCAGATCTCGCACCGTGTGACTTCTGGCTCTTCCCCAGGCTGAAGACTGTGCTCAAAGGAAGTCATTTTGCCTCTGTAGAAGAGATCAAGGCCACTGTGACGAGGGAGCTGAGGGACCTCAAGGAGGAGGACTTTACCGAGTGCTTCCGTACATGGCAAAAGCGAATGCAGAAGTGCATTAACTTGTCCAAACCTTTTTTAAACCCAGCTACACTAACAGCTTTTACTACATCCTCCGGTAACAAATTCCAGAGTTTGATTACACGTTGAGTGAAAAAATATTTTCTCTTACTAGTCTTAAATAGGTTACCCTGTAGCTCCACTGGTCTTTCTATATTCTGATGACCTAAACAATCGATCTACATTTACCTGTTACACTCCATTCATTAATTTATAGACCTCTATCATATCTTCCCTCAGCCGTCTCTTTTGCAGATTGAAGAGTTCTAACTTTTTTAGCCTCAATTCATAGGGGTATCCTTCCATCCCTTTACCATTTTGGTGGCTCTTCTCTGTACCTTTTCTAATAACGCTATATCCTTTTTAAGATACGGTGATCAGAATTGCACACAATATTCAAGGTGCGGTCGCATCACGGAACGATACAGAGGCATTATAATATCCTTTGTTTTATTTTCATTTCCTTTCCTTATGATATCTAGCATTCTATTTGCTCTCCTGGCTGCCGCTGCACCCTGGGCGGAGGGTTTTTTAACATGTTATCCACGATGACGCCTAAATCTTTTTCCTGGGTGGTGGTTTCTAAAGTGGAACCTTGCATCATGTAACCATAGTTTGGGTTTTTCTTTCCTAGGTGCATTTGCATTTGTCCACCTTAAATTGTATCTGCCATTTGGATGCCCAGTCTTCCAATTTATCAAGATCCTCTTGCAATTTTCCACAATCCTCATGAGTTTTAACAACTTTAAATAGTTTTGTGTCATCTGCAAATTTGATAACCTTACTCGTTATTCCCTTTTCCAGGTCATTTATGAATATGTCAAAAAGCAGCGGACCCAGCACAGATCCCTGAGGTACTCCACTATTCACCTTTTGGGAAAATTGGCCATTTAGCCCTGCCCTCTGCTTTCTATCTTTTAACCAGTTCCTGATCCACAATAGTAAACTGCCTCCTATCCATGACTGTTTAGATTTGTTAAACGTCTCTGATGAGAGACCTTATCAAAGGCTTTCTGAAAGTCCAGGTACACTATATCAACCTACTCACCTTTGTCTATCTGTTTATTCACACCTTTAAAAAAACATAACAGATTAGTAAGACAAGATCTTCCTTCTCGAAAACCATGTTGGCTGTCTCCCATTAAGCCATGACTATCTACATGTTGAGTAATTTTGTTCTTTATGATGGTTTCTACCAGTTTCTATTTCTAATAAACTACCAATACTAAAGAAAGGTGATCCAACTAACTCTGGAAATTATCGCACAATCGCTCTTATCCCACATGCCAGCAAGATTCTACTCAAGATTATTCAGCAGAGACTACAACCATACCTGGAATGAGAACTGCCTGAAGCGCAAGCAGGGTTCAGGAAAGGGCGAGGAACGAGAGACATCATCGCGGATGTGAGATGGATCCTTGAAAAGACTAAAGAATACCAAAAGGATATCTATATGTGTTTTATTGACTACAGCAAGGCTTTTGACTGTGTAAACCATGACACACTCTGGGCCACATTAAGAAGCATGGGTATACCAGAATACCTGATAGTTCTCTTGCACAAACTTTACATTGATCAAGAAGCAGCAGTTCAAACAGAACAAGGAGAAACGGAATAGTTTAAAATTAGCAAAGGTGTATGACAAGGCTGCATACTTTCCCTCTATCTGTCTAATTTATATGCAGAAAAATTCATTAGAGAAGCAGGACTGTATGAAGACACAACTTAGGTGTGAAGATTGCTGGAAGACTCATCAACAACCTTCACTGTGCTGATGATAGCACTTTACTGGCTGAAAGTGCAGACGATCTGAAACATTTGCTTCTCATCATCAAGGAACATAGTTGACCTCCTTGCATTAAACTGGCAGCCGCATTTTGAAATGATTGTAAAGGATGGAGTACACCTTAAGGCAAACCTAGCAATAAACTATTACAATAATCCATAAGGGTTAGTACTAATGTCAGAAGAACAGAACGCAAGTTATCTAATGTCAAGTACGGTTTTAATCTTCAAAGAAGATGTAACTTACAGGGAGCAGCTTTTGACAGTTTCTGAATATATAAGACGACATATTTAGTTGGGTATCAAGCAAAACACCTAAGTCTCGAATAACTGGGCTAATACTAGGAAGCAAACTATCTGCTTTAACTGATGAAGATATTGGATCTGAAAGGGCCCAAGAGAGATATAACGCCTCAGATACTTTCAGGCTCATTCCATCCTGGACATCCAGCCCCTCTATATGTCCGGTTTGAAACGGACATACAGAGGGGGGTTGCGATTCTGATCCCGCGAGGCATGTCTAGCCCCGTGGGACCAGAATTGCGAACAGCCCTGTACGTGCAGGCCAGGAATGTGATTCAGCCCAGCCTGCACGTACAGGGAAAGCCCGACTAACTCAGTCAGGGATTTACAATGGAGCCGCAGCGCCATGGCGTCCGGTTGCCATGGCACTGTGGCTCCATTGTAAAGCCGTGATCCCGACCGCCAGCTGGACAAAGGCTTTCCCCACAGCCCGACCCCCAATCTGGCCTCCTAAGGCCAGGGTCGGGCTGCGGGAAATGTCCTCGGGCCCTCCCTGCCCCATCTACACCCCGGGCCCACAGAAAATCGACATCCAGGAAAGTTATTCCACCTCGGAGGTGGAATAACTTCCCCAGACATGTCGCCGGCCCTGGACATTAGAATTGGCCCTGTATATCCAGGGCCAGAGACTGCCCACCACTCACCCTAACTCTGCCCCCAATCCGCCCCTTTCCCGCCCCTGTCTAATCTCCCCGTACAACCGGCGGGGAGGTCAGACACCAGCAGGGAGGGCACGAATAGTGGGGATGGGACAGAATCAGGCCATTTACGTTTAATGCCAATTTTTCAAAGTCATCCAAGATTGTACTGAAGAAAGACAAACAAAAATTCATATATTTCATTGCATCCTCAATAGAAGAGGAAATTGAAATAATAGAAACATAGAAATATGATGACAGAAAAAGACCACATGGCCTATCTAGTCTGTCCTTCCATATCAACAACTACAACAGTCCCCTTTTTACCTTTGGAGATCCTCTGTGTTTGTCCCATGCTTTTTTGAATTCAGTTACTGTCCTCATCTCTACCACCTCCACTGGGAGACTATTCCATGGATCCACTACTCTTTCCGTAAAGAAATATTTCCGCATATCACTCCTGAATCTCTCTCCCTTCACCCTCATCCCCATCCCATGTCCCCTCATAGCAGAACTTGCTTTCAATTGAAAGAGGCTCTCTCCCTGAACATTTATGCCACGGAGGTATTTAAACATCTCAATCATATCACCTCTATCCCGCCTTTCCTCTAAGGTGTACATATTAAGATCCTTCAGTCTGTCCTCATATGCTTTATAATGAAGACCACTAATCATTTTAGTAGCCACCCTCTGCACCAACTCCATCCTGTTCACATCCTTTTGAAGGTGCGGTCTCCAGAATTGCACACTATACTCCAAATGAGGTCGCACCAAAGACTTATACAGAGGCATTATCACCTCCTTTTTTCTGCTAGCCATTCCTCTCCGTATGCACCCAAGCATCCTTCTAGCTTTTGCCGTCACCTTTTCTACCTGTTTAGCTACTTTAAGATCATCAGACACAACCATGCCTAGGTCCCGCTCTTCTTTAGTGGACAAAAGTACTTCACCCCCTATACTATATTGCTCCCTTGGATTGCTGCAGCCCAAATGCATGACCTTACATTTTTTAACATTAAATCCCAGCTGCCAAATTCTAGACCATTCTTCAAGCTTAGCTAGATCCCTCCTCATGTTATCTACACCTTCCTGGGTGTCTACTCTATTGCAGATTTTGGTATCATCCGCAAAGAGGCAAACCTTACCCGACAGCCCTTCCGCTATATCACTAACAAAGATGTTAAAAAGAATCGGACCAAGGACAGAATAATAAACTGAATATCATCGGCATAGATTTGAAATTTTTTTATAAGGGTGCCAGTAATCATGTCCTTATATTGTATAAGAATGAAACTTCCTCTGCCCACTCACCAAAAAATAATTTTTGTCGGATCGTTTGCCCTGCGAGGGAAACTTTCCCCTCTCTCGTGGCAAACCCTCCTTTTAATCGTTTTATTAAAAAGAGTGAAATCACCCTTAAAATCCGAGGCAAGATATGAATCAACCTCAGTATTTAGAGAGACAACAAACGAACTAGGCTTAAAATAAGCCAACGCAGGAGGCGTTCCAAGATGGTGGTTCTAGTCGAGTCGGAGTGAACACGCTTTTTCTTGCTCATGGGGAAAAAGCGTAAGGGCAAGGCTGGGCAGGGGCCTTCGCAGCCCACACTTGCCTCTACGCCTCTTGCTTCCATATCCGGTCCTTTGTATTCTTACTTGGTGCGTGTTCCTTGAGATCTGGGCGTTGTTGGTGGAGAATGCCGGCTGGCTGTTTCATCGGAGTCGGAGTGCTCGGTGGCCGCCTCGGTGCCATCTTCCTCCCCAGTTGTGAGCGCTGCGCCTAAGATTCTCTGCTGCGGTTTGCTGCCAGAAGGCTTCCTGGAGGTTCCCTCTCCTGGTTCGTCAGGTGGGGTTTCTACCTCGCGAGAGTCAGGAAAAGGCGGGCCGGAGGTGTGTGAGAGTGGGGTTGGTGTTGTTTTTCACCCCCCCTTGTTATCTGCGTCTGTTGGAGTTATACACCCAGGAAAGGGTTTCCCTCCTGAGCGTCGAGAAGCTTCAAAACAGCCTGTGGTAATGGAGAGTGCAACGGCGTTCTCTCCGGACGGAGCTTTCTTTCTTCAACGTCCAACAAATTTTACTTCGGAGACAATTTGGGATGCTATTGTTTCACTTGGAGAAGTTTTTCTCCCGCAAGTTACTTCCTTATCATCCAAGGTGAAGCTTATGACGGAAAATGTAGCTGAGCTTGAGAAGAAGGTATCTGGTATTTCCTGTGAACTTGAATCTGAACGAAAGAGACTTTTGTCTTTAGAAGATCAAGCTGATGCTTTTAAGAAGAACTGTTCATCTGTACAGGTTAAATTAGAGCAGTTAGATAACCAATCGCGGTTGAATAATTTAAGAATTGTTAATTTCCCTAGAGTGATATCTATTTCAGCTAGAGATATGTTTAAAGAATATCTCACAGAGATTTTGGGGGTCTCTCCTGAGCTAATGCCACCTTTGGTCAAAGTTTATTATTTACCTAAAACTAAATGTGTCCCATTGGGGAATTTAGGAGGGGGGTTAATGCATGGGGAGGCTCTCAATGTCACTGATTTATTGGAAAATTTGGGTCTTGAATCACAGGAGCTTTCTACTTTATTAATAACTTTTGCTTTGTTATCCAATAAAGAGTGGATGTTAAAATTGTTTTTTCAGAAAAGGAAGCTCCTGTTTCGGGGTTTAGCTGTTCATATGTATCCAGATTTGGCAAGAGATACCCAGAAACGATGCAGAGAGTTTCTGCTGCTTCGTCCGGGGATTTTGCAGCTGGGTGGGCTATTCTTTTTAAAACATCCTTGTAAATGTCTGATTAAATATCAGTCTGTTTCTTATGTATTTTTTGAGCCCTCTCAACTGATTGCTTTTATTAATGCCAGGCGCTTAGAAGCTTCCATTGACTCCACTTAGTGGCTCATGTTTGATGGTGGCCTAGATTGTGACTTAAACCATATTTCTTATTATGTTTAGTAGTAAATTTGCGTGATGTCCTCCTATGTTGTAGCGGACTAGAGAGGGTAGGCACTTCAATTTGATATTTTGCTTTTTTGTATTATTGCTTTATTTATATCTTGGTTAAGACATTTTCTTGTGTTTCCCGTTTCTTAAGAAGGGTTTTGTTTTGGAACCTTTTTGAATTTATTGTAATAAATTGCATAAATAAAAAAAAATAATAATAAGCCAACGCATAACCCTGGCATTCACCAGTGAGAAAACCAAATAACTTAGCTGCATAAATGGTCCATTATGTCTCTCAAATCACAGCAGATCTGTAAATCTTCCAAATCTCAGACGTTCATAAAAAAAGTACATAACGTCATGTTTCGAACTGTGTTCCTCTTAGTTTTTCATCACGCCATCAACGTCCTAATTCTTCAATACTCATGTTGGAGTTTTAAACCTGCCTCGTTTCCATCAAGCTGACGAAACGGGCCATCATTGGTCAAACAAAGGAATCAATCTATCAAAGTCCACCAATCCAAAGACAAATTCAAACCAACAGGTGCCACAGACCTGAGAGTGTAAATCCACCATTGCTCTTTAAATTGTAACTTTTTCAACCGATCACCCCCCTGTACCGAAGCCGGAATAAAATCAGTGACCCGCCAGGTGAGATCTTCAAAGACATGTGTCATTTCCAGGCAATGTTGAGCTAGCGGAGCAGTTAACACCTTATTCCTGATACGAGATCTATGTTCCAACAGCCTGCGCTTAATAGAACGGGATGTGCGACCTACATACACCTTAGAACAAGGGCAGGAAATTATATAAACCACATAGGCACTACCACAGGTCGTCTGATATCTATTATGAATTGTAGTGCCAGTAGCGGTATCCTGCCAACTAACGCCCTCCAAAGTGGAACCACAAAAATCGCATTGGCCACACTTAAAATGTCCACAATCAGAGTTATCCCACTGGTCTCTATAAGAATGTATCAACATGTCAGCCATATTACGACCTCTCTGGAAGGCAAACATCAAGGGTTTACGAAAACACTCATGAAGTGATAATGTTTCCCAATGTCTCTTTAAAATCTTCACTACTTGTGGTGAATTGGGCATGTAAGGTAAAACCCCCACAAAAGACTTTAACTGAGGGGTGGACTGACCTTTTCCATCCTCCCACCATTCCGGATGATTAAATCGGGCCCTCTGATAAGCCTGGTGAATAATCTCCAAAGGGTAGCCCCTCTCATGTAAACGATTCCGAAGATCTCGTGCATGCCATTTAAATTGTTCCAATGTGGAGCATATCCGACGCAAGCGAAGAAACTGTCCAATTGGTAAACCTTTCCGTAAAGCACGGGGGTGAAAACTCTGATAGTGTAATAAAGTATTACGTTGGACTGGTTTGCGATAAAGAGTGGTCCGCAATAGAGTTCCTTCCTTGTAAACCACTAAATCCAAAAACTCGATAGAGGTTTTGTCATATTTCGGTACAAACTGAAGGTCGCCATCCAATGTATTTATCCACTCAAAAACTTGCTGTAAATGATGTTCTGTATCTGCCCAAAGAAAAAAGATGTCATCCAAATAACGAGTCCAGCATCTAATATATGGAAACCATCGAGAAGAATAAAGAAAGTTGCGTTCAAATTGCGCCATGAACAAAGTAGCTAATGATGGGGCTACTGTTGCTCCTATCGCTATCCCATGAATCTGTAAATAAAATTGATTATCAAACAGAAAAAAATTATTCTTCAAAACTATCCTTAATAAATGAATGACAAATTATTTCGGCATGCGAGCTGGCAACGATAAAGATAGCGTGTGTACCATTGCAAGAGCTGCATCCTGGTCTATATTCGTATATAAGGCAGAAATATCCATGGTCACCAAAAACATGGACGAAACGTCCAAAGACTGCTGTTTAAGTTTTGAAATAAAATGGAATGAATCCTTCACAAATGACGGGACTTCATGAGTCAAAGGCTGCAAAAAAACATCGCAAAACTGTGACAGGGGCTCCAAAAGTGAGCCCCTGCAAGATACTATGGGGCGTCCTGGAGGGTTTTTTAAATTCTTGTGGATCTTCGGTACCATGTACAAAATAGGACGAAGAGGACATTTCTTATTCAAGAATGCAAACTTCCTTTGAGTAATCCATCTAGAATCCAGAGCCTGAGTAATATATTCTTTAATATCCAGACTCAAAGCCAAGGAAGGATCTTCCGTAAGCTTCCTGTAATATTTATCATCTGATAAATGTTGCAATGCAGTTCGCATATATACCTCCTTATACTGTAGTACAACCACTCCCCCTTTATCAGCCCTGTGAATGCTGATAGTCGTTTGAGCACGTAATGCCTGTAAAGAATGCCATTGTGAGGTAGATAAATTAGAGAATTTGAGGGGGGACCCCCCTTCCAACCCTTCTACATCCCGCAAAACCAAACTTTGGAAAGTAGAAATGACCGGATCAGGCGGCCCTGATGGAAGCCAACTAGAGCGTATTCAGCACACAGAGTAATCCTCCAATAAAATAGGTGGACGAGAAGCAAAAAAATGAGTAACCTGCAACTTCCGAAAAGCGCAGGCTGTTGGAACATAGATCTCGTATCAGGAATAAGGTGTTAACTGCTCCGCTAGCTCAACATTGCCTGGAATTGACACATGTCTTTGAAGATCTCACCTGGCGGGTCATTGATTTTATTCCGGCTTCGGTACGGGGGGGTGATCAGTTGAAAGAGTTACAATTTAAAGAGCAATGGTGGATTTACACTCTCCGGTCTGTGGCACCTGTTGGTTTGAATTTGTCTTTGGATTGGTGGACTTTGATATATTGATTCCTTTGTTTGACCAATGATGGCCCGTTTCGTCAGCTTGATGGAAACGAGGCAGGTTTAAAACTCCAGCATGAGTATTGAAGAATTAGGACGTTGATGGTGTGATGAAGAACTAAGAGGAACACAGTTCGAAACATGACGTTATGTACTTTTCTTATGAACGTCTGAGATTTGGAAGATTTACAGATCTGCTGTGATTTGAGAGACATAATGGATCATTTATGCAGCTAAGTTATTTGGTTTTCTCACTGGTGAACACCAGGGTTATGCGTTGGCTTATTTTAAGCCCGGTTCATTTGTTGTCTCTCTAAATACTGAGGTTGATTCATATCTTGCTTCGGATTAGAAGGGTGATTTCACTCTTTTTAATAAAACGATTAAAAGGAGGGTTTGCCACGAGAGAGGGGAAAGTTTCCCTCACCGGGCAAACGATCCAACAAAAATTATTTTTTGGTGAGTGGGCAGAGGGAGTTTCATTCTTATACAATGTAAGTACCATATTGAATGATTCGCGGTTAGTAGACTTATAGTAATCATGTCCTGGCAATGACCCAGTTTTTATACTATTTCCTACTATTTCCTTCTTTAATTGGTCTTATTTTATTTGATTATTTGTGTCAAATATTTTTGCATATGTAGACCAAAGCCATTTCACTGGCCACTTTTTTTAGGAGATATTGAACATTAAGGGGTTGAACTGCAAGAGTGCCAATAACATTGACCTCGACTGTTGACCCAACATAAAATGCATATATACAATGCAATGCAATGCATGCATGCATACATACAATGCGTGGGATTTTTACAGTACTGTTTTAGAGCAAAGTAGCCATTAACGCAGGCCCGCACATACAGCATGTGCGGAAAGCCATCCTATCTACTTACTGCCCTTAAATAAACATCCCCTAACTCTGGAGATGATCTGGCCTTATTATTCGTTGTGTCCCACCTATCTCTCACAGAGGTGATTAGACCTCTTTCTGCAGCAAACGTATTGGTCTTTTCCTTTTTTCATCTTTTCCATGATGACACAAATCTGTTTCAGAATCTGAATTCAGTATAATACAGTGAGGGGCTTAAGAAACCAAATATAGCTTTCATAATCCAAATCGCTAAGTCTTTATCCAAGCTTAATGTGTGTCAGTCAAGCAATTTACCACCTTACCATCATCCATAGGATTTACAGAAACTGTGGAATGACCCAGTGAATCGCCCACTCTCCAATCCTACTGCTTATGTAGAACACAGTAGAAATATTTTCAATACATAAATACTGCTATTTACACCTTGCCATGAAAGCCCAGAAGATAGTCACAACATGGACAGCAATCCACAGGGTCACCAGGAGTTGAGAGCGACTTGACAGCACTTAGCAACAAGAACTGCTATTTTAACATGCATCTGAGAGTAGGCATTTAGTTCTCTACATTCATTTATCTCTCTAGGAATGTGCCTTGTTAACATAAAGGGCAATTCTTTTCCTATTGAATTTTTTTTTAGTGCTTTTCGAAGGACAAATAAGGCAGTGGCTGAGCAGGCTCCCCATGCCAAAGTGATTCTCCCCTGCTTTGAAAAGATTGCTTGTTTAGACGCGAGCCCTGCTCCACTCATCTCTCTGTGAGTGGCAGCAGTTAGTGCCGGACTGTGGTGCTGAATTTTGTGATGTGATCACCTGGGAACTGGAATGAGATCAACTTATGTCATTCAATCTCCCAGTGGCTTTCAGGTAGGATGTAAAATATTAAAGAGTTAACCAGTAATAATAGCCTGCAGTTAGTCTTGAACCTTGCCAAATTTTCCACAGATAATTGAACATCGACTGGGGGTGGGGTTGTCTGCTTTAAAAATCGCTCTCTATAAAAGGCAGTTGCAGTTTTTAGCACTGGTCTGATGCTGCTCTGTGCATAAGCTGGAATCAAGGTTGCAGACATTTTCTCAAACCTTTAACTGAATCCTTGAGGACTGTGGGGAAGGAGGTGTGTTCAGTGCACTGTTACTGGCTGCAGTGCCAGTGTGAGGGCATTGGGTACCCTAGGTGAACAGTCCACTTTATATCTCCTCTCCCCCCCCCCTCCCCGAGAGTTTGATAATTAAACTTATCATAATCATCTCAAATCCACCCATCCCACAATGATCCTGTAAAATTGCATAATTGGACATCATACTTTTAAATATTAAACTTAACTTTCTAATGGATTTTGCTTTCTGGGATGGACACAACAGCACATCATAGATTCGTACACACCCTCATGTCCTATGGTGTGACGGAATTCAAAAAGACATGGGACAGATGCACAGGATCACTACATTGGAAGAGAATGGAATCAAAGCAAACGTAGACTTCTAAACAGAGGGGTAGCCTGCTTGGAGAGGCATGTACAACTCTGGCACTTTGCTGGGCAGAGTGGATGGACCATGCTGATCTATGTCTGCCGTCATTTACTGGTACTATGTTATTCCTTTCTTCTCTCTCTCATGTTTCCAGTCATCTTCCCCTTTTCTCTACATTATTTTCCTGAACTACTATTCCTCTTCTCCATTCTTTCTCCCTCCCCATCTATCCCCAGTCTTCTCTATTATTGCCTTTCCATCATGAGTCCTCTTAGCCATTTCTCCCACTCCTCCTTACCTATCCAGTCTCCTTCCTTCCTCAATCTCAAATCCTCCTCCTCATTATATCTGCATTCCTCCTCCACAACCTGGTCCAGTTTTTTTTCTTGCCTTCATCCGCTATCTTCTATTTCTCTGCTCCCCTCCCTCAGTTTAGTTTTTGCTCTCCTTCCAGAAAATTCTCTCCCTTCCCTCAGCCCCAGAAAGCTCTCTCACAGCCTTTCTTTGTCACTTGGCTGTCCGCCAAATCTCCCAAACCCCTGATACGCTTCCTCCTACAAACCAGTGCTCTGCTCCTCTGTCCCCATCATTGCTGTCTGGTCTCCCTTCTCCCTTCATCTTGCATTCTGGTCAACCTGACTGCCTCTTCCATCTCTCTCCCTCCCTAAGTCAGCAGGAGGATCGATGCTTAACACAGCATCTCCTAGCTATGCTACATAAGCTGATGCTGTGATAACAGCATTGCTCTTGTCAGCCGTGCTGTGGGGAGAGGGAGGCAGAATCATGAGGAGTGAATTTCATCCGCAGTACTGTCCTGCGGCGGTGGTGAAAGGGACAAGAAGCCACTTCGGTGCTGTTCAGCAGGGTTCCTATGACTATGGGGCAGGAGGAAGAGGACCTTTGTTGTACATTTCCTCTTTCTGTGTTAGCCCAGGTCAGGGGTCGTGATATGGCAACTCTGTAAGCCACAAAAGGCAGTAGGTACAGCATGGCAGGGAGTAACAGCTCTTGTGCGCATCTCCCACTTCAACCCTTGCTGCTGCCCAGCTGCCAAAGGACAAAAAACCCTGATTGGAACACCAGCTGCACATACCTGACCTGTGTGTGGTGGAGCATAAGGTGAATGTTCTACTACTATGATCAGTACATCACCTCTTTAATCGGGCAGTGTACTGTCCAGTTCAGTCCAGAAGCTTGCCATTTAACCATTTAATATATTATCTCCCTCAAAACAGAGCCCATGGGAGGAGTATTCAGTGGAGGCTGGGACTACCTGCTAGAAGGAAGGTGAAGGGTGAGACAAGCCCAGAGCCAGATAAGACTAGACAGTCACTTCATGCAGCAATTTCCAAGGAATGGCAAAGAACAGCAGCAGTCAAAGCAAAACAATAGATCCTGACAGCCAGACAAAGTCAGCCGTCAGCACATCTTTTTACCTGCAAGGAGAGTGGCACATACATACATATATACTAATACTAATACTGAACATTTGTATAGCGCTACAAGACGTACACAACGCTGCACAGACACATGTAAATGACAGTCCCTGTTCATTGGAGCTTACAGTCTAGTCAAGACGGACAACACAGTAGCTGTAGATTCTCCAGGACCAAGCAGGAAGTCAGTCCTCACATATGGGTGACGTCGGCGCCGACGGAGCCCTCGCGGAGCAATTTTCCCCAGCTTTCAAAGAAAGCCTTTGGGAATTGCAGCGCGCATGCGCGGTCCTCTTCCCGTCCAAGGGTGCCATCTTGCTCGGTCTTCTTTTTTCCGCGGAGCCCTACAGACGTTGCCTGTGAATCCCCGCAGAAAAGTTGATTTTTCTCTTTTTTTCTCTATTTTTTCTTCGGTTCGACGCCGGTTCTTTTCCCGCCCGGACTCGCGACGCCGGTTGCGAGTCCGTTCTTTATTTTTCGGTTTTTTGTCCTTCGTGACAGATTTCGCGCTTTTTTCCTTTTTTCCCTGGCTGCCCGGTCGTTCGACCTCGCAGGGGCCCTTTTTCCCCCGATGGCGGCCAGTGGTTTCAAAAAGTGTGACCTCTGTAAGAAACTTATGTCTCTTACAGACACTCATGACTTCTGCCTCTGCTGCCTCGGCCCAGATCATGACCCCATGATCTGCGGGCCATGCGGCAAAATGTCCTCAAAGGCATTGAGGAGTCGGCAGCACCAGCGGGAGCGTATCTTCTCTGACTCCGGCCGGGCTCGGACCTCGTCAGAGGCTTCGACGTCTCGGGACTCTGGTCCTGAGCATCGTCGGAGTTCCTCTGAAAGGGGGTCTCCTACCCGGGAGCATCATCGGAAGAAGAAACCCGCGAGGGCGGGATCGGTGGACGCTCCTGGTTCCTCGAGGGCCAGGTCGCATAGCCCCGATTCCCGTCCCGGGTCCTTGGAGTCGGAGAGGCCGTCGAAACATCCTCGACTCGAGGTGGACTTGCCTGCTCACGTAAGTACTGTTGTCCTCGTGGATTCGCCTCCGAAGGACCCGCTGTCGGGGCCCGAGTCGGGGGCTGCTGGGTCTCCTGAGCTTGGACTCAGGTTGACGGCCTTGGAGTGCAGTTTGTCTGCCTTCTTGGACCAGCAGCGGGCATTGATCGCTGGCCTCGCTGGTGCTTCTGCCCTGACCGCCGGGACGTCGACCTCCAAGTCGACCCCGGAGACCGAGCCGATCCTCGAGTCCATGAGGGCTCGAGTCGATCCTCGGTCGAGGTCTCCTTCGGCCTCCCGTTCGGGACCGAGGTCGTCGACGCCGACTCCCTCGGCGTCAGGGCGGATGGCATCCGTGCCCGCCCGACCGGAGCCAGTCGACTCCTCCTCCGAGGAGTCGGCCTGGGGATCTGAGGACGAAGAGTCACCTGGTTCCTTTCGGACTCGGTGTGTCCCTTCGGACTCCCCCGAGTCCGAACCTCGGAGACAGTCCCCCCCGGAGGATACCCGGTTCTCGGACTTCGTGAGGGATATGGCCAAAGCCTTGGCCTTCCCTGCGGATCCCGAGGAGGAGCCTCGAGTCGAAGAACTCGATGCCCTCCAATATGACTCTCCCCCGAAGGAGGCCTTTATTGTACCGGTTCCTCCCATGCTGGAACGGCTTCTCTTCCGCATGTGGGAGAGCCCGGCGTCGTCGCCGGTGTTAAGCAAGCGGGTCGATTCCATTTATCGAGTCCGCAAGAGCCTCGGGTTCCAAAAGGCACAACTACCGCACCATTCCATGGTGGTGGAATCGGCCATGCATAGACTGAAGAGTCAAAAAATGCACTCCTCGGTGCCCCCTGGTAGGGAAGCCCGAAGCCTGGATGCCCTCGGTAGGAAGTGCTTCCAGGGCTCTATGCTTGCTTGTCGAGTCCAGACATACCAGCTCTACATGGGCATGTATCTCCGAGACCTGGCTAAGGAAATAGCCGGGTTCTCTGCTGGTCTATCCGACGAACCTTTGCAGAGGTTCCAATCCTTGTCTACTGGTATTCGGGAGTGCTCCAAGTTTATCTCTCGAGCAGCCTATGATGGTTTAGAGGCTTCGGCTCGAGTGGCCGCGGCCGGCATCGGTGGACGCCGCCAGGCTTGGCTTCAGACGTCCGACCTCGAGCCCTGGGTACAGGACAAGTTGGTCGATGTCCCCTGCTGAGGTGATAACCTCTTTGGCAAGCCCATGGATGAGAAGGTCTGCACAAATCGAGACGGAGACTCTCACCAGGACTCGTCTCTCAAGGAAGACCTCTGCCCCTTCTCAAAAGAAGAAGACCTCGGGGAAAAAGCCCTTTTACCCGAGGAAAGGTGCTGCCTATAAATACTACCCTCAGTATCAGGCCTCACCAGCTCCCCCTCAGGGAAAGCAGGCCAAGGGATGGGGTAATGGGTCCCTTAGGCAGCAAGCCCCCAAGCCTGCACCACCGGCCCCTGCTCAGCAGGGTGGGGGTTTTTGACTTTCTCAGCATAGCCTCTCCCCCTCAGCTGGTTTCTCTCAGCACAGGAGGCCGGCTGGTCCACTTTGCCCACAGGTGGTCCAACATCACCACAGATACCTGGGTGCTTCAGATAGTTCAAAAGGGCTATCTTCTTCATTTTCACCAGGTACCTCCCTCCTACTTTCCAGGGGAGCCTTCCAGACTCCCTCTGCACAGGGACTTACTCCTTCAGGAGTTAGCAAGTCTTGTTCAGGAACAAGCCGTGGAACCGGTGCCCCACCACCTGAAGGGTCAAGGGTTTTATTCCAGATACTTCCTGATTCCGAAAAGAACAGGAGGCCTCAGACCCATCCTAGACTTGCGAAACCTCAACAAGTTCCTTGCAAAGGAAAAGTTCAAAATGCTTACCCTTCGAATCCTGCTGCCCTACCTCCAGCAGGGAGACTGGCTATGCTCCTTAGATCTAAAGGATGCGTATACTCATATCCTTATTCATCCCGACCACAGACAATACCTCAGGTTTGTTGTGGGCGGACACCATTACCAGTACAGAGTACTGCCTTTCGGTCTATCCTTCGCTCCCAGGGTGTTCACCAAATGCCTAGCAGTGGTGGCGGCCTATCTGAGACTTCAAGGTCTCTTTGTGTTCCCATACCTGGACGACTGGCTCATCAGGGCCCAGTCTGCCCAAGAAGCCACTCAGGCTACTCATCGCACTGTGGCTCTGCTCCAGCACTTGGGTTTTGTCATAAACTTCGCAAAGTCCACTTTGCTCCCCTCTCAAGATCTAGAATTCATCGGCGCCAGGTTGGACACTCTTCAGGCGCGGACCTTCCTGCCTCTGGACAGGGCCCAGAGGCTCATGGATCTCGCCAGCCGCTTTCACAGCAATTCCCTGGTCTCGGCCAGGCAATTTCTGAGACTGCTCGGCCATATGGCTTCCACGGTCCATGTAACCCCCAATGCCCGCCTGAACATGCGACCTGCTCAATGGTGCCTTCGCAATCAATGGCATCAGGCCACTGGGAGTCTAGTGGACTCCGTACAGATCTCCGACCAGCTTGTCTCCTCTCTGCGATGGTGGCTTCATCTGCCAAACCTAGTGCTGGGGGTGACTTTTCAGCCCCCTACACATTCTCGGGTCCTGACGACCGATGCTTCTCTCCAGGGTTGGGGAGCACATTGCCAAGGGACTTGTACTCAGGGTCTCTGGACTCCTTGGGAGTCCGCTCAGCAGATCAACTTCCTGGAGCTCAGGGCCATCCGCCTAGCGCTCAAAGCCTTCTCTCACCTGATTTCTCACCAGTCGGTACTTGTCCAGACAGACAATCAGGTTGCCATGTTCTACGTGAACAAACAAGGCGGAACCGGCTCCTTCCTTCTCTGTCAGGAAGCACAGAAGCTCTGCTCTTGGGCCGTCCATCGCCACCTCCTCCTCAAAGCTGTCTGTCTCCCAGGTCAAAAAAACTACCTGGCAGACAAACTGAGCAGGATCCTCCAACCGCACGAGTGGAGATTGGATCCCCTTGTGGTTCAGCGGATCTTTCTCCGGTGGGGCCTCCCCACCATGGATCTGTTCGCCAGTCCTCTGAACCGGCAGCTTCCCAGATTCTGCTCTCGACAGCCGCATCCTCTCCGGGTAGCGGCGGATGCTTTTCTGATTCCATGGTCCACAGGCCTCTTGTATGCCTTTCCACCCATGCCTCTGGTGTCTCGGACGCTCTTCAAAGTTCTCAGAGACAAGGCGTCGGTGATCCTAGTGGCTCCCCGGTGGCCGAGACAACCTTGGTTCCCGCTTCTGATGCAGCTGGCGGTGGACACCCCTCTTCCTCTGGGGTTTCAGCCCGACCTCCTCTCGCAGGATCAGGGGACGCTCCTGCACCCCAACCTTCGGTCCCTTCATCTGATGGCCTGGCTGCTGAAAGGGTAGTCCTTGCTCCTCTCCAGCTGCCTCCAGATGTGGAAGAGGTCGTCTTGGCCTCCAGGAGGCCTTCCACCCGGAAGTCCTACGCTCTTAAGTGGCGTCGGTTCTCCGTCTGGTGTACTCAGCAGTCGCAAGACCCCTTCTCCTGTTCAACGTCAGTGGTCTTGCAGTACTTGCTTTCCCTTTCCAATCTTGGACTTAAGTCCAACTCGGTCAAGGTCCACCTCAGTGCTATTTCTGCGCACCACCTACCGGTGGATGGTAGGCCTCTTTCCAGCCACCCTCTGGTGGCTCGTTTTCTCCGGGGCCTCCTACTCCTTAAACCACCTTTGCGCCCGCCAGCCCCGAACTGGGATCTCAATGTGGTTTTACAGCGGCTTACCTGTCCGCCTTTTGAGCCTATGGCTACCTGTCCTCTTCGTTTTCTTTCCTGGAAAACCTTGTTCTTGGTGGCCCTCACTTCTGCTAGACGCATTAGTGAGCTGCAGGCCCTGGTATCTGATCCTCCTTACACTAGGTTCTACAAGAACCGGGTAGTCCTACGGACTCACCCTAAGTTTCTTCCTAAAGTGGTTTCCCCTTTTCACATCAACCAGGAGGTGGTACTTCTGACCTACTTTCCCAGGCCACACTCCAGCCGAGCTGAAATGGTCCTGCATACCCAGGACTGTAGAAGGGCGCTGAACTTCTACCTTGACCGTACGCGGGAGCACCGAAGGGCTGTTCAGCTCTTCGTGTCTTATGACCCCAACAAGTTGGGGCTCCCTGTCTCCAAGCGTACTCTGTCCATCTGGATTGCGGACTGCATCACTTGGGCTTACGAGGCTACGGGCCTCGTGCTGGAAGGTAGAGTCACCGCTCATCGTGTTCGGGCGAAGGCTACGTCAGTGGCCTACCTCCGCTCTGTTCCGTTGGCAGACATCTGCCGGGCCGCTACTTGGTCTTCAAGCCAGACTTTTGCAGCCCATTACTGCCTGGAGAGGGAGTCCCGCAGGGACAGTGCTTTCGGACAGGCAGTCCTCCGTAACCTCTTCGAGGTATAGGCAACTCCTACCCTCCATCCCGGATGTTGGGCTACCGGTTGGAGACGTATTCAGAGAAGATTCCTTCCTTCTGTGCTGTTGTGCTTAGGGTCTCTGGTAGCCTTAAGCTTGGGAGTCCCATATGTGAGGACTGACTTCCTACTTGGTCCTGGAGAAAGTGTAGTTACTCACCTGTAACAGGTGTTCTCCAGGAGCAGCAGGAATCAGTCCTCACAACCCTCCCTCCTCCCCTTGGAGTTGCAGTTTTATGCTTTCGTTTTGCTAATTTTTTGCTGTCTTTTAGCTATGTCATCTGACTGAGCAAGATGGCACCCTTGGGCGGGAAGAGGACCGCGCATGCGCGCTGCAATTCCCAAAGGCTTTCTTTGAAAGCTGGGGAAAATTGCTCCGCGAGGGCTCCGTCGGCGCCGACGTCACCCATATGTGAGGACTGATTCCTGCTGCTCCTGGAGAACACCTGTTACAGGTGAGTAACTACGCTCATTGGATATATCTAGGGAGAATGGTAAGGAAACCCAAAGGAGACAGGGTGAGTCAAGATCCATATTTAGTATTTAAAAAGTATGATGTTGAATTCTGCATTTTTACAGGATTGTTGTGGGAGGGGTGGTGTTGGGATGATGATGACTGAATTTAATTAAATCAAGCAGCAGCTTTTACTCCCACCCCTCAGTCTCACACTATCTCACTGCTGCCTTCTCACCACTGGGCTTTGGTTCCAGTTCTGCTTTAGCACCGCACCCTCTCGTCTTCTGCTCCTCACTTGTAAACTTTTAAATGGTTAACCATGTGAATAGACACTTAGGGCTCTATGAACATACAGATTAATATTCAGCTGCAGTGGTCAGTTGGGGTTTTTTTTTGGGGGGGGGGAGTGGTATTTTATTTATTTATTTTTTTAAACGCCGGCCACCATGGCTATAAAAAATCCAGATTTCAGTGCCATATTCAGTGGCTGGCACTGAATATCCGGATAGAGCGACAAGTGCTATCGCTATGCAAATAGTGGCAATATTTGCAGATAGTTATCTGGATAAACAGACTGAATATCGTTGCTATCCGATAACTTAAGGATCTTCCCATGCTCCGCCTCTGTACTGCCTGTACTGCCTACCAATACAGTACCACTGACCATCACAGTCACAGATACTGCTATCCAGATAAATGCTACTGAATATCGACCCAATATTTCTTCATTGTTTTTGTTAAAATGAGGAATTTTCTGTCTTGGGAGGGTGCCTTGTATCTCCAAAGATGGGGGCTAGAGTGTGAAAAGAGGACCCCATGAATCAGAGGGTGCTGTGGGAGATAGTCAGGAGGGCTGTGCTCTTAGAGTGTCCCAGGAAGGGAGGAAGAGAGGCCTGCTCTTACAAGAAGAGGGAGAGACTCTCCAGAGTGTTAAGGAGTCCTGAGGAGACTCCATGGAGTGTTCTGCTAGGAGGGTGATGACCCGCAGAGAAGAGGAGTATCTCCAGGAACCAGCAGGAATAAGTCCTCACATATGGGTACGTCGGTACAGACGGAGCCTGCGCGGGAATGCTCCCCAGCTTCCCAGAATGAAAGCTTTTGGGGCATCCCACAGCGCATGCGTGCTGCCTTCCCGCCTTTCCTACCAACTCTCCTCAGTTCTTCTTTTCCGCGGAGCCAGCAGGTCGTGTTCCTGTCACCGCTGAAGAAGTTCTTTATTTTAATTTATTTCTTTGGTCGCATGTCTGCCTTCCCCGACGCCGGACCGGTACCGCCGGTCTTTTCTTTTCTTTAAAAAAAAAAAAAAATATATATATATACTTTTCCTCACTTAGTGTTTTTCTTTTCTTAGGCCTACAGGCCCACAAGAATTTTTCCTCCATGGATAAACCAGCCTCTGGTTTCAAAAAATGCACTAAGTGTAGCGGTACAATTTCTGTTACAGACACCCATGAATGGTGTCTTAAATGTTTGGGGCCTGAACACTCCATTCCGGATTGCCAAGCCTGCTCTCTAATGTCTAAACGAGGGTTACAGAACCGGGCAGCCAAGCTCCATGTACTGTTTCCCACGGATGCACCGGCGGTGGCATCGACATCTTCCAGGTCTTCCTCTCCTGATGGGTCTCAGGTAACCAAACATACTTTTAGCAGGTCCTCGAAGGGCAAATCTCCCTCTAAGTATCGAGATGCCTCCGGGCTTGCCCTTGAGGATCCTGCCCCAGCCAAACAAGCCCGGCGGGAAGCTCCGGCTTCCAAAGCTCCTCCTATGGGGTTACAGGTTGACATCGATGGCACAGCCTTGACCGATCAACCTGTTAGACTGCTCTGGGATACCGGCACAATCTCCCGGTACCGACATCCAGGCAGTCGTGGCGTCCATGGATCACACTGTGCAATCCATGCAGCAAGCTATACTGGCTTTCATCAAGGCTGCGACGCCGTCGGTACCACAACAAGCTCCGTTGTTGGTACCGACGCCGGTACCGGTACCAACTTCGATGCCGGTACTGGCTGCATCGACATCGGACAGGATACCGATTCCGGCTCCCTGTCCTGGGCTCTTTCTCGGTACCGACCCGGTACCGGGGACACCCGATGTCGGTACCGATCGATCTTTCGAATCGAGCAGACAATACTTCGATTCTTCTGATGATTCTGATTCATCGGATGAGTCCCCTGAAGTATCTGTTACTCTTCCTGGGGAGCCTTTTCCAAAAAGGAGAATGTCTCCTCCAGAGGATTTGTCCTTTCAAGACTTCATAATAGAAGTAGCTAAAGGACTATCTATTTCAGTAACCTCTGAAAAAGAACCTAGAGCAAAAAAATTAGATATTTTAGGATACTCTAAGGTTCCCAGAGAGGCAGTCACCTTACCAATTCATGAAATTCTTCAAGAACATTTGATTGAATTGTGGGAGACTCCTCTCACCCTTTCTCCTCATTCTCGTAGATTGGACACTATGTACCGTGTCCCTCCTTCTCCTGGATTTCAAAAAACTTAGCTTCCTCACCACTCCATTGTGGTGCAGTCAGCTATGAAGAGGATAAAGAGTACCAAAAGACACTCTTCTACTCCTCCAGGAAGAGAATGCAGGACCTTGGATGCTTTTGGAAGGAAAATCTTCCAAGCTAGCATGCTTATTGCCAGAATCAATTCATACAGCCTTTATATGGGTATGTTTCTGAAGGAGGTTGCAGAAAAGCTGCACAACTTTCTCCCTTTTATTCCAGAGGACAAAAGGGATGAGTTCCTTCTTTGGCTTAAGCATACTGTCAGACGGGTGCCTGGGTGAGAATGTTCACAGTCTTGGCAAAGGCATATGTTAATATGATTTGCAAGGGATTGTGGGAAATGTAGTCCATTCACACCAGGCACAGCCGTTCACAATAATTAGTTGTGCTTGAGTGTAAAGCCAATAAGATATTTATTTATGGGGTTATTTCTCCCAACACAGATATGCTTGGTAGCACATAAAACAGGATACTTGCTTTCAGTGTTAAACTTAGAAAAACAAAATCAGGAAAACAACAGCTGAACTTGTCAGGCAATCAAATCAAAAGAATAAAGACCTGGTTGGTAACAAACTGGTCTTTTCTGTAGGCTGTAGCTAATATTTTCTTAGCAGTGCTTTAATCAACAAACAAAACCCACAAAGTAGGGAAAAACTGTTCTTTTCAGGTTAACTTCTTATATCTTCACACATAGACTCAGAAGTGATTTCCTCAGAGCTCACAAGCAGTTAGGTAAGGCTCAATTGCTAGCAGTTACCCAGCTGAAACCCCTTAGCTAGCTTGCTTTCTACTGCGTGGCTCAAATCCTACTCAGGAGCTTTTCTGAGTAGATTAAAGAACAAGTTTGTATTTCTTTGTGATGGTTGTTGTACTTTGTAACAGTAAATTACCAAAGGAGTTTAGACAAAGAGCAATCCATGTATTCACAGCCTGCATCTGCAACCCCTCCCCCTTCTTCAACAATCATGGGTTCAATATCATGGATTGGTACAGAGGAATTTCTCAATGGAGCACTCTCAGGAGAATACTTGTTTCTTTGCTGTCTTTCAAGGGTATAGCTAGGGCATAGATCAGTGTTCATACCTGAGCTTCCATTGCTGTTAGAGTTCCTCCCTAAATAGCCTGGCCAGTATGTAGTCCAGTTCTTATGTCCAGCCTTCCAATCCAGATCCCTGGACACTGGGTCTCTCTTCACATACCTTCTGGCACGGGTCCTAGGGTCCCTTCCAAGTGCAGCCGTCTCCCTCACAGGTACCGTCTGGAGGTTCCTAGCTCTGCAGCACCATTCCTCTGGCTTTCCCCAGTCCAATGGTGTAAGCTTGCCTTTGGAATGCCATCCAGTATACGTACTGCTCTGGACTCCTTTAGACCTCCCAAATGCTTTTCTCTTCTTTCTTCCAAAAGGTTTCTTGCCCTCTCTGTCCGTCCGCTCTGGCTTCTGCTTCTGATGATCCTCCAGATGATGAAGCTGTCCAAGCTGAGGATATCCAAGCTGATTCTGAGGATGATTCTCTGTAGAATAAATTCTACCTTTATTCAGCTTAGATGAGTGCTCCACCTTAGCACAGCGCAGCTGTGCTGAATCAGGCCCTGCCCTTTGAGATGAGTGCTTGGGGATTACCTCATAGCCCTCTTGATTGAACACACGTTTCCCCACTTCAGCTCCTCTAATGGCTGTTGGAAACCTGGTGCATTCTGGGACTGGTAGTCTTTTATGGAAAAATTCTGTTTTCTTATTTCTACCAGAACTGACAGGTTGCTTGTTCAGAGTCACTTCACCTTTACTATAGCTCCTTCCTGAGCTATCATAAGCTTCCTTATCACAATATTCAAGACATTTCAAAGTTTTCCAACAGGGCAGCCTTTGATTCTTTTGAAGGTGCCAGCAGAGTCTCAGGCATTGCCATAGCTGCTCGTAGAATTGCTTGGCTCCAGGCTTCTGATCTAGAACCCTGGGTTCAAGATGGTTTAGGAAATCTGCCCTGTACAGGTGAAAATCTATTTGGCAAAGAGTGGCAAATTAAAGCCACTCAAATGGATGCAGAAAATGCTGCTCTGGATAGACTTTCTAAGTCTACCTCCACTCCAGCCAAGAAAAAATCTTTTAAAAAGTCTTTTTACAAGAAGGGCAGATTTCCTTCCACTTCTGGTCAACAATCTTCTACAGGTCGCTTTGCTACTAAGCGTCAGCAACCTAAACAAGCTAGGCCTAAACCTGCAGGGGCTGCTGCAACCCAGCAGTCCCAAGCCCCTCAGGGTTTTTGACTTGATACTAGAGAACTTAACCTTTCTGGCTCTACAACAGCCAGAACCTCTCACCATTCCAGGAAGGTTAGCTCATTTTGCTCCCAGATGGGAGCAAATCACATCAGAGCAGTGGACCCTCTCCATCGTCAGAGAGGGCTACAAACTTCATTTCTCAGACCTTCCTCCCTACACCATGGTGAGACATTTCAATTCTCCCACATCTCTCCTCGACCTTCTGGATCAGGAGGTAACCTCCCTTCTGGCCCAGAGGGCCATAGAAGAAGTTCCTCCTCTTCAACAGGGGTCAGGGTTTTACTCCCCCTACTTTCTCATTCCAAAGAAAACAGGGGGATACAGACCCATTCTAGATCTCAGAGAATTGAACAAATTTCTATGCAAGGAGAAGTTCAAGATGCTTTCTTTAGGCACTCTCCTTCCATACCTACAGAGTCAGGATTGGCTTTGTTCTCTAGATCTCAAGGATGCGTACACTCATATACTCATCCATCCATCCCACAGAAAATTCCTACGTTTTCTGTTCCAGGGAAAACATTACCAATACAGAGTGCTTCCTTTCGGTCTAGCCTCTGCTCCAAGAGTGTTCACCAAATGCATGGCAATAGTTGCTGCATTTCTACGCACTCTGAGAATATTTGTCTTCCCCTACCTAGACGACTGGCTCATCAGAGCTCCATCTCAGTCAGAAGCCCACATTTCCCTGGACCGCACCAGGCGCATTCTGCAGTATCTAGGACTTGTGGTAAACCTCCCAAAGTCTCAGCTCACCCCTACTCAGTCCCTAGAATTCATAGGGGCCTGGTTGGACACCACTACTGCAAGAGCCTATCTTCCCCAGGCTCGTTGCCAACGTCTAGTGCAGTTAGCCTCCCAGATTCAGTCAAAGAGCCACTTAACTGCCCGGGAGATGCTACAGCTACTAGGCCACATGGCTTCCACAGTACATGTGGTGCCCTATGCTCGCCTACACATGAGAGCAGCTCAATGGACTTTGTCCACCCAGTGGACTCAAGCTTCAGGAGCTCTCTCAGACCAAATAGCAAACTCCAAACGTCTCTTTTGGTCTCTCCAATGGTGGATGTCCACTCAAAATCTGTTGCTGGGGTCCCCCTTCCTACCTTTGTTGCCCCAAGCAATCCTCACAACAGATGCCTCCCAAACAGGTTGGGGAGCTCATCTACAGGACCTCTCCACCCAAGGCACTTGGTCCCCACAGGAGACCTCTCTTCATATAAACCTCTTGGAACTTCGAGCAGTGTTCCTAGCTCTCAAGGTCTTTCATACCCTCCTCAGCTACCAGACAGGCCTCATTCAAACGGACAATCAGGTAGCCATGTTTTACATAAACAAGCAAGGAGGAACTGGCTCTCTGTCGCTTTGCAACGAAGCTCTAAGATTATGGGCCTTCGCCAGAGAGCATCAAATCCATCTCCTGGCAGTATACCTCCCAGGAATTCAAAACTCTTGGGCAGACAGACTCAGTCGAGTTCTGCTTCCACACGAATGGTCCCTGCACATGGATCAGGTACTCAGAATCTTCCAGGAATGGGGAACCCCTGACATAGACCTATTTGCAAGTCCGTGGAATGCCAAACTTCCCCGGTTCTGTTCCAGAATTCCGTGTCAGGGAGTTCAGGCCAAGGATGCCTTCTTCCTTCATTGGGGTCAGGACTTCCTGTATGCCTTTCCGCCCATTCCTTTGATTCCCAAGACTCTGTTCAAACTTCAGAGGGATCAAGGATCTATGATCCTCATAGCTCCACGCTGGCCACGCCAAGTGTGGTACCCTCTACTTCTGCATCTCTCCCAAGCCCCCTCCCTGGACTTGGGAGCTGCTCCAGACCTTCTGTCTCAGGAAGAGGGGACTTTGTGGCATCCAAACCCCAAGTCCCTTCACCTCAGAGCTTGGTTACTGAAGGCCTAGACCTTCAAGACTTCAATCTTTCGCAGCAAGTGAAGGATATCCTCCATGCTTCCAGGAAACCTTCCACTAGGCGTTCCTATGCTTTTAAATGGAAAAGATTTTCCATTTGGTGTGCTCAACAGGGTCTTCACCCTCTGGTACTTCCTGTGAATTCTCTACTAGAATATCTCCTGCATCTTTCCAATGCAGGCCTTAAGACGAATTCAGTAAGGGTCCATTTAAGTGCTCTTGAAGCATCCCTTAAGCCTATCAATGGACAACCTGTTTCCTCTCATCCTCTTATTGCAAGATTTATGAGAGGCCTAACTTTAACTAAACCTCCCATTCGACCTCCTCCGGTGGCATGGGACTTAAATTTGGTTCTTGGTCAGCTTATGAAGCCACCTTTTGAACCCTTAGCCACTACCTCCTTGAAATTTCTTTCCTGGAAGGTTATTTTCCTTATTGCAATCACTTCTGCTCGCCGCATCAGTGAACTGCAGGCCTTAGTGGCTAATCCACCTTATACAAGGTTCCATCATGATAAGGTAGTCCTTAGGACAAATCCTCACTTTATGCCTAAAGTGGTCTCACCTTTTCATCTTAATCAAGAGGTATATTTACTTGTCTTTTTTCCAGCTCCTCATGCATCCAGTGCAGAGAGGAACCTTCATACTCTAGATTGTAAAAGAGCTCTTGCTTTTTACTTACACAGGACACAGCAACATAGAAAGTCTTCCCAGCTTTTTGTTGCTTTTGATCCTTCTCATTTAGGACTTCCAGTCTCTAAAAGAACACTGTCCAATTGGATTGCTCAGTGTATTTATTTTGCTTACCAGAGTAAGAACCTTTCTCTGGAGGGCCATGTCACAGCTCACAATGTGAGGGCCATGGCCACCTCTATGGCTCATCTTCATTCTGTGTCCATCGACCAGATCTGTCGAGCAGCCACCTGGGCCTCGGTTCATACCTTCACAGCCCATTACTGTTTGGACAAGGACTCCCGCCGGGATGCCTTGTTTGGTCAGGCTGTCCTCAGACACCTGTTCCATTCTTGAACAACTCCTGCCCTCCTTCCCTGAATGGATGCCTGAGATCCATAGGAAGACGAGGAACCCTTCAGGGTCTCATACCCTTGGGGATCTCCCAGGCATCTTAGCTAGGGAGTCCCCATATGTGAGGACTTATTCCTGCTTGTTCCTGGAGATAGCACAGTTACTTACCTGTAACAGGTGATCTCTGGGAACAGCAGGAATTAGTCCTCACAGCCCTCCCACCTCCCCTAGGAGTTGTATCTCTCTTTTCTTTCCTTTCCTCTCTCTCTCTATTGTCTCAGCTTTAAATTTGAACTGAGGAGAGTTGGTAGGAAAGGCGGGAAGGCAGCGCGCATGCGCTGTGGGATGCCCCAAAAGCTTTCATTCTGGGAAGCTGGGGAGCATTCCCGCACAGGCTCCGTCGGTACCGACGTACCCATATGTGAGGACTAATTCCTGCTGTTCCCAGAGATCACCTGTTACAGGTAAGTAACTGTGCTTTCTCATTCTCATGGTTTTAGAGGCAAAGAAAATCTAGGGAGGAAGTAGTGAGAAAGCCAAGATTTCCAGACACTGAGTGCTCTGGGAGCTTGGAGTTGATTTTTTTTGCTTTTAGTTGTAGATTTTCAGTGACGTCTTGAACTGCTGACCTCTCTGATTTTTGGTTCTGTACCATTCCATTTTTTCTATTGTGCTCTTGTTTAATTTGTGGTCTTCAGGTAAACTTCTCTAGTTTGGAAAAACAGCCCTAACTGGATTGGAGTGTGCCCCACCAAGAGTGAAAAGGGGGCTTAGTGGTTAAAGAAGGAGGTTGTGAACCAGGGAAGCCAGGCTTCAATTCCTCTTCCTCCCACTGACATCCCTTGTGACCTTCAGCAAGTCACTTCACCCTCCATTACCTCAGGTATCACTTACACAGGAAGCCCATTTGGGCAGGAAAATAACTCACGTACCTGAATGTAATTCACTGTGAACTTGGATTGGGAAAAAAGCGAGTAATAAATACAAAATCCAAACTTAAGTGGATCCTGTTTTAAACTATAATCAAATCCCTACTTTTCAGATGGTAATAACATTATCTCCAGGAACAAGCAGGAATGTAGTCTTCACATATGGGTATCGTCGGTACCGATGGAGCCTGCGTGGGAACGCTCCCCAGCGTCCAATTAGAAAGCTTTTGGGAGCATCCCACAGCACCTGCGTGCTGCCTTCCCGACTTTCCCAACTGCCTCTCTCCAGTTCTTCGTTTTCCGTGAAGCCAGCAGGTCGTTGTTCCTGTCACCGCAGAAAATTCTTCCTTAATACTTTCTTTTTTTGTGGTCACATCTGCCTTCCTGAACGCTTTACCGGTACCGCCATTTTTTCTTTCTTTATTTCTGTTCTTTTTAAAAATATATATATATATACTTAGTATTTTTCCCATTTTTCCCAGGTGCATGCGCCATTTTGGGCCTCAAGCCCAAAACTTTTTTCTACAATGGAGAAACCTGCTTCAGTTTTCAAAAGGTGCACCAAGTGTGGCGGTACCATCTCCGTCACCGACACCCATGAATGGTGTCTGAACTGTTTAGATCCTGACCACTCCATCACGGATTGTATGTCCTGTGCCGTGATGTCTAAAAGAGGTCGGCAGAACCGAGTTTCTAAGCTCAGTACCCTGTTTCCCTCTGATGCAGCTTCGGTGGCATCGACGTCTTCCAGGGCTTCCTCTTCCTCCCATGGATCTCAGGTAACTAAACATAAGTCCAGCCGGTCCTCAAAGGGTAGATCTCCGTCCAAGCACCGAGATGCCTCTGGCGTTGCCCTTGAGGATTCTGCACCGGCAAAATTGCCCCGGCGGGAGGCTTCGGCTTCCAAAGCATTGTTGGGGCTCCAGGATGTTCTCGAGGCCTCGACCTCGGCAGAACTACTGGTGCCATGCTCTGGTGTACCAGCTGTCTTCTCCGGTACCGACATCCAGGCATCGGCAGCGTCGATAGACCAGAGGTTCCTGGCTATTGAACACAGTCTGGCGGCTCTCCTTGTGGCATTGACACCCTTGGAACCGCGTCAGACAGTTCAGCCAGTACCGGCACCGGTATCGGTACCAGTACCGATAGCATCGACATCGACATTGGTGTCCGCATTGCCGGCACCCAGTCACCCGATGCCCTCCGGTACCGATACACCGGTACCGATTCCCCCTGGTACCGACTTCGGTCGGTACGGGTATCGGGCTCTACAAGAGCATCCAGACAGAAGGTACTTCGAGTCCTCAGAGGAATCTGAGGATTCCGACAGTTCTGTCGATGCGGGGGCACTTCTTCTAGAGGAGCCCTCTTCCCCTAAACGCAGGATGTCTCCTCCAGAGGATATCTACTTCCAAGATTTCATCAGGGAGGTGGCTCGGGGTCTCTCCATTGCTGTGGCTCCTGAAACAGAGCCCAGAGCAAAGGAGCTGGAAATTTTACAATATCCCAAAGCTCCTAAGGAGGCAGCTACTTTGCCCATCCATGAGATCTTGCATGATCTCATGCTCAGAATGTGGGAGACCCCTCTTACCACCTCTCCTCATTCTCGCAGACTTGACACTATGTATCGAGTCCCTCCTTGTCCTGGTTTCCAAAAAACTCAGCTTCCTCACCACTCTATTGTAGTAGAGTCAGCTATGAGAAGGATCAGGAGTGCAAAGAGGCATGCCTCTAATCCCCCAGGACGTGAGTGCAGAACTTTGGATGCTTTTGGACGTCGTACCTTCCAAGCTTCCATGCTTTCTGCCAGGATCAGTTCCTATATTTTATATATGGGAATGTTCCTGAAGGAAATCACAGGAGATTTAGAGGTTTTAATTCCTTTTCTTCTTGAGGATAGGAGACAGGATTTTCTCACATTGGTCAAACATGCCCAGGATGTTTCCAAATTTGTCAACCGTGCAGCTTTTAACTGTTTTGAGTGCATAAGCAGAACCTCTGCTATTGCCATAGGTGCACGTAGAATTGCCTGGCTCCAGGCATCTGATTTGGAGCTCTGGGTACAAGACAAATTGGGCAATATTCCTTGTACTGGTGAGAACCTGTTTGGCAAAGATTGGCAGGAAAAGGCCAATGAGTTGGATGCTGACAAGGGCACAGCTGATCCTGCAAGAAAAAAATCTTTCAAGAAACCATTCTTTTCCAAAAAGAAAAGGTTTTATCCTGCTTATTCCCAGCAGGGACGCTCTGCAGGTCAACCTGTTCGGAAGGGTCAGCAACTATCCAAGCAAAGAAAAGCAAAGACTGCTAAGCCTCAACCGCCTCAGCAGTCTCAGCCTCCACAAGGCCTTTGACTTGCATCTAGAGAACTTAGCCTTCCTGGCTCTAAATGGACCAGAGCCTTTCACCATTCCAGGAAGGTTATGTCACTTTGCCCCAAGATGGGGGCAAATAACAGCAGAGCATTGGACACTCTCCATCATAAATGAGGGGTAAAAGCTTCATTTCTTGAGCATGCCCCCCCCCCAATAGTAAAACAGTTCAATTCTCAGACCTCTCTCATCAACCTGTTAGATCAAGAGGTCACCATACTTCTTGCCCAGGGGGCAATAGAAGAAGTACCCATTCATCAACAGGGTACAGGGTTTTACTCCCCCTATTTCCTTATCCCAAAGAAAACAGGGGGATACAGACCTATTTTGGACCTCAGAGAATTGAACAAATTCCTGTTCAAAGAGAAATTCAAGATGATTTCTCTAGGAACTCTGCTGCCATATCTTCAGAGTCAGAATTGGCTTTGTTCTCTAGATCTCAAGGATGCGTACACCCATGTTCTCATCCATCCAACTCACAGAAAGTTCCTTTGGTTCCTTTTTCAAGGAAAGCACTACCAAAACCAGGGTGCTTCCCTTTGGCCTGGCCTCAGCTCCAAGAGTGTTCACGAAATGCATGGCTGTGGTAGCAGCATTTCTCCACACTCTAGGCATATTCGTCTTCCCCTACTTAAATGACTGGCTCATTCGAGCCCCATCAGAGCCAGAGGCCAGAGCTTCTCTATCTTGCACAATGCGTATCCTTCAGTATTTGGGTCTAGTCATAAACATCCCAAAATCCAGTCTAACTCCCACTCAGTCTCTAGAATTCATAGGAGCTTTGCTGGATACCAAAAAGGCAAGGGCCTATCTCCCCCAGGCCCGTTGCCTTCGCATGGTGCAGTTAGCTTCTCAAGCAGTACTAAAACCTCTTCTCACTGCCCGAGAAATGCTACAACTACTAAGCCACATGGCATCCACAGTGCATGTGGTTCCTTATGCTCGCCTCCATATGAGAGCAGCCCAGTAGACTTTATCCACCCAATGGACCCAGGCATCAAGGTGCCTGTCAGACAAAATAGCAAACACAAATCGCCTTATTTTGTCCCTTCAATGGTGGCAGTCCACTCAAAACCTGTTGCTGGGGTCCCCATTTCAACAACCTTTACCCTCGGCAACTCTTACAACAGATGCTTCACCAATGGGTTGGGGAGCTCATCTACAAGACCTCTCCACCCAAGGCACCTGGACTCCACAGGAGTCTCATCTACATCTCAATCTCTTAGAGCTCAGGGCAATCTTCCTTGCTCTTTGAGTGTTCCACATCCTGCTCAGCTACAAGACAGTCCTCATTCATACGGACAATCAAGTAGCCATGTTCTACGTGAACAAGCAGGGGCGAACAGGCTCTTTCTCGCTTTGCAACGAAGCTTTGCAACTATGGGCCCTCGCCAGAGAGCATCAGATTCATTGCCTGGCAGTGTATCTTCCAGGCATACAAAACTCTTGGACAGACAGACTCAGTCATGTTCTGCTTTCACACAAATGGTCTCTACATGCAGACCAGGTGGCCAAGATTTTTCAAATTTGGGGAACCCCGGACATAGACCTCTTTGCAAGTCCGTGGAATGCCAAACTTCCCCGGTTCTGTTCCAGACTTCCGGCTCAGGGATCTCAGGCCAGGGATGCTTTCCTGCTTCACTGGGGTCAAGACTTCCTTTACGCCTTTCCACCCATTCCCCTAATTCCCAAAACCCTGTTCAAGCTTCAGAGAGACAGAGGGCGTATGATTTTCATAGCTCCACATTGGCCACAGCAAGTGTGGTACCCTCTGCTTCTACATCTCTCCCAAGCCCCATCCCTGGAGTTAGGATCTGCTCCAGATCTCCTGTCTCAGGAGGACGGAATGTTATAGCATCCCAGTCCCCAGTCTCTGCATCTCAGAGCTTGGTTGCTGAAGGCCTAGATCTTCATGATCTTAACCTCACTCAGCAAGTAAGGGATGTCCTTTATGCTTCCAGGATGCCTTCCACAAGACGCTCTTATGCTTTTAAGTGGAAGAGGTTTACCATATGGTATTCGCAGAAGGGTCTTAACCCCCTTGCGATACCTCTGGAATCATTACTGGAGTATCTCCTTCATTTATCCAATGCAGGACTTAGAACTAACTCAGTAAGAGTCCATTTGAGTGCTATTGCAGTTTCTCTCAAGCCTCTAAATGGACAACCTATCTCCTCCCATCCTCTTATAGCAAGATTTATGAGAGGCCTTCTTCTAACTAAGCCTCCAATTAGGCCTCCGCCGGTGGAATGGGACTTAAACCTGGTTCTTGGTCAGCTCATGAAGCCACCTTTCGAACCCTTAGCTACTACCTCATTGAAATTCCTTTCTTGGAAAGTTATCTTTCTCATTGCAATCACATCAGCACGCCACATCAGTGACCTGCAAGCACTAGTAGCTGATCCACCTTATACAAGGTTTCATCATGACAAGGTAGTCCTTAGGACTCATCCACACTTTATGCCAAAGGTGGTCTCGCCTTTTCATCTTAATCAAGCAGTCTACCTGCCTGTGTTCTTTCCAAGACCTCATGCATCAAATGCAGAAAGGAATCTTCATACTTTGGACTGTAAAAGAGCTTTAGCCTTTTACTTGCAAAGAACACAGCAACATAGAAAGTCCTCTCAACTCTTTGTTGCTTTTGATCCTTCTCATTTGGGACTTCCAGTCTCCAAGAGAACACTGTCCAACTGGATTGCACAGTGTATTTCTTTTGCCTATCAGAGTAAGAACCTTCCTCTGGAGGGCCATGTCACAGCTCACAATGTGAGAGCCATGGCAGCTTCAATGGCCCATCTACACTCTGTGTCTATCGACGACATCTGTCGAGCAGCCACTTGGGCCTCGGTTCATACCTTCACAGCCCATTACTGCTTGGACAAGGACTCCTGCCGGGATGCCTTGTTTGGTCAGGCTGTCCTCCAACACCTGTTCCATACCTAATCAACTCCTACCCACCATCCCTGGTTGGATGCCAGATATCCATGGGAGGAAGTGGAGCCCTTTCACAGGGGCACACAACTTCTGGGGTCTCTCCCTGGCATCTAAAGCTAGGGAGTCCCCATATGTGAAGACTACATTCCTGCTTGTTCCTGGAGATAGCATAGTTACTCACCTGTAACAGGTGATCTCCGGGAACAGCAGGAATTTAGTCTTCACAACCCACCCACCTCCCCTAGGAGTTGTATCTCTCTGTCTATCTCTTTCCCTTTTCCTCTCTCTCTCTTTGTCTCAGCTTTAAAACTCAACTGGAGAGAGGCAGTTGGGAAAGGCGGGAAGGCAGCACGCAGGCGCTGTGGGATGCTCCCAAAAGCTTTCTAATTGGACGCTGGGGAGCGTTCCCACACAGGCTCCGTCGGTACCGACGATACCCATATGTGAAGACTAAATTCCTGCTGTTCCCGGAGATCACCTGTTACAGGTGAGTAACTATGCTGTCTCTACTAACCCGACCTGGCTGTATATTATTTTGCATTTCCGTGGAACCCTCCAGTCCCAGACATGAGAAGCTCTGTATCCATATGCCAGTTCCCTGAGACCTCTTAAACCTCTAAGTGAAGGGCACTATTAAGTGATATCATCACCTGTAGGAAAAACTCTCTCAGCATCTTGATATACAAATAGAAGCAGGCAAGGCAGTTCAGCCTTTTTTGGTTCTAGGTGGTCTTATTTTCTCAATATTAACCTTTGAATTTTGTTGCAGGCTGGAAGTCCAACCTCGGTATCTGCTCCTCACAGCTTCCCTCGGACCTCAGTGACCCCATCAAATCAGGACATTTGCAGGTTAGCCACTTCATTCTTCTTTCTGGCCGTTTCTTTGCTGTACACTGCAAGATATGTGCCTAAATGCAAAGTCTAAATCTCATCCTTTTACAGTGAAAGAAAATAATACAAGGGATTGTTTTCAAAACAGTCTGCCTAGGTGCATCTGCTTTTGGTGTGGGCTGGATTTGGCTTGGAAATAGTACAAGTCCATCTAAAAATGCAGTGTACATATGCTATTTCCAAATCCCTGCCAAACACATCCCAGAGTACCTCCCCTTAACTCAGCTAAGGGCATGCGTACTGTGGAACCCGATGCATGCTTTTAGCTGGGTTAAGGGTGGACAGTGTTCAGGTGCAACTTTTACCCAGGTAAACAACTTTTGATAGGTGTTCTCCTTTACAACAAAACAGGCCACTACAAATTCTCGCTCCCATCTGATGGGTTGCAGGAGACCCATCTCCATTAAAATTAACAGCTGGAGTAGAAGCTTTGCAGTGGTTGGTGTTCTATAAACGTAGCAAGCACTGTTTTGTCTTCCCCCTTCCCCCACACGACATGCCCAAATGGTGCAGGAGACCCTCATTGGCCTGAAGGTGAAAAGGGTTCCTTCTCCAAGGCACAGCTCAGTACTGATTTGTAGCTAGCCTGAGCCACCATTGCACTTGCAATCATTTTCCTTCCGCCCCCAGTTCTGAGAGCACCACCTCCATGGCAGATGTAGGCCTCCCTGACCCCAGTGGATGGGGGATCTGAACCCATATCCCCTGAGCTACAACACAAAGCACTATGACCTGAGCCGTGGGGCCAGCCAAGTAGCCTGTATTTTGATTGTTTATTGCCAATTTGCCTCAGTAGAATGCTGTATTCCTGGAATTATTTATAATATTCAGAAACAGTACATAGCTGCTATACATCCTGGCCCCTGGAAGGAGTTCCAGACTTCAGCAGATGCCCTGCAGTTTCTCTGAGCTATCATCAGCTTTCGAAACCTCCTGCTCATCATTTCCTTTGCCATCTGCCCAAGGAAGTGAGTCCTTTGCCCAGCTCATCCATTGCTCATAGTCTTCTCTTTCCTAGGCAGTGAGCCCTAACCCAAGCTTGTGCTCATTGCCGTCATTTCCATCTTACAAAGGAGTGAATCCTAACCTCCTCACTTACCCATTGCACTCATTCCTAGGTCCTCATGCTAATTGTCCTCATTCCCATCTGTCCTAAAAGTAAATCCCATCCCCCAGAGATGACTGTTCCTTTTGACAATTGAGTAAAACCTTATCTATTTCCTCTAGATACTTGTCTTCAATTGGAAGTTAAAAGCTTGTAGAAAATTCTGCTGCTTTCTCCTGCAACCCTTCTGGGATGTGCTTGGAAGCACAGTGAGCCCATGTCTTCCTCTCGGGGCACCCTTGTTTCTCCTCTCCTTTCACCTCTGATCCATTCGATCAGGTTCCCCAGAGTCAAAAATCAACACTATACACACCTTCTGATGTCCTTTACAGAGGTAATCTGCAGTGCTCTTACCACCAAAGATTCCAGCAGCAAGGGATATTGGAGGCTATGTGTTTTTACGATAATGATTATAATAAACTCGAGAAACAGTCATTTCTTTCCACCTCTCCCACCCTGGGTCATATCCAATGCTTTTCTAATATTTGGATGCTGTACTGAATATGCACTAGAGCAGAAGTTCCCAACCTTTTTTGTTGTGTGGATCCCTTATTAAAGTTCAGAGACTCCCAGTTGATCTCTCCCTTTTCCCAGGCCCCCTCACCTCAGCACCAACCTGTTCCCACTAGCCCTCTTTATCACCCTTCCCATTCCTCTCTTAACTGTCTCTTTCCCTCCAGCCAGACCCCACCAGTCTCAGTCTCTCTTTCTCATTCCCCCAGCCAATTCCCTCCAGTCTCTTTCCCCCAGCCAATGCCTATCAACCTCTCTTTTTCCTCTTTTCTGTGCCCTGCGAACCTCCTGTAATGGTCTCATGGACCCTCAGGGGTCCACAGACCACAGATTGGGAACCACTGCACTAGAGCATAGCGAACATCTTTGGCCAGAATGACTTATGGCACCCCAGGCCTTCTCACTAATGGGGACCATTAGCTCTCACTGTGTTCTTCATCATGTTACCATAGTTCTTATTCTTTTCATAGCTTTGCTTTAATGACTGTTGTCTCTTTTTTCATTCTCTTTGTTTTCCACTCCATGCTTTGCCATGCACTGTGCATGCAGTGCTGGTGTAGCTCTCTCTGGCTGTTACCACCACAGTCCTGTGCAGTGTGCTGTTAGGTTGAATAGCACTGACGGCCTGACCACAGGGGTCACTGTGACTGTAATCTCTCAAGATGTGTCACAGCCGGTGGCCAGGAGAGTGGCAACCTGTGGGCTGAAGTCCAGGGACAGCAGTCAAGCTCTGACTATCTCCAAATCCCTGAACAACATGGAGCAAGCAGCCTCAAAGAACCTCACTTTGATTGAATGCACAAAATCTGAAGGGAAACTGGCAGCGGCTCCAGAGCCGCAGCTGCAAATCACTTGCTTTCCCCATAAGGAAAAGATGATCCACATCAAGGACCTGCCCGTCAGCGACTCCAGACATAACGACAGTGCTGCTGGTCTGCCCTTTCTTGCAACTCGCGCCAGCACTTCAGAGGCTGGGATCAGCCACAGCAGCGTATGGATCCCACTACTGCAAGAGAAAGTGGACAACGAAGCGGCGAAGGGCAAGACCCTGCTCCGCTACCTGTTTGCCTTCTCCCAGGGCCCAAACACTAGCAGGATCCAGAGAATCTCGGACCCTGAGAGATACCCCTCTCATACACGTGCAGAAAATGGAGACTTCTGCTCTGCTAATACTGAGGACGACGATGTGCTTGAAGAGGATGCAGCAGTCAAATGGAAGGCAAGAGGGCAGCGGGCACCGCTGTGCTCGGTGGAGGATAGTGACCTGGATTGCCCTTCTCCTCTCTCTGGAAAGGTGTCTCCTGTATCCCCAATATCAATGTCTGGGGATGTGTGCAGGTTGGTTTAAGACAGCCTCTCTCCTCAGAAAGTCTCTTTGCTTGCTTCTGACCTGTCTGCTTCCTCCCTTCTAGTTCTACCTCAGACCCTGATAACTGAAGTTTGACAACCAAGAATGCAGCTTTTAATTGGTTTGTAGATTTAATACACTTGAACCCTGATATAGTGAATATTCTGATATAGTTTGTCTATATTTAATTCCAGTGTTTGTATACTGTGAAAATCCTCTTCTACTGAACAGTAACTTAATCGTTTATCGTTTATTGGTTCTTGATATTAATATAACAAGAACATAAATGAAGTGTCAAATTAATTTAAAATACAGTATATAAAAAAGAAATGCTTCCAATTTCCTGACGGCAGGTTGAGTTAGATTTACATGTCTGCGTGTCTCTGTTGCATGCAATAGGCAAATGTTCCATGGAAATCTGTTCTCTGTTGCTATACTTGGGATTGGTATGGCCTTTGTTCAATGAAGACTTTTCTCTTTGGGGAAAATACTTTTTTGCATAAGGTCCTCTCTCCAACATGAATAATAGCGGCTGTTTTGCTCTTGTCACTACCATCAAGAGTATTCTACTAAATTGGAAATGGGATAATAAATAAATCATTCAAAGTGAATAAACTCACCATATTAAAGCTATTGAGCATGGTTTTAGTGCAGTAAACGATGTTGGATTACATGTCTTCTCGGAGCTATGCAGCCAAGGCTGAGCTGTGAGCCGTGGTTTCAACTCAGCCGTCACAAGTTTTCTGTTCTCTGCTGCTCGGGAACCATATGTAATTCTGGCTCTGACAGAAACAACTGAAATTGATTAGAAAGCAGGTTGTATGAGTATGTTGTCAAAATAGAAAAACAGAAAGTAAGTTTTAAAACATGTTATAAAATTGCCTGTCCAGTGTGTGGGTAAACCTATGCACTTATCCCACTGCTTGAAGATCTGTTCCTGAGGTTGGAGCTGGGGAGGAGTTTGCATATTCATACCTAGTTTCAAAATTCGAGCATATGTAGTTAATGTTACTCAGAAATGAGTGCGCCCCAAGCAGCAGGTTTAAATGCACGGTCTAATTCTCAAGGCAGAGAGATATGCACAAAGTTTTAGCAAAAGTTTGCACAAAACAACGTAGACACATAGGAGGAGCATATTCATCAGTGGCGGCCAGGCTAGTTAAAAGCACCGAGATAACGCTGCTTAATTTAAAACCAGATATTTAGCAGCAGAAAAAAATCTAGTTTCTGCTGTTCAATATCCAGGCTCGCTGGTAGCGGCAATATTCAGCCGCTAACTGGATCGAGAAAACCAGCTAAAGTTAGTTTAGCTATTCAGCTGGCCTAACTTTAGCCGGGTTTAGCTGAATATCACTGCTAATCAGATGGCGGCCCTCACTACTCCTGATCTGCTCATAGACCGCACTAACCTGTTAGAGCTGTTCAATATCGGGCTGACTGCGTTTTAATCGGCTAGCAGGTCTACTAACTCAGCTAAAACGCTTTGAAAATGCCCCCCATACTTTTTATGCATGCACACAGTTGTAAAATTGCCCTCGAAGATGAGAAAAAGATACAAGATTAATAGTAATGGTAAAATAAAAAGTTGCAAAGAGCTGAAAAGGACAATAATAAGTTAAATTGCAATATTGTGTCTGGTCAGATTGGGGTTGGACTTTAAAAGGCTGCCGAGCACATGAAAATATTTGGGTCAGTTTTCCTAGTTATCTTTATCCAGTTAGTCAGCGGCACTTATCTGGCTTAAAGTATTACCAGTTATCTGGCTAAATCTACTACACAAAATGTTGTGGAAAAACTAAGGGGTATGTATGTCTACTAAGCTGGGCTGATGATTAACCCAGGCTATCTGCCACGAGGTCCCATTGAATAACGTAGGACCTCGTGGCAGATAGCCCGGGTTAACTGTTATCCAGGCTTAGCAGATATACCACTAAGACATATATGCGTCAATGAAGTTGTCTGCACAGATTTTGAGGAGTAGGTACCAATGCGCATTAAAAGAATAATACGGGATTTTTTTTCCATTTAACTTGCATTAAATAGCAAAATGTGATGGATTTGAAAATGGTTGTATTTATTTCAAATGCTTCCCCCTTTCACTACATCAGAGAGATGATGCAAAATTAATGCAATTCTTCTCCGGCAAGGGAAAAACACAAAAATCCCAATGGATTGCTCCAAGGGGTCAGGGAAGATTAGGCTACAAGATATTAAGTATTATGTGCTGGCCTGAGGAATGAAGAATTTGTGGGATTAACTGATAGGTACGCATCAATTTCCTGCTTTGCAAACAGAACGATCATTAGCAGGAATGTTGACTCTTGGCTTTATATTACATGCTAAGCCAGCACATCCTCCTAGTATAACCAGGCAGCACATTTGGGTGAGCCACCTCCATAATCTATGGAGAAAGCTCTGTAGATTACTACAGTGCAATCCACAGTTACCCAATTATTCCAGGTCTAGAGGTGGAAGTATTTAATACTTGGGCCACCAAAGGTACCAGCCTTCTAGCAGATGTTCTTGATGCTTAGGGTCATATCCAGCAGTTTGAAGATTTGGTCAAGGAATTTAGGGTTTCACAAAAAGATTTCTTTGCCTGTCTACAGCTTCGACACACATGTTGAGCCATTCCTTGGACTGCTTAAGAGAATTTTGAGACACTTAAAGACACCTTAGTTTTGGAAGAAGGTGGTTCAGCTAGAATGGCTGATTATTATAAAATTTTGCAAGTTTTGGGGAAACTCCTATGACTTCTAGGGGTTAATGATTACAATGGCTTAATTGTAATGTGACTGTATAACATATTAGAAGGAAATGGGAACCTTAAGGAAATATCCTTTAATACTTTGTTGCAAGAGATGCAGTACAAATTCTTGTTGAGGGCACATGTCTTGTCCCACTAGGCTCAATGTGCAGTGTTTGTAGTGACGGATATGTGTCTGAAGTGTGGGGGTGGTTATGCCCTTCTGGGACATGTGTTTTGGAATTGCCCTTAAATACAAACTTCCTGGGTGGGTGTGCATGGGTATTTGAGAAATATACTTCCATTAAATTTACCTACCACCCCACTGTTGATGATTTCAGTGACTTTCCACCATTGTCTAAAGGAGAGAGGTCTTCCTCAAAACAACTGATCTTTTGGATCATAAATGTATTTTAACAAATTGGAAACTATCTGAGGCTTCCACCCAGACTCGGTGGCATATACAGCTATTTAATTTGACGTCAGTGGAAAGGAGAAATACCAAACTGAATCATCTGGGTAGCTTGAGATCTTTCAAAGTTGTTTAGGAAGCCTTTTGGCTACTTTCCACATATGGCTAGAAGTTGACTCTTAAATCAAGATGGTGAAGAAGGATGGTGGGCACTTATTACGCATAGTGAGAGTAAATCTATTGCGATGCATCTGAGGCACATGCATACATATGCATGCCGAGTCTATAAAGCGTGTATGTGCTTTAATTTAGAGAATAAGGCATAAGTGGCCCTCACGCACATACTAGGCCCAAGCGAATAGGTGTGTTAGGGGGGGAAGAGTTTGTGCAGAGCATGAATAATGAAGTAGGTGCTTAGGTTATGCAATACCTACCCATGGACTTGAGCCACATACAAGCTGGTGTAAAATGTTCGCTTCTGCACTTGAACACAATTTTGGCTGCTTTTTTAATTTATTTGTAGATAGTTCGCACCTTTCAGTGAAGAGGAGTAGCCTAGTGGTTGGGGCAAGTTACTTCAGGCCAGAGGGCCAGGGGTTTGAATCCTGCTAGAGGACAGCAACCTTGGACCAGAAGGACCTGAGTTTCTAGTCCCACAGGTGCTTCTTGTGGCCTTGGGTAAGCCACTTAACCCTCCGTTGCCTCAGACACAAAAACATAGATTGTGAGCCCTTCGAGGACAAGGGAAATATATATATATATATGCAGTACCTGAATGTACACTGCTTTGACTGGTAGAAAAGCGATATATAAACCTAGTTAAATCAATAAATAAAATAATTCAGATATAGCAGATGTTTATCTCTGGCGGGACTTACAATCTAAGTTGAACCTGAAGCAATAGAGGGTTCAGTGACTTGCCCAAGACCAAGTGTCAGTGGGCTTTGAACCCTGGCTTTCCTTGTTTGTTCCCACCTGATGTTCTTACCGTGAAGTTCTCCAGGAACAAGCAGGAAGTCAGTCCTCACTTACAGGTGATGTTGGCACCGACGGAGCCCACGCGGAGCAATTCCACAGCTTTCAAAGAAAGCATTTGGGATTGCTGCCACGCATGCGTGGTCCTCCTCCTGCCCAAAGGTGCCATCTTGCACAGCCATCGCAAGCCTAAAGGGCCTAAAGCCCAACCACCAGTGCCACTTCAACCCGCACAGGAGTTTGACGCCGATGGCATAGCCTCTCGCCCCATGGCGGGGCTTCTGCCTGTGGGGGGATGCCTATCCCTTTTCGCACCCCAGTGGGCATCGATCACATTAAACACCTGGATCCTCAGGGTTGTCCAGGACGGTTACCGTCTTCATTTGGACAGGCTCCCTCCTCCCTTCTCCCCAGCAGAGCCTTCTCGGCTTCCCTCACACCTGGCTTGTTTGCAACAGGAGTTGACCAACCTCCTCGGCCAGCGGGCGGTCAAAAGGGTACTGCCACACCTCCGAGGTCGAGGATTCTACTCTTGATACTTCCTCATCCTGAAGAAGACGGGGGGGCCTACGCCCTAACCTCGATCTCAGGAACCTAAACAAATTTCTGGTGCGGGAGAAGTTCAAAATACTATCGCTTGGTGTCCTGCTACCCTTCCTCCAGCAGGGCGATTGGCTATGCTCCTTGGACCTCAAAGACACTTACGCCCACATTCTGGTCCACCCCCAGCACAGGCAATACCTGCGCTTCAGGGTGCAGGGAGAGCACTACCAGTACAGGATGCTCCCCTTTGGGCTCACATCTGCCCTGCGGGTCTTTACCAAGTGTCTTTCCGTAGCCACCACCTATCTCCGGTGGCAGAGCATACCCGTTTTTCCCTACCTGGATGACTGGCTCGTCATGGGCGCATCGACCAAGGAAGCCCACCTTGCAGCATTGCTCACAGTCTTCCTCCTCGAATGCCTTGGCTTCTTGGTCAATTACTCCAAATCCCACCTCAAACCGGTGCAGACCCTGGAGTTCATCAGCGCACTCCTCGATACAGAGCAGGCGACCGCCTTCCTGCCCTGGGATCATGCAGACCATCTCCACGCCCTGGCGGATAAGGTCCAGGGCTGAGTTCGGATTCTGGCCCGAGCCATGTTGCACCTCTTGGAGCACATGGCCTCCACATTTCATGTTGTCCCTCATGCCCGCTTGCATATGCGGGCGGCTCAGTGGAGCCAGGCCTCAAGTCGCCTCCGGGACTATGTCCAGGTCTCCCGCAGTCTTTACACCTCCCTGGATTGGTGGCAGGATCTCCGAAGCTTCCTTCGAAAGATGCCCTTCCAGGCCCCACAGCATGAGCTCATCCTGATGACAGATGCCTCCCTGCTGGTTTGGGGAGCCCACTGCGGCGGTCTGCACACCCAGGGGCAGTGATCGCCTGAGGAAGTTCAGCAGCGTATCAATCTGCTCGGGTTTCGGACAGTTCGGTGGGCCCTGAGGGCCTTCAAGAACAACCTGAGGGGAAAGTAGGTGCTCGTGCGGACCAACAACAGGGTAGCTATATTCTACATAAACAAGGAAGGGGGAACGGGTTCTCACCCCCTCTCTCGGGAGGCGATCCTCCTTTGCTCCTTTGCCATTCGCCGGGGCATAATCCTCAGAGCAATCTATCTCCCAGGCCAGGAGAATGTCCTCGCAGATAAACTCAGCTGAATCCTCTGCCCACACGAGTCGTGCCTGGACCCAGAGGTGGCCAGCCTTTTGTTTCATCGGTGGGGGACTCCATCCATGGACCTGTTTGTCAGTCCGATGAACGCACAGCTCCCCTGATTCTGTGGACCAGTTCCGCACCCAAGTAGAGTAGCTCTGGATGCGTTCCTCTTGAGTGGGGGCTCCGGGCTCCTTTATGCCTTTCCCCTCTTATTACGAGGACCCTGCACAAGGTCCAGCGGGATCATACTTCCATGATTCTCATAGCTCCCTCCTGGCCTCAACAGCCTTGGTTCCTACTCCTGCTCTGGCTTTCCTCCGAGCCTCCAGTCCTCCTAGGCTGCGCCCTGGGCCTGCTAACACAGGAGGAGGGATGGGTGCTCCACCCAAACCTGGCCTCACTATCCCTTACAGCTTGGGGGCTGAACGGGTCGAGGAGCATAGCTCATTCTCCCTCCTCTGACCATGACTTTGGTAGCACCTTAGCCATTGTAGAGCGAGTTCCTCATGTTGGGATAGGGAGCGCAAGGGCCAGGAGGATCTGGAGATCAAACACAGTCAGCACATCTGCTTAGGGCAGCCTGCACATGGGAGTCCATAGGGTCAAGCATCACCCCCATGGGCCACCCACCCCTTTGATCTAACAGCAACTAAAGGGGGGGGGGCGCACAGTCATTTACCCACAAAGGGCCCAAATGCCTTCTCCATTTGGAAGTACACCAGTAGGAAAGGCGAGATAGGAGTGGGTGGCCAATCCTACTCAGCCTCTAGGCTGAACACCTCAGCAATCATAGACATAACAGCCCACCAGACCTTTTTGAAAATAGGTGTTACATTGGCTATGGTTGGCCACAGCCCTGAGAAAAGGAGCCAGGCAGGGAACGCTGATCATCAATCTCCAACACTGGAGACCCATGTTTAGTGATAGAAGTATTATGCTGATGCTCAGAGCTGGTAGGCCCCAGACACATCAGGTCGGGGTGAGAGGCCATCAACCTGCAGATACATGGCTCATGACAGTGGCATGGATCCAGGTGCATATATTCACTGTCACATGCACCTCTATGCAGACAGGCCAGGGGTCAAACAGCTTCTGTGCTGCCAAACCGTCATTTCACAATGAAGTGCATCACCTAATTTGCATGCCCTTCCCCCCCCCCCCCCCCCCCTGTACTCTGGCTCTGACTCTGCCTCTAAGGCCAGTAATGATTGCAACACAGAGCACAGGCCCTATCTCCTGACACCTCCAAAGCACACAACACCAGCAGCTCTCTGAAATCTATCCAGTGCATATGCACAGGGCCGTCCCAAATGTTTCTGCCACCGTGGCTATACTGCCCCCCCTCCTGTGCCGAGCCATACTGCCACTGCCAATTCCATCTTCTGGGAGGGGGGGCCAGCGATGATGGCAGTTTAAAAGCGGTGGCTTTGTGCTGCCGCTGTGCTGACTGCAGCAGGCCATGTGGATTGTGGGGAAACTGCAGGAGGACCTTTTGAGAGTGGGAGACTGGGAGACTGGGCATCCAAATGACAGATGAAATTTAATGTGGACAAATGCAAAGTGAGGCATGTAGGGAAGAATAACCAAAACTATAGATACACAATGCTAAGTTTCCACGTTAGGAGTCGCCATCCAAGAAAAGGATCTAGGTATGACTGTAGACAGTGCATTGAAATCTTCTGTTTAGTGTGCAGCGGCAGGCAAAAAAGAAAACAGAATGTTAGGAAAGAAATAGAAACTAAGACAAAAGCTATCATAATACCTCTGTATTGCTCCATGGTGCAACTGCACCTTGAATATTGTGTGCTGTTCTGGTCTGCGAATCTCAAGAAAGATGTAACGGCAAGCCAAAATGATAAAGGGGATGGAACGACTTTCCTGTGAGGAAAGGCTAAAGAGGTTAGGGCTCTTCAGCCTGGAGAAAAGACGGCTAAGGGGGAGATATGATAGAGGTCTATAAAATCATAAGAACATAAGAGATGCCATACTGGGTCAGACCAAGGATCCATCAAGCCCAGTATCCTATTTCCAACAGCGGTCAATCCAGGTCATAAGTACCTGTCAGGTTCCCAAAGAAAGCACACAGATTCCATGCTGAGTGGAGTGAAACAGTTAGATGTGAATCGATATTTACACTTTCAAAAAATAAGGATTATGGGGCAAGTCATGAAGCTACAAAGTAATGTATTAAAAACAGAAAGGAGAAAATATTTTTCCTCTCAACATATAATTAGTGTTTGGAATTCGTTGCTGGTGTATGTGATAAAAACAGGCAGTGTAGCTGGGTTTAAAAAAGCTTTGGAGAAATACCCGGAGGAAAAGTCCCTAAAGTTATTAAGGTAGTCCAAGAGAAAACCACTGCTCATCCCTGGAGATAAATGGCATGGAACTGGCTACTTTTGGGAAATGTTGGGTACTTGTGACTTGGATTGGCTGCAGTTGGAAACAGGATACTGGGCTTAATGGACCTTTGGTCTGACCCAATATAACAGTTCTTATGTTTTCTTTTTTTTGTATTTGGTAAGGGTCTGTTTGTGTTCTGCGTGTGTAACAGGGATAAGGTATTTCTATGCAGGGTTAGACAGCAGCCCAGCTTGTTCTATATTTGCATCTCCCAAAAAGAGATGTATTGGTGTCTTTGGGCCCATTGCAGCATTTGCATTGCTGTTTGAGTCTTCAAAGTTAGTGTTCTTTTGATACGACAAATTTGATACATACAGTATGCACTGAGTGTGTGTTTTGCAGGGTTTGTGCTACATCATAGATGCTTAGTAGGGGAAGAGGGTTGTGCAGTAATCCCAGAAATTGATTGTTTTTTTTTGCATGGTGAGTAATAGAAGGGATTTTTTTTTTGCTCAGCATCCATTGTTTCTGTAGATTATAAACTGTCAACTTGCAGGTCTGTATATCTTTTATAGATTTGGATTGATGTTAACTCCTAGACTTTTGTTCTATATAAGAGGCTTCACTGAATAGCCGTAGTTTTACTGGCAGTTTGAAACTGGCAAATATTTTCTATCTCCAGGAACAAGCAGGAATGTAATCTTCACATATGGGTAGCGTCGGTACCGACAGGGCCTGCGTGGGAACGCTCCCCAGTGTCCAATAGGAACGCTTTTGGGAGCATCTCTCAGAACATGCGCACTGCCTTTCCAACTGTCCCTCTTCAGTTCTTCGTTTTCCGCAGAGTCGACAGGATCCATTCCCTGTCATCGCAGAAAATTCCGTCTTTAAAATTGTTTTCTTGTGGTCGCGTTTGCCTGCCGCACGACACTTACCGGTACCGCCGGTTCTTTTCTTTTCCAAAAAAAACAAAACGTATACTTTAAGCTGTTTCTCTTCAGAAAATTTTCTTTTTTGGTGCTAGGCCCCATATTCCTAAAACATGGAAAAACCAACTAGTGGTTTTAAAAAATGTACTAAGTGGCAGTACTATTTCTGTCACTGACACCCATGATTGGTGTCTTAAATGTTTAGGGCCTGAACATTCTCCATCTGAGTGTCTCTCCTGTATGGGGATGACTAAAAGAGGAAGACAGAACTGGGCTGCAAAGCTCGGTATCCTCTTTTCTTCGGATGCCAGATCCATTGCATCGACATCTTCAAGGGCCTCCTCTTCCTCCCATGGATCTCAGGTAACTAAACATAAAAGCCGGTCCTCAAAGGGTAGCTCTCCTGCTAAGCATTGAGAGGCCATTGGCATTGCCCTTGAGGGAACCACACCAGCAAAGCAGCCCCAGCGGGAGGCTTCGGCTTCCAAAGCATCAATGGGGCTCCAGGATGTTCTCGACCTCGCAAGAACTACCTGTGTCATGCTCAGGGGTTCCGGACGTTTTCACCTGTACCGATACCCAGGCATCGGCAGCGTCGATAGACCAGAGGTTCCTCGCTATCGAACGCAGCATCGCAGCTCTTCTCTCAGCTGTGGTACCGTTGGTCCAACAGGCACCGGTACCGACATCGATACCGGTACCGACCCCGGTGGGAATTCTTCCCACGCCATCTTTGGCTGGAATCGACAGATCGGTACCGGATCAACTCGGTACTGACTTCGATCGATACCAGGACCGTGCTTTGCATGAGCATCATGGTCAGGAATACTTCAAATTTGGTAAGAGTCCATCTTAGTGCAATTGCAGCTTCTTATAAGCCTCTGTGATGTGCGGCGTTTTTTGGAGAAGGGCGGCGAGCCTCTGAAGACGTGGGCAGCATCTCCTGGATGATTTTTCATATATGCTGACAGTAGGCTGCGAATTGGGAGCCACAGGAAGCAGGAGCTTTTCTTCGCAACTTTAGCCTGGCTTCGCCAGCGGTGTTTGAGACACGAGTAAGAAAAAAATTTTTCCCCTGAAGAATCCTGTTTAGGAGAAACGCGTGGGAGCTCTACAAAGACAGCGTTGGGAAATCTTTTTGGACTTTGAGCATTCGAGATAAGTTATAGAGATAAGTTATTTTGTGTGCATTTTGGATCATCACGAACTGTTGGGAAAATCTTTTGGACTGAAGTTAAACAAGATATGAGTTATTTTAATATTGCAAGCATTTGACCATTTACTGTGATCTCTATTTTTGTATAAAAGATTGTATGATATTTACTAATTGTTCAACCAACTGTTTACCAATTGTTCAATATTTTGGCAGGTCGTTGATGCTAGTTGGCACGGCTCTGCTGGGTTGCTGGCAGGACGCCTTGAATGTGTCGGGAAGTCTGAGACCTAGCCATATCTTTGAAGAACAGTTTGGTTGAGAAACGTTTTGCACATTGTGGGGTAACGGTTTTAGAGCGATAAATTTGTTGATAGGTACAGAAGTATACGCTCTGTAAATACGCCCAAATATCACGTCAGGAGACAATCCTCCTTATACTAGCTTTCACCATGATAAGGTTGTTCTTAGAACTCATCCACACTTTCTGCCAAAGGTGGTTTCGCCTTTTCATTAGAATCAATCAATTTATCTTCCTGTATTTTTTCAGAGGCCTCGCGCCTATAATGCAGAAAGAAACCTTCATACTTTGGATTGTAAAAGAGCCTTAGCCTTTTACCTACAGAGAACACAGCAACATAGAAAGTCCTCGCAACTTTTTTATAGCTTTTGACCCTAGTCATTTGGGATAACCGGTCTCCAAAAGAACTTTATCTAAATGGATTGCCCAATGCATATCCTTTACTTATGAGAGTAAGGGTCTTCCTCTTCAGGACCATGTCACAGCTCATAATGTGAGAGCCATGGCAACTTCCATGACTATTCTCCACTCTGTGTCTATCGATGACATTTGTCGAGCAGCCACCTGGGCTTCGGTACACACCTTCACAGCCCACTACTGCCTGGATAAAGCCTCCCATCGGGATGCCTTCTTTGGCCAAGCTGTTCTTCAAAATCTCTTTCACACCTAATTCAACTCCTACCCACCAACCCTGGTGGAATGCCAGAGATCCATGGGAGGAAGGATTCCCACCTTTCTAGGGTGGCACCTTCCTGGGACTATCTCCCTGGCATCTTCAGCTAGGGAGTCCCCATATGTGAAGACTACATTCCTGCTTGTTCCTGGAGATAGCATAGTTACTCACTTGTAACAGGTGATCTCTGGGAACAGCAGGAATTTAGTCTTCACAACTCACCCACCTCCCCTAGGAGTTGTCTCTCTCTCTCTTTGTCTCTTTCCTCTTTCCTCTCTCCCTCTATCCTTTCACTCAGCTACAAACTTAACTGAAGAGGGACAGTTGGAAAGGCCGGAAGGCAGCGTGCATGTACTGAGGGATGCTCCCAAAAGCGTTCCTATTGGATGCTGGGGAGCGTTTCCGCGCAGGCTCCGTCGGTACCGACGATACCCATATGTGAAGACTAAATTCCTGCTGTTCCCAGAGATCACCTGTTACAGGTGAGTAACTACGCTTTATTGCATATAGGACCGTTAGAACGTTTTTTTCTCATAATTTCTTTATAGCCATTTAAAACTCTAGATGCACTCAAACAGCACTGCAAATATTTTTGCTGTTTTTGTTTTTTTTTCTGTCCAAGCTAGGTGCCTCATTAAAGATTGCAGCCCAGCTGGCCAGTGAACACACATGTACCCACCACTAGGAAAGGCATGTCCCTGCAAACACAGATTTCACACCCTTTAATGAATCCCATGTTACAAGAAAAACCCACATTAACATGCATTTTAATGCTCTTTAGTAAATAGGCCCTTTTATGAATACACATAGCAAACAGACCTATTATAAAACGCAGGAAAAATATCTGGCTGTGGGAATGTCTGTTTAAGATTTCAACCTAGCATAACAGTACAAGGCTGTATTGATAAAATGTTGCAAAAATTATACTGTAGTTACACTATAGTACTCCAGGATGTATGGTGGAATGGGATGATATCAGCTGATTGATTGTTCCCAGGCTATGCACTGTCTACCAATGCACACTCACTTGTGTCTTATTACATAAATGATGTCCAGTGGGTGTGTTTATTCCTTGTATAATCAAGTGTCCACAGTGGCCCAGAATTCTCCTGACACCCTGCACATGCAAGTAACATACCTTTTGCAGAGCAAGAGTGCTGAGATGTAGCAACATCTATGTCAGATGAGACTAGTCGATGGCAGAATTACTCCCATTATTTTGCCAGTTTTTTTAAATGCTGATAGCATGTCAGTATTGTGCACGTCCAACTGCCTTTAGCTGTTTGTGATGCTAAGAATGTACCCAACTAATCTGTGAGTTACTGTTCAGGGTTATTATTCTGTGTATGTTGCTCTTGTAAAAGAACATGTCAGCAGACACTTCCACTGCACAAAAGGGGTGGTGCATGATCAACTGTTCCAGTATTCAAGAACAAAGGTCAAAAGCCAGTGCAAGGATATTTGGCTCTCTAGTCAAACCTTTAATCATGCTCGTTCTCCCCCACCTCATACCTCTAGCCTTGGCTCATCTTGCAGTCTACCAGCTTAGCCCAGCTCTCCCAGATACTCTAACCCAGCACTTTCCCCTGCTGCTCAGCCAGCAGGAGGAAAGACACCGAATAGCATGCCAATGTCCTCTGCCATGCAGGGCCAGTCTTCCAGTATGAGCCATAAGGTTGTAGGATCTTGCAGCTCATACCATTATATTGACCCTGTGCAAAAGAGGAAATGGAGCTATTAAGTTCCCTCCTTCCTGCCAGTCATGGGGGCCAAGCCATCAGGGTAGTGCCTCCAGAAGAGCAGGAACTGTAGGGAGAGATTTAAATTACCTGCCCACTGCCTTTTACCCTCCCCAGAATCTTGGTGTTCTGGGCAACCACCTAGTTTTCCTAATGGAAGTGCCAACCCTGTGCTTTACAAAAGCAAGGGAGTTACATTTTCAGGCATGGTCTAAAGAAAGACAGAGGATGGCTGGTGCATATCATTAGAAGAAGAGGAGAATTATCTGCTGTTGGCACAGAATTGAGGGTTGGGAGAGAGGTGTGAGGAAGCTAGAACCTGAGTCAATGACTATACAATTTGAAAGATGTACTCTGCACCTCCCCCTCACCTACAACGAGGCAGGGCTCTTGGGTATAACAGAAATCCACACACAATAACAATGAGAAGGTTAATTTGTAAATCAGTAAAGAACACACAACACACTTGTATTATAAGCACAGGACCAAAGCGCTTTGGGAGAGCAAGCTAGGCAGTTGCCTATGATTACTCTGAAATCAAAGCTTTAGGCCTCTTTATTTATAGGTAAAGATTCCATTACACAGCATAATTTCACTTTATTATTCTACGTCTCACATCACGTATATTCATAATATACATATTCTATTCTACGTCTAGTGTTACGTATATTCATAATATACTTTTCTATAGGCATGCACGTCATAAACCATCATGGAAAGACATACATATATTCTCAGACATGACTATGTAGGCCTTAATTCTAATTAATCCTAACACTGACAATTTGATATCTTTGACCAGAGACTGAGAGGCTGAGTAAAAAGCTTGCCTTTTACTTATCTTTCTAATAACATAGGCTAATGTTTATGCTATCTAAACCTTTCACCCAATTTCTTTTACAGACTTCTCAAGGATGGTATTAAATAAGAAGCTACAAATGATATTAACTCTTTCTTAGGAATTATAGCAATATAATGTTGTTCACAGGGCCTGACTGTGTATCCAACCTGGTACAATCAAGCTTTCTTTCAGTCCTTCCTCTGATTCTGTAAAGAATCATTTCGCAGATAAGGAAACACAGACATCGGTATTAAAAATGGATCGTAGCTAGCTTCTGGGTCAATCTGTAACATCATTTTAGGGGTCAGTGTCTCCATTGATTTCTTACAGCAAGCTGATATTACACAAAGAATTAATGCTTCTAAGCAATAAGTCAAAATATTGCTGCGCAACAATTGAGGATCCGGGATAACTGCCAATTCATGTGGAGAAGTAGCTGGACGTCCAGTAACTATTTCATATGGTGTCAGGCCTCTCCGAGCACGCTGGGGGGAATTACGCACTGCCATATGGGCAAAAGCAAGGGCTTCTGGTCCAATCTGTAGCCCAATCCTGTGTCATAGTACGCAAGTGACCTTTGATTGTCCTATTCATCTGCTCCACCTGGCCAGAGCTTTGCGGATGATAAGGAAGTATGGAGTTGTTTCTTAATACCAAACCAATTTTCAATACCCTCCCAGACACTCGCAATGAAGGCCGGACCCTGATCAGAAGACAGGACAAAAGGAACACCCCAAACAGGAATAAACTGAGTGAGCAACAATTTGATGGCAACCCCAGCAGTCATACTGGTAGTGGGATAAGCCTCTACCCATCCAGAGAAAAGACAAGTGACCACCAGCAAATACCGCTTCCCTCCTTTGGCACAGGGCAGATCAGTAAAGTCAAGCTGCAAAATCAAAAACGGTCCAGAAGGCCTGGGAAGGGCAGCAGCAATCTTCAGAAGGGACCCTACCCTACCAGCCCTCAAACAATCCAGACAAGCAGCATAGACAGCCTGTGCCACAGCAATAAATTCCGGGTGATACCACAGAACGGAAAAGGCGTGTTGCATAGCTGCAGCTGACAAGTGAAGTTTATGATGCAAAAACAGAGCAAGTGGGAACAATAGAGCATCAGGGCAAATAAGTAGATGGTCCTTTTTCCAATAGCCCTGTGTATCATGGGATGCACCCCACGAGGTCCATAGAGTTTGGGTTTCAAGTGATGTATCTTGATAGTGCTGTAAAAGAGACGAAAGGGAAAACAAAGTCATATTAGATGGTGCTAAATACAGCAATGTCGGTGACACTGATGCTCGAAGAGCAGCTTGTCGTGCTTCCTGGTCTGCAAATTGGTTGCCCTTTGACACAAAATCCCCAGCAGAGGAATATCCTTTACATTTTAAAACTGCAACTTCTGCTGGCAAGAGAACAGCTTGTAGTAAACGGTGAATGTATGCAGCATGCTTAATTGGTTTATTAGCAGAAGTCAAAAACCCTCGTTGCTGCCAGATATTGCCGAAATCCCATAAAATGCTTAGTGCATAAGCACCATCTGTATAGACATTTGCCAAAAGATACCTGGAAAGTTCAAGCGCACGTGTCAATGCAAACACTTCTGCTAACTGTGCACTAGTAAATGGCAAAGATGCTGATTCCACTACGTCATTAATTTTAGTAACTGCGTAGCCCACCCGAAGTTTTCCCTTGTCATCCCTGAAAGCGGAACCATCCACAAATAGTCACATCTAGCGCTGGTAAGGCTATAGAAGAAAGATCAGGCCTTGCCCGAGAAACTGTTAAAATACTTTGAAAACAATCATGAGACCCATCCTCCTCCACAAGATCTGCCAACGGAGCTAGAAGTGTTGAAGGGTTGCATATTGAAGTAGTACATACTTTAACATGAGGCTGAGAAATTATTAGTTCCAATGTTAACAAACGTGTGGAGGACAAAGGCCGAGTCTTGGTCAGATGGAGCAACCTAGAAACTGAATGTGCCACATACACTTCAAGAGGGTGCTGTAAAACAAGAAATCAGTTATTTCAATTGCAAAAGCCACTGTTAGCAAACTGCGTAAGCATGGTGGAAGTCCCAAAGTCACTGAATCAAAGCGCTTCGAGAAATAGTCTACGGGCTTGCGACCAGTTGGGAGAGCTTGCAAAAGTACACAGGTGGCAGAGGAAGTTGAAATAGCAACATACAGTTTGAATGGTAATGAGTAGTCTGGTAGTGATAAACATGGTGCAGTGCCCAGTGCAGTCTTGATATTCACAAAAGCTTCCCACTGTGCTAAGGTGGGTACAATAAGGCCTTCAGGTCCTTCTTTCCCAAAAAGAGCATAAAGTGGAGCAGTAAGATCTGAAAAATTCGCTAGCCATTGTTTACAGAAAATTAATAGACCCAGAAACTTGCACATTAACACTGGTGTCGCTGGAAAAGACAATGACAAAATAGGTTTCAATCTAGCAGAGGTAATTGCACGACCAGAGAGTTAGGCAACACCCAGGAAGGTAACATTTTGAGATACAAACTGCAGTTTAGACAAATTAACCTTCAAACCTAATTCAGCAATATGAGCTAACAAAGACAATGAATCTGACAAACAACTTTCATAATTTGGTGAACAGAGAAGCAAGTCATCTACATATTGTACTAAAGAGGAATGGTCGAGCTTAACATCCAATAATGCAGTTCTTAGGGCCTGCGAGAAATAAGCAGGACTATCAGTATACCCCTGACACAAAGTGGTCCAGGTATATTGCTTATTGTCAAAATAGAAGGCAAATAAAAATTGGCTGTCTTTGCTAATTTTCACTGAAAAATAAGCAGAACTTAAATCCACAACAGAAAACCAGGTAGTCCCTGAAGGTATCTGCGTCCATATATCAGGTGGATTAGGTACCAAGGGAAAAATTGGCAAAATCACATTATTTACTGCTTGCAGGACTTGTACAAATCTATAAGTCTTACCGTCAGCCTTTAGCACAGGAAGGATTGGAGTATTGCATGGTGAAGTTGTAGGATAAATGACACCTTTGTTTCTGGAGATCCACAGGACGAATTCCTTCAATGGCAGCTGCTGGCAATGGATATTGCTTGAGTCTAGGAAGCTGAACTCCAGGTTTCACGGTGATTTTCACAGGAGGAATTGAAAGGCACCCGCATTAGATCCTGGCACTGCCCACAAAGTAGAAGGAAGGTCTTCAAGCGCCGGATGAACAACACTGGCATCTGCAGGGGACGGCACTTCAGAGAGAGGGTACAGCTGGAAAGAGAACTTGCCCCCCATCCAGGATAGAGTAGCATGATGTGACACCAAAAAATCCAGACCTAGAAGATTCACTGGCAAAGTGTCTCCCACAAGAAAAGTAATTAGATATACAATCTCTCCAATCTGCAAAGGTAAATATTCAAGTCTACGATGAGGAATTACCTTTCCCTCAATGCCTTCACAATGTACTATCGGTGCTTGTGCTAACTGAGCATGATAGATAGCAGGCAAATCCTGTAAACGCAGTGCTGATGTTGTAGCTCCAGTATCAATAACAAATTTCAAATTAGAACCTCCCAGTTTAGCTTCTAACTCACCCTGAGGAGTTACAGTCAAATTCAGGAACAGTCATGCATCCCATGTATCACCTCCGCAATCTTCTGGGTTAGAGAAGCACTGATATACTGGAGTGAATTCAGCTTGTACTGGAGGGGGGAAATCAGCTCTCTGGCCATCAGGATTCCGATTCCGGGGGCAGTCTCGCTGCAAATGTCCAGCCTCTCCACAAGTGTAACACGTACTCAGCTCTCTGGACTGTCCACGCCCTCGCTGAGAATTCACATAACCTCCTCTAGCTCTGAATCTACCCCTCCCCCTTCCCATGGGAGTTTGCATGGAAGCAATCTGCAAATTAAGCAACTTTGCTTTTTTTACATCTTATCTAGTTGTTCTTGTTGTTCCTTGAGGAACTTCAATTCACTGTATCGAGCCCCTTCCAAAATTGCATCGGCTGTTCTAGCTGACCAATCTATTATTGAAGTTTCCAAAATTTCTTTTATTCTTGGAATCAATCCATTTACAAAAATATTAGTAAATCCTGAAGGTGTGTCTTCTGCCTCACTAGAATAGTCTTTAAAAGCTAGCATACACCTAGTGTGAAAATCTGTAACTTTTTCACCCCTATCCTGCCTTAGAGATGTTAACCTCGACCAATCTTTTACAGGCTTGCATACTACCTTTATAGATTCTAACAATTTTTCTCTACATAAAACAAAATTATCTCTTTGTGTTTTTTTTCTTGAAAATTTGTTACAGGGTCTGTCAGTGGCCATTGCCAGTTGTCATCCCTAATTGGATGAGTAACCTTATGAAAATCAGCTGGATTAAAAAAAACAGATCTGAGCAAATTATCTAGATCTGCCCAAGTAGGATTATAACTGTTAATTATTTGAGACCATAAAGACACAAATCTACCAGGATTATCCCTGTAGCTAGGAAAGGTTTTAGCCAAATCAAACACCTCTTTAGGACTCCAATTCGCAGGTACAGTCATTGAACCCGAAGGTCCTGTGGGATATAGACGAAAAGGAAAAGTAGGCACAATATCATTTCTCATAGTTGCTTCAGATTTAACTGTGCTAGAACGTACATGGTTTATAGCTTCCTGAATATAGCCAAGATCATAATATAATTCATCATACTCTTCCTTGTAGTTTTCATAATGCCTATCCAAATCTCTCTCAGCTTTATCACTAATGGCACTAGGAATTCTTACCTCCTTTGCAACGGAAACACACTCATTTTAGTGCTTCCCTTAAGGATCTTATCAGAAGTACAGTACTTTCTGTTTCACTGTCTAAACGTGCTTTTACATCTTTAAGCTGAGAAATAGTACAAATATACAGATTAACCAACTCCTATCCCCTTTCCCCTAACTTCATTTTCTTATCAAGTATTTCCTTTCTTAGTTCTGCTGCACGAGTGACCCGCCCTCATTCAGTTAGTTCCTGGTCCCTTCTACCAGAGGGAGGAGGAGGGGATAAAATTGGGTTTGCTCCAGCTGTTACTACTAGTGCAGCTACATCTGCCTCATATGCTGGAGAAACAACATCCGGAAATTTCCCTTCACTTACTCCATCCCCCTTAGCATCACACAACTTACTCGGTTTAGAGTTCTCTAACACAAACAAATCATTTTTCAATTTCTGAACATTTTCCTCATGTTTCACCTCATATGCCATTCGTTCCCACCATGTAAATACAATCCACTCAGAGGTATTGCACGGCTTATTCTTAGCCGTCAATGCACATCGCAGGTAACGAAGCTTATCTACAGAAAAAGTTCCTTCCAAGGGGAACTGCAGAATCACATTATCCTTAGTCATTGCATGCCAATGTACAATGAAACCGGTAGCCACATCCCCATATTTCTCACGCATACAATAAGAAGGGCTCCCTTTCTTATATGCTAACACCTTAGCTCTGTCATGCCAGTCCTGCATCTGAGACGGAGCCTGGCTACTGAACAGATTACCCATCGTTGGTAATACTCACAAATCTTCTGGCACCTTCTGCCCTTGCCTTGAATGCAGAGATCTGTATCCGGCACGACACCAACTGAAAGATGTACTCTGCACCTCCCCCTCACCTACAACGAGGCAGGGCTCTTGGGTATAACAGAAATCCACACACAATAACAATGAGAAGGTTAATTTGTAAATCAGTAAAGAACACACAACACACTTGTATTATAAGCACAGGACCAAAGCGCTTTGGGAGAGCAAGCTAGGCAGTTGCCTATGATTACTCTGAAATCAAAGCTTTAGGCCTCTTTATTTATAGGTAAAGATTCCATTACACAGCATAATTTCACTTTATTATTCTACGTCTCACATCACGTATATTCATAATATACATATTCTATTCTACATCTAGTGTTACGTATATTCATAATATACTTTTCTATTGGCATGCACATCATAAACCATCATGGAAAGACATACATATATTCTCAGACATGACTATGTAGGCCTTAATTCTAATTAATCCTAACACTGACAATTTGATATCTTTGACCAGAGACAGTGAGACTGAGAGGCTGAGTAAACAGCTTGCCTTTTACTTATCTTTCTAATAACATAGGCTAATGTTTATGCTATCTAAACCTTTCACCCAATTACTTTTACAGACTTCTCAAGGATGGTATTAAATAAGAAGCTACAAATGATATTAACTCTTTCTTGGGAATTATAGCAATATAATGTTGTTCACAGGGCCTGACTGTGTATCCAACCTGGTACAATCAAGCTTTCTTTCACAATTAATTTGAGGTCTTAATTAGCCTTTCAGGAAGAGCCCTATGAAAAAGGCAGCACTATCAGTCATATCTGTTTTAAAGGGGTGGCAGCTGAAAATGTTCATTTAATAGAGTCCTCAAGCAGGCTTTTCAAGGACTCCTAAAAATCTCTGGCATTTGGAGTCCTGGGAACAAGCTCTATGAGAGAGAACATTTTTAACAGTCAGCCCTAGACAGATGAGTAATGAGGCTGTATTCTATGCTTGTAGCTAATAATATTGCTTTTGCTTCAGGATATGCCACTGTGAAGGTGATGATGAAAATCCTCTGATCACACCCTGTCATTGCACAGGGAGCCTGCACTTTGTACACCAAGCCTGCCTCCAGCAGTGGATCAAGAGCTCAGACACTCGCTGTTGTGAGCTCTGCAAATATGACTTCATAATGGAGACCAAACTAAAGCCTTTAAGAAAAGTAGGTACAAATTCTCTGTGAACTTAAATATTCAGTCATAACCTTGAGTACGCTTAATGGTGGACTTGAGCTTCATTTCATGTTTTGACTCCTGCTACTTCATCTGGCTGGGTCTGGGGTATGCATCCCAATATTTTGAAGTTCATAGGAGAGAGATTTGATAAAGATTGTTGAGATACACAACAGCTATACATCACGGCATACTATATTGAAGATAGAAATGTATTCTAAGGCCACCAGATGGCACTGTTCTGTTTAGTAGGTTCAAGGATTGTGTGTTTGTTGTTTCTGTTACGTTATTGTTTTCACTAATGTTTCACTATGGAGATGTTACTCCTTGTCTCAAATATAGCCAATATGAAAAGCCTTATATATTAAACAAAGGCCTGTTTTGGATTCCTGCTGTATTTTGCTTTTTAACATGCTAGAAAGAGCACACCCTAACACTCAATAGTACTTCCATTTTCTTCTACTGAAGTGTTTCCTTCCTTCTGCAATGTTGGAAAATAGTCATGGTTTAATAAAGAAAAAGAGGGAGAGTTTGCACTCGGAGAAGTGTGACAGGCTAACACTAGAGGAGAAACATAGCTTCCTTTGATTCCTATAACTGACAAAATACAGCATTGGAAATAGCACTTAGAAACATAGAAACACGATGACAGAAAAAGACTATATGGCCGGTCTAGCCTGCCCTTCTATATCAACTACCTTAGTCCCTTTTTTTCCTTTAGAGATCTTCTGTGTTTGTCACATGCTTTCTTGAATTCAGATACTGTCCTCGTCTCTACTACCTACACTGGGAGAATATTCCACACATCTACCACTCTTTCCATAAAGAAATATTTCTGCATATTGCTCTATCCCCTTTCACCCTCATCCTATGTCCCCTTGTTGCAGAGCTTACTTTCAATTGAGAGAGGCTTTCCTTCCTCCTCTGCATTCATGCCATGGAGGCATTGAAATGTCTCTATCATATCTCCTCTATCTCGCCTTTCCTCTAAAGTATACATATTGAGATCTTTAAGTCTGTCCTCATATGCTTCATAATGAAGTCCACTACCCATTTTAGTAGCCACCCTCTGCACAGATTCCAACCTGCTTTTATCCTTTTGAAGGTGCGGTTTCCAGAATTGCACACAATACTCTAAAAGAGGTTGCACCAGAGACTTATACAGAGGCATTATCACCTCCTTTTTTCCTCTCCCTATACACCCAAGCATACTTTTGGCTTTCGCAGTCGCCTTTTCTAACTGTTTAGCTACTTTAAGATTGTCAGACACAATTACACCCAGGTCTCACTCTTCTTTAGTGGACAGACATACCTCACCCCCTACACTGTACAGCTCCTTTGGATTGTTGCAGTCCAGATGCATGACCCTGCATTTTTTAGCATTAAATTTCAGCTGTCAAATTCTAAACCATTTTTCAAGCTCTGCTAGATCCCTCCTCATGTTATTGACTCCTTCCTGGGTATCTACTCTATTACAGATTTTGGTATCATCCACTAACCTTACCCGATAGTCCTTCTGCAATATCACTAACAAAGACGTTAAACAGAATTGGACCAAGGACAGATCCCTGCAGCACACCACTGGTAACCCTTCTTCTTCTCAGAGAGAGATCTGTACCCTTTGTCGCCTCCAACTCAGCCAATTTCTAACCCAATCAGTCACTTTAGAGTCCATCCCTAGGGTGCTCAGTTTGTTTATGTCGCCTGTGCAAAACGTTTGCAAAGGCTTTACTGAAATCTAAATACAGCACATCTAGAGCTCTCCCTAGGTCCAACTCCCTGGTCACCCAGTCAAAGAAATCTATCAGATTTGTCTGACAAGACCTGCCTCTGGTGAATCCATGCTGCCTCAGATCCTGCAATCCATTGGACTCCAGAAACATCACTATTCTCTCCTTTAGCAGCCTTTCCAATAATTTACTAACCACAGAGGTTAGACTAACCGGCCTGTAGTTCTCAATGTCATCCTTATGTCCGCTTTTGTGTAAAGGAACCACATGTGCCTTTCTCCAGCCCTCTGGCACCACTCCTGATTCCAAAGAGGCATTGAAAAGGTCAGACAGTGGAGCTGCTAGAATGTCCCCAAGTTTTCTCAGTATTCTTGGATGTATCCCATCCAGACCCGTAGCTTTGTCTACTTTTAGTTTAGCTAGTTCCTCACGAACACAGTCTTCTGAAAATCGTTCGAGATCCCTGTCGCTTCTCTTCCTATCTGTGGGTATTTACTGAGGTCCTGCTCCTGGCCCTTCATCTAGTAACACGGAACAGAAATATTTGTTAAACAGTTCTTCTTTTTCCTCATCATTTTCTGCATATTCCTGCTCTGCACACTTGAATTGGACAATACCACTTTTGCCCTTCCTTCTAACACTAACATATCTGAAAAATGTCTTATCCCTGCATTTTATTGAATTGGCTATTCTTCTTTTTGTTTCTTTGCTTTCCTGACAACTTTGCTAACTTCTCTAAGTTTTTCCAAATATAGATGCCTGTCTTCCTCTCGCTCTGATCTCATGTGTTTCATGAAGACCTCCCTATTTTTCTTCACCCTTTCAGCTACTTTTTTTGAAAACCATAGCGGCCTCCTTTTCCTTTTACATTTATTTACCTTTCTAACAAAAAGGTTTTTTGCCCTTAAAATATCCCCTTTCAGTTTTGTCCACTGTTTCTCTACATCCCCCAGTGTTCCCATCCCACTAACGACTCTTTGAGGTATTGTCCCATCTTGGCAAAGTTAATTTTCCTAAAGTCTAAGACCCTCGCGTTTGAATGGAGTTTATCAGCCCTAGTCCTAATACTGAATCATACCATCTGGTGATCACTGGATGCGAGATAATCTCCCACTATAACATCAGAAACTCTTTCCCCATTAGTAAGCACTAAGTCCAGTATGGCCCCATCACGTATGGGTTCTGTTACCAATTGCCTGAATAGTTCTCCCTGTAGAGAATCTAAGATCTCCTTACTTCTAGATGACACCACAGTAGGGATGTGCCAATCCACATCCAGCATATTGAAATCACCTATCAGTAACATGTCTCCTTTCATGGCAATACTGTGTATATCTTCTATCTAATCTTCATCCACTTCTACTCCCCGTGAAGGAGATCTGTATATAACTCCAATGCAAATGGATTCCCCTATCCCGCTTTCTAGTTTAACCCACAGTGTCTCTTCTCTTCCTTTTAGGCCCTGCAGTTCTATAGCTTTAATATTATTTTTGACATATAGTGCCACTCCATCTCCCCTTCTTCCTACCCTGTCCTTCCTGAATAAAGTATAGCCTGGTATAATTATATCCCAGTCATGGTTTTCCTTGAACCGTCTCTCCATAGCCATCACTAAATCCAAGTCAGCATCTTCCATTAAAGCTTCAACATCTGGGATCTTATTTCCATGTTATCTACTTCTTCCTGGGTGTCTACTCTATTGCAGATTTTGGTATCATCCACAAAGAGGCAAACTTACTCGACAACCCTTCTGCAATATCACTAACAAAAATGTTAAAAAGAATCGGACCAAGGATAGATCCCTGTGGGATACCACTAGTAACTTCCTTCTCCTCAGAGTAAGCTTTATTTACCTGTACCCTTTGTTGCCTCCCACTCAACCAATTTCTAACCCAGTCAGTCACTTTAGAGTACATCCCTAGTGTGCTCAATTTATTTATAAGTCACCTATGCGGAATGGTATCAAAGGCTTTACTGAAATCTAAGTACACCACTTCCATGTCTCTCCCTCAGTCCAACTCTCTGCACATCCAGTCAAAGAAATCAATCAGATTTGTCTAACAAGACCAGCCTTTAGTAAACCCATGCTGCCTCAGATCCTGCAGTCCATTGGACTCCAGAAACCTCACTGTTCTCTGTTTTAGCAACATTTCCATTAATGTACTCACCTTAGAGGTCAGACTAACCGGTTTGTAGTTCTCAACCTCATCCTTCCGCTTTTGTGTAAAGCAGGGGTCACCAACCTGCGGCCCACAAGGTCCCTTCGTGCGGCCCGCGAGGCTCTACCCTGGTGCGGCCCGCCAAGGAATTTACACGATGGGGAGCGAGGAGGAGCTTACCTTCCTGTTCCCTGCAGGTCTCGTCATCAGTCCAGTGGAGAACGCCGTTTCCCTCGCCGTCCCCTGCTGGGATATTGGGTTTCAGCTGCATGCCAACCCAGATGGCTGCTGGGGGGCGGGGCCACCAGGCCGTCCCGTCCAATCAGCACGGACCCCCAGGGAAATTGACAGCCTTACCCAGTGTCTTGGTTTCAGGGCAACATGGCATGGAGCGACAGGCAGGAGCTGTTTTGTAAGCAGCTGCATAGGTTGGCTGTGGAAACTCCGATTTTGACTCCCTAAACGGCCTTCGGGGCAGCAGCTGTGAGTAACCTGGTCAGTGCATCGCAAGACTTGCAGCAGGGAGCCGGGGCTACGGCTCTGTCCCGGTCAGAGCTCTGGGAGAAGGAGTTCACTAGCAATGTCTCTTCGTGCGGCCCTGCTTCAGTTAACGTGTGCTAACAAGCAGCCCGGCGGGTGCCAGACGCTTGTGCTGGTTAACAAGGGGGGTGCGGCCCGCGAGGCTCCCGGAAGTCGGCTGTGCGGCCCGCGGCCCGCTGGAGGTTGGTGACCACTGGTGTAAAGGGACTACATGTGCCTTTCTCCAGTCCTCTAAGATCACTCCTAACTCTAAAGAAGCATTGAAATGGTCAGACAGTGGAGCTGCTAGAACTTCCCCAAGTTCCTTCAATACTCTAGTACAGTGATGGCTAACCTTTTTGAGCCCGAGTGCCCAAACTGCCGCACAAAACCAAAGAATTTCCTCAAAGTGCCAGCACGTCAATTAAACCTTAACAACAAGATTTTAGTATCTAAAAACTCTTTATAAAGTTGCCTGAACTATGTAACATCATTTGTAAAGGTTGGAATCTTTGTATTGTCAGAGAATCAATTTGATTCACAATCCTTTGGTTTTCATTTCAATTTATTGGCAATTTATAATGTTTTAATGATTTCATTCAATTTAGAAACAGGAAGGCAATAATTAAACTGGGAACCCCAAAAGCCAAACTTGGAATGTACAACAACACTGTAGAAATAAAACTATAAATTAATTTCCTCTTGTACCAAACAAAGCACAGACGTTAATGATGCACATTTCCCAGAGGTTTCATATTCCAGTTAATAAATTCAAAATAAAGAGATATTTCTACCTTTTGTGCATTTTTTTTCAGTTGCAATTGCTCCAGCCACTTTCTTCTGGTTTCTTCATGTTTTCTGCTAACTGTCCATCGTCTGCTGTCCATTTGTTCTTTCTTCTCTCTTCTAGTTTTTTTTCCATTCTCTCTCTCTACATCTGCTTTAACATACTAATCTTTCTCCTTTTGCTCTTTCCTCATTCCTATTTCATCCACACAAATTTTACCCCTCCATCCTCAATCCCCACTTACTCTCCCAATACCAGGCCAATTGTAGATTTTTCATCCCTCCCACACAAAATATTTTCCCCTCTCCATTTTACTCTCCCAGCCCCATCCCATTCTAATCCTCCCCCAACATCAGCTCCCTTCTAGTTCCAGTCTCACCCAGCATCCATTCCCTTCTAGTCCCTGCATCAGCCCATTTCCCGTCCTAGCCCACCATCAACCCATTTCCAGTCCTAGCTCCCCCATCCATTTTCAGTCTGAGTCCCTTCATCAGCTCATTTCCAATCCTAGCCCCCCATCAGCCCACTTCTAGTCATTTCCTAGCCCCATCATCAGCCCATGTCAAATCATAGCTCCCCTCGACTCAGTCCAATTCCAGTCCAAGCCCCCCCCATGAGCCTACTTTCAGTTCTAGCCCCTCCATGAGTCCATTTCAATTCAAGCCCCCACCACAGCCCATTTCCAATCTTAGCTCCCCCCAACAGCCCATTTCCAGTCCTATCCTAGCTGCTCCATCAGCCCATTTTCAGTCCTAGCTCCCTTCCCTCACAGCCCATTTCCATTCCAAGCTCCCTCCCCATCAGCTATTTGCAATTCAAGCCTCCCCTTCCACTCAGCCCATTTCCAGTCATAGCAACCCCCCAACCCATTACCAGTCCTAGCCCCCCATCAACCCACTTCCAGTCCTAACCCCCCCATCACCCCATTTTCAGTTTAAGCCCCCCCCATAACCCATTACCAGTCCTAACCCCCCCATCAGCCCACTTCCAGTCTTAACCCCATCAGCCCATTGCCAGTCTTAACCCCATCAGCCCATTGCCAGTCCTAACCCCCCCCATCAGCCCACAGCCCATTACCAGTCCTAACCCCTCCCCATCAGCCCATTTCCTGTCCTAGCCCCCCCCATAGCCCATTAGCAGTTCTAACACCCCCATCACCCCATTTCCAGACAGCCCCCATCAGTCCACAGCCCATTACCAGTCCTAACCCCCCCAGCCCATTAGCAGTCCTAACAGCCCCCCCGCCCATTAGCAGTCATAACAGCCCCCCCCACCCCCCCAGCCCATTAGCAGTCCTAACCCACCCCCCCAGCCCATTAGCAGTCCTAACAGCCCCCCCATAGCCCATTAGCAGTCATAACCCACCCCATCACCCCATTTCCAGACAGCCCCCATCAGTCCACAGCCCATTACCCGTCCTAACCCCCCCCAGCCCATTAGCAGTCCTAACAAACCCCCCCACCCCATTAGCGGTCCTAACCCCACCCCCCCAGCCCATTAGCGGTACTAACATCCCCCCCCAGCCCATTAGCAGTCCTAACCCACCCCCCTAGCCCATTAGCAGTCCTAACAGCCCCCCCAGCCCATTAGCAGTCCTAACAGCCCCCCCGCCCCAGCCCATTAGCAGTCCTAACAGCCCCCCCGCCCCAGCCCCAGCCCATTAGCAGTCCTAACAGCCCCCCCGCCCCAGCCCCAGCCCATTAGCAGTCCTAACAGCCCCCCCCGCCTCAGCCCATTAGCAGTCCTAACAGCCCCGCCCCAGCCCCAGCCCATTAGTAGTCCAAAAAAAAAGCTGGCTCTCTGGCTGCTGCCGCTGCCGCCGCGGCAGAATGCAGTGTCCCGCGGGGCCCCCTCTGCGCCGGCTGAGCCCTCTGCCCGGCTTTCAGATTTGCGAAGGGAGAGTGTCTCTCCCTCGCGTCTCTGTTAAGCCCGCAGGGGCTAATGGGAAATTTCCCATCAACCCCTCGCGTCTAAAGGGGCTGAAGGGAAATTTCCCATTAGCCCCTGCGGGCTTAACAGAGACGCGAGGGAGAGACACTCTCCCTTTGCGAATCTGAAAGCCGGGCAGAGGGCTCAGTCGGCGCAGAGGGGGCCCCGCGGGACACTGCATTCTGCTGCGGCGACAGCGGCAGCAGCCAGAGAGCCAGCTTTTTTTTTTAATGTAATTTTGAGGAAAGCAGAATGTTCTTTCTCCAGGACCAAGCAGGAAGTCAGTCCTCACATATGGGTGACGTCGGCGCCGACGGAGCCCTCGCGGAGCAATTTTCCCCAGCTTTCAAAGAAAGCCTTTGGGAATTGCAGCGCGCATGCGCGGTCCCCTTCCCGCCCAAAGGTGCCATCTTGGCCAGTCTTCTTTTTTCCGCGGAGCCCTACAGACGTTGTCTAATAGTCACCGCCGAAAAGTTGATTTTTTCCTTATTTTTGTCATTCGACACCGGTCCTTTTTCCGTCCGGCCTCGCGATGCCGGTTGCGAGGCCTCCCCTTCTTTTTCGGTTTTTTCTGTCCTTCGCGACATCTTCGCGCCTTTTTTCCTTTTTCCCTTTTTCCCTGGCGGCCCGTTCGTTCGACCTCGCAGGGGCCCTTTTTCCCCCGATGGCCGCCAGTGGCTTTAAAAAGTGTGTTAAGTGTAAGAAACTTATGTCTCTTACCGACACACATGATTGCTGCCTCCGTTGCCTGGGCCCCGATCATGAAGAAATGATCTGTGGGCCCTGTAGCAAAATGTCCGCGAAGTCTTTGCGGAGTCGGCAGCATCAGCGGGAGAGAATCTTCTCTGACCCCAGCCGTACCCGGACCTCGTCAGAAGCTTCGGTGTCCAGAGAATCTGGCTCTGAGCACCGCCGGAGTTCTTCTGAGCGGGGGTCCCCTAACCGGGAACATCAGCGGAAGAAGAAACCCGCGAGGGCGGCGTCGGTGGACGCTCCTGGCTCCTCGAGGGCCAGGTCGCATAGCCCCGACAGCCATCCCGGGTCTTTGGAGCTGGAGCGGCCGTCCAAACAGCCTCGTCTGGAACTGGACTCCTCTGCTCACGTAAGTGCTGTTGTCTTCGTTGACTCGCCTCCGAGTGGTCCGACGTCGGGCCCGAGTCGGGGGCTGCTGGGTCTCCTGAGTTCGGACTCAGGTTGACGGCCTTGGAGCGCAGCTTGACTGCCTTCATGGACCAGCAGCGGGCATTGATCGCTGGCCTCGCTGGCGCGTCTGCCCTGACCGCCGGGACGTCGACGTCTAAGTCGACCCCGGAGACCGAGCTGATCCTCGAGTCCATGCGGGCTCGAGTCGATCCTCGGTCGAGGTCACCTTCGGCCTCCCGTTCGGGGCCGAGGTCGTCGTCGTCGCCGACTCCCTCGGCGTCGGGGCGGACGGCGTCCGTGCCCGCCCGACCGGAGCCGCTCGACTCCTCCTCCGAGGAGTCGGCCTGGGAATCCGAGGTGGATGAGTCACCTGGTTCTTTCCGGACTCGGTGTGTCCCTTCTGACTCCCCCGAGTCCGAGCCTCGGAGGCAGTCCCCCCCGGAGGACGCCCGGTTCTCGGACTTCTTAAGGGATATGGCCAAGGCCTTGGCCTTCCCTGCGGATCCCGAGGAGGAGCCGAAGAGCCGAAGAGCTCGATGCCCTCCAGTATGACTCTCCTGCGAAGGAGCACTTTACTGTACCGGTTCCTCCGATGCTGGAACGACTTCTCTTCCGCATGTGGGAGAGCCCGGCGTCGTCGCCGGTATTAAGCAAGCGGGTCGATGCCATATATCGAGTCCGCAAGAGCCCTGGCTTCCAGAAAGCACAGCTGCCGCACCATTCCATGGTGGTGGAATCGGCCATGCATCGGCTCAAGAGCCAGAAGATGCACTCCTCGGTGCCTCCCGGCAGGGAAGCCCGCAGCCTGGATGGCATCGGTAAGAAGTGTTTTCAGGGTTCTATGCTTGCTTGTCGGGTCCAGACTTACCAGCTCTACATGGGCATGTATCTCCGGGACCTGGCTAAAGAACTAGCCGGATTCTCTGCTGGTCTCTCCGAGGAACCTTTACGGAGGTTCCTGGCCCTGTCCACTGGTGTTCAAGAGTGCTCCAAGTTCATTTCTCGGGCAGCCTATGATGGCTTTGAGGCATCGGCTCGAGTGGCCGCAGCCGGCATCGGAGCCCGCCGCCAGGCTTGGCTCCAGTCTTCCGACCTCGAGCCCTGGGTGCAGGACAAGTTGGTCGATGTCCCCTGCAGAGGTGATAACCTCTTTGGTAAACCTATGGACGAGAAGGCTGCCCAGCTCGAGACAGAGACTCTCACCCGGACTCGGCTCTCAAGGAAAACCTCTGCCCCTTCCCAGAAGAAGAAGGGCTCGGGAAAGAAGCCCTTTTACCCGAGGAAGGCGGCTGCCTATAAACACTACCCCCATTATCAGGCCTCCGTAGCTCCCCATCAGGGTCAGCAGGCCAAGGGACGGGGTAACTGATCCCGTAGGCAGCAAGCCCCCAAGCCTGCGCCACCGGCCCCTGCTCCGCAGGGTGGGGTTTTTTGACTCGTTCAGCATAGCCTCTCCCCCTCCGCTGGTTTCTCTCAGCACGGGAGGCCGGCTGGTCCACTTTGCCCACAGGTGGTCCAACATCACGTTAGACGCCTGGGTGCTCCGCATAGTCCGAGAGGGCTATCTGCTGCACTTCCACCAGGTACCTCCCCCCTACTTTCCAGGGGAGCCTCTGCGAACCCCTCTCCACCGGGACTTACCCCTTCAGGAGTTGGCAAGTCTTATTCGGGAACAGGCAGTGGAGCCGGTGCCCCACCACCTGCGGGGTCACGGTTTCTATTCCCGGTACTTCCTGGTACCGAAGCGGACTGGAGGCCTCAGACCCATCCTAGACTTGCGGAACCTCAACAAGTTCCTGGAGAGGGAAAAGTTCAAGATGCTTACCCTTGGAATCCTGCTGCCCTACCTCCAGCAGGGAGATTGGCTATGCTCCTTGGATCTAAAGGATGCCTATACTCACATCCTCATCCACCCCAGCCACCGACAATACCTAAGGTTTGTGGTGGCAGGCAATCATTACCAATACAGAGTACTGCCCTTTGGCCTATCCTCTGCACCACGAGTCTTCACAAAATGTCTCGCAGTGGTAGCGGCTTATCTCCGGCTTTAAAGCCTCTTCGTCTTTCTGTACCTGGACGACTGGCTCATCAGGGCCCCGTCCGCCACGGAGGCCACTCGCGCCACGCAGCGTACTGTGGCTCTGCTCCAGTACATGGGCTTTGTCATAAACTTCGAAACGTCCACTCTGCTCCCCTCTCAGGACCTCGAGTTCATCGGCGCCAGGTTGGACACGCTTCAGGCGCGGGCTTTCCTGCCGCTTGACAGGGCTCAACGGCTCATGGCTCTCGCCAGCCGTTTTCACAGCCATTCCCGGGTCTCGGCCCGGCTCTTCCTGAAGCTGCTCGGCCATATGGCGTCCACGGTCCATGTGACCCCCAATGCCCGCCTGAACATGCGGCCGGCTCAGTGGTGCCTTCGCTCTCAATGGCGTCAGGCCTCGGGGAGACTGGCGGACTCGGTACGCATCTCCAGCCCGCTAGTCTCTTCTCTGCGATGGTGGCTTCACCTACCCAACCTAGTGCTCGGAATGCTTTTCCAGTCTCCTCCGCCGGTTCAGGTTCTGACGACCGACGCTTCTCTCCTGGGTTGGGGAGCACATTGCCAGGGGTCATGTACTCAGGGTCTCTGGACCCCGTGGGAATCTGCCCAGCAGATCAACTTCCTGGAGCTCAGGGCCATTCGCCTGGCTCTAAGGGCCTTCTCCCACCTCACGTCTCGCCAGTCAGTGCTGGTCCAGACGGACAATCAAGTTGCTATGTTCTACGTGAACAAGCAAGGGGGCACGGGCTCCTTCCTTCTCTGCCGGGAAGCACAAAAGCTCTGCGCTTGGGCCGTCGGCCGGGGAATCCTCCTCAAAGCGGTCTACCTCCCAGGTCAAGAAAATCACCTGGCAGACAAACTGAGCAGAATCATCCAACCGCACGAGTGGCGATTGGACCCGTTGGTGGTTCAGAGGGTTTTTCTCCGGTGGGGCCTTCCCACTCTGGATCTCTTTGCCAGTCCTCTGAACAGGCAACTTCCTCGATTCTGCTCTCGGGAACCGCATCCCCTCCGAGTGGCGGCGGATGCTTTTCTGCTCTCATGGTCCACGGGCCTTCTGTATGCCTTTCCTCCCATGCCGCTGGTGTCACGAACTCTTTTCAAGGTTCTTCAGGACAAGGCCTCCGTGATCCTGATCGCTCCCCGGTGGCCCCGGCAACCGTGGTTCCCGCTTCTGATGCAGCTGGCGGTGGATACCCCGTTGCCTCTGGGGTTTCAACCCGAGCTCCTGACCCAGGATCAGGGGTCCCTCCTACACCCCAACCTCAGATCTCTCCATCTGATGGCCTGGCTGCTGAAAGGGTAGTCCTTGCTCCCCTCCTGTTGCCTCCGGAGGTGGAGGAAGTCGTGCTGGCTTCCAGGCGACCCTCTACCCGGAAATCCTACGCCCTTAAATGGCGTCGCTTTTCCAACTGGAGTGCTCAGCGGTCTCAAGATCCCTTCTCCTGCCCGGTGTCGGTGGTCTTGCAGTACTTGCTTTCCCTCTCCAATCTTGGGCTCAAGTCCAACTCGGTCAAGGTTCACCTCAGTGCTATTTCGGCACATCATGTGCCGGTGGAAGGCAGGCCTCTTTCCGGCCACCCCCTCGTGGCTCGGTTCTCCCGGGGCCTCCTTCTTCTCAAACCACCGTTGCGCCCCCCAGCCCCTGACTGGCACCTGAACGTGGTTTTACAGCGGATCACCTGCCCGCCTTTTGAACCCATGGCTACCTGCCCTCTCCGTTTTCTCTCTTGGAAAACCTTATTTCTGGTAGCCCTCACTTCCGCTAGACGCGTTAGTGAGCTGCAGGCCCTGGTGTCTGATCCTCCCTACACTCGGTTCTACAAGAATAGGGTAGTCCTGCGGACTCACCCTAAGTTTCTTCCAAAAGTGGTCTCCCCTTTTCACATCAATCAGGAGGTGGTGCTTCCGACCTTCTTTCCCAGGCCTCACTCCAGCCGAGCTGAGAGGGTCTTGCATACCCTGGACTGTAGAAGAGCGCTGAACTTCTACCTTGATCGTACGCGGGAGCACCGTAAGACGGTTCAGCTCTTCCTGTCTTACGACCCTAATAAATTGGGGCTCCCTGTCTCCAAGCGCACTCTGTCCATCTGGGTAGCTGACTGTATCGCTTGGACTTATGCGGCGGCGGGTCTCTCGCTGGAGAGTCGAGTCACCGCTCATCGGGTTCGGGCGAAGGCTGCGTCAGTGGCTTACCTCCGCTCTGTTCCATTGGCAGACATCTGTCGGGCCGCTACTTGGTCTTCGAGCCAGACTTTCGCGGCCCATTACTGCCTCGAGAGGGAGTCCCGCAGGGACAGTGCTTTCGGACAGGCAGTCCTCCGTAATTTCTTCGAGGTTTAGGCAACTCCTACCCTCCATCCCGGATGTTGGGCTACCGGTTGGAGATTACTCAGAGAAGATTCCTTCCTTCTGTGCTGCTGAGCTAGAGCGAGCTCATTTTTGTGCTTAGGGTCTCCGGTAGCCTTAAGCTGGGGAGTCCCATATGTGAGGACTGACTTCCTGCTTGGTCCTGAAGAAAGCGTAGTTACTCACCTGTAACAGGTGTTCTCCAGGAGCAGCAGGAATCAGTCCTCACAACCCTCCCTCCTCCCCTTGGAGTTGCAATCTTCTGATTTAGTTTTTGCAATTTTTTTGCTGTCTTTTCGCTATGTCATCTGACTGGCCAAGATGGCACCTTTGGGCGGGAAGGGGACCGCGCATGCGCGCTGCAATTCCCAAAGGCTTTCTTTGAAAGCTGGGGAAAATTGCTCCGCGAGGGCTCCGTCGGCGCCGACGTCACCCATATGTGAGGACTTATTCCTGCTGCTCCTGGAGAACACCTGTTACAGGTGAGTAACTACGCTTTGCGCGGGGCCCCCTGAAACGCGGGGCCTTGTGCAAAAAACATTCTTGCTCAATGGACGGGCTGGCCCTGGACACCAGCACACTCACCTCCCGCCACGCCACATATCTTAATTGCGGACCTTCCCGCGTGCCAGCTGCAAGGCCTTCGCGTGCCACAGCTGGCACGCGTGCCATAGGTTCGCCATCGCTGCTCTAGTATATATCCCATCCAGCCCCATTGCTTTGTCTACTTTTAGATTAGCTAGTTCCTCACAAACACAATCTTCTGAAAATCATTCAAGATTCCCTTCACTTCTGTTCCTATTTGTGGGGGCCCTTCATCTATGAACATAGAACAAAAAAGTTTGTTGAGCAATTCTGCTTTATCCTCATCAGCTTTTGCATATTTCTCCCCTTCATCATTGAGTCTCACAATTGCACTTCCTCCTCTCGCTAACATATCTGGAAAATGTCTTGTCCCCTCACTTTATTGCATTGGCTATTTCTTCTTCTTTTTGTATCTTTGCTTTCCTGACTACTTTCCTAACTCCTTTAAGTTTTTCCAACTACTGATGATTGTCTTGCTCTTTCTGTGTTCTCTTGTATTTTATGAAGGCTGTTTTCTTCACTTTTTCAGCTACTTCATTTGAGAACTATAGTGGCCTCCTTTTCCTTTCAGATTTATTTAGCTTTCTGACAAAAAGGTTTGTTGCCCTTCAAGTATCCCCTTTCAGGTTTGCCCATTGCTTTTCTACATCTCCCAGCTGTTCCCATCCCACTAATTACTCCTTGAGGTATTGTCCCATCTTGGCAAAGTTAGTTTTCCTAATGTCTAAGACCTCACTTTTGAATGGAGTTTATCAGCCCTAGTCCTAATACTGAACCACACTATATGTGATCACTGGATGCAAGAGGATCTCCCACTATAACATCAGAAACACTTTCCCCATTGGTAAGCACCACGTTCAGTATGACAGGATAAAATTTCCAAGTCAGTTAATTCTGTGTATACCATGAGAGGAATGAACTTCATTCTTAAGCCAGCAGGTGATTTTATTTGAGCGGTTGCTCTAGTTCTTGTGTTAATAATTACAGGTTAGGAAAAAAGGAGTATTGATCAGGGTAAAATCTGAAACTAGTTGGAAAGGAAGATTCTTGAACTCCCTCTGTATTGCATAACTGCATTGAAAGAAAAGAACATGAATGAGGAAGCAAATGAAAAAGGAAGATCCTTCAGAATTAGCTGGATATTGGTGTAAATTCTGCTTAAACCACTCCCACAATGAAGGGGACGACAGCTAAGCACAAAGGGTCTCAATAATCCCCCCAACTCCAGAGCTGGTTAAGCAGGACTGGCATCATGGAGTCCCACTGCGGTAATGAGGGTAGACCAGTGCAGGGTCTGTGAGTCCAACCAAAGCCCCCAACCCTTGCATGGTTTTCCTTAAAGAAGTTTGGTTGCTGTGCGAGCATGTATTCGATACAAAAACATACATACATAAGTTAGTACATAAAAACAAAAAGGAATACCTTTTTGATTGGACTAATTTAATGCATTTTTGACTAAATTTTGGGAGCTGAAGGGGATTTTAGCTCCCTATCTTCTCTTTTCTTGTTTTAACCCTTTTGTTTTATTTTCTACATTTTTTATTACCTATTTGTAAATCTCTTTGATGCATTCCTTCGAATGGTGATCAAGAAAGCACTTCAATAAGCTAAACTAAACAATTATTATTTTTCTCTCTTTTTTAGCCTTTGTTTCTGCTATTCCTTGGTAACAGAAAGCTTGCCCTGGAGGTGGGGCAGAGCCTGTGAGCACACATCTGCTCATAGGCCCCGTCCTGTCTGTCTATTATTACTGCAGCTCAGAGATTGCCACAGGATGCCTGTCTTAATTCAGTAGCTCTTGGATGGGAGCTATTGAGCCCCTCTGTGCTTTGTCTGGACCAGGTGAAAAGAGGACCAAAGAATGATGAGGGGGGTAGGAAGAGCTTGGAGGAGTCCTGAATCCTCAGAGGGGGTGGGAAGCGTCTCAATTCTATAGGGTTGCCAACTGGCTCCAGATGCGCCCAACAGGTTCGATCCAGTCCTGGGTTTACCTCATTGCATGCAGGGATATGTAGTTCTGGTTTCTCCATTACACTCCATAAGAAAAGGAAAACTACAAGTAACTGCATGCAATGGGGTAAACCCAGGACTGGAGCAAACCTGTTGGGCGCATCTGGAGCCAGTTGGCAACCCTACCTCTAGATCTTCCATTTAATGGGGTGAGAATCTGTGAAATGTTTACCTGAGGGCCCGAATGTTGAACTTTATCTGCTGGATGAGCTCTGGTAAGTCTTATGGTGTTACGCTTCTGCTGCTGAGCATACAATTTGCTTTTTGTTTTCATGTGCCCTCCCAGTGGGAGTTGCTACAGATGACATCAAGTGAGAAGAGGAAGATAATGTGCTCAGTTACATTCCACATCATCGCTATCACTTGCGTTGTTTGGTCCTTATATGTTCTTATAGACAGAACTGCAGAGGAGATCAAACTGGGCCAGAGCACAGGTACGTCCCCTAGCTTCCTTCGTGTCCAAAGTCAGACTAGGCTCAAGCATAGCTTTGGTTCCCTGGTTTCTTTCCTTTGTGGGTCACAGTGGGAGAGTGCATGAATAGATTGTGGTGTCTTTTGAGTTTGAGAGCAGAGATGGAGAATGTTAGTGAAGGCGAGCAGTTAGAAAACATTGAAAAATTCTCAAAACAAAGGTAGTTTGTTTTGGAGATATAGAAAAAGTGCTTCAGTTTGAAAATTAGCCCATGAGTTGCGCACTACACCAATGATTTTAATACTGGTTCGGGTGTCAATGCCTGGGGGGGGCACTCCCACTTGATGCTGTGGTAAGTAGCATCGGGGGTATCAGACTTCACCACAGATGATCCTTTTGCTTCCATCTGGATCTTTAGGCCTGCCTGAAGCTGGTGTAAAGGTCAAGTGCTAAAATTAAAGAATTGCACTAGGTTTTAGCACAGTTTTTATACATCAGGTGCAACTTAAGTATGCACTTTGCATGCGATTAGCATGCCCACTGCGCTATGGTTTAGCACATTTGTTTTTCTGGTGATTTTCCAGAGCTAGCTTGCTTTCTGCATTGAAGAGCAAGCCTAGCATGGGAAAATTACCAGAAAAATGTTGCATGAGAGCAAGCACAGGGTTTCTGCATTGGCCTGTAAGTTTGTACCTGAGGCAATGGAGGATTAAGTGACTTGCTCAAGATCATATGGAGCATTAGTGGGATTTGATCCAGGCTTCCCAGGTTCCTGGCTCTCTGCTCTATTAGGCTACTCCTACACAGTGAAGTGATGACTAGCTGGAACAAAACAAAGTGAGTTATAGGTAAGATTAATTGAAGAAAGGGCAACTTGAATTGAGAAAAGTTGTAAGGAATTAAGCAATGTAAGACTCTAGAAGGAAATTTCAAAAGCCTTTTAGAAGCATAAAACTGTGATTCATTCACAGAAAAGGCTTGTTTAAAAATTGGCCAACTATACATAAGTAAAGGTATATGTGTATACCCATTTTACGCCTAATTTTACCTGGAAAAAGCAAAGGAGTTCCCAGGGTCAGAGATGGGACAGGGTTTGGATTTACATACATACGTCTGGATTTTCAAAAATATGCACATTAAATATTTCCTGAAAAATTTCTGCATACTAAACAGCAAGCATAAATGCATCTGGGTATTTTTGGTGAGATAGTTTTCAAAGGGAAATTATGTGTGCACTTTCCCTTTGTAAATTGGTGTAACTGGTGGGCACACTTGCTGCACAAAATTAGGCAGTCTATTACAAAATTGCCCATTGCCCTCATAATTATAAGGAAAATAGCCAGTGGGTTGTGTGGGGAAGGAATACGGTGGGATGGACTCTATTTCCTTAACTAGCAGTCAGCTAGAGTTACTATGTACACTACTGCATAACTCCTCGAATACCATCAGAACGAGGGGAAACAGCCATCAACGGAGGGAGTGAGCGGGAGCTCCTCCTCACCTCCATGCCCCACCAATCAGCAGCCTTACACAGCCCTGGACACCGGCTTCTAAACCGCCGACTGAGGCGCGCTGGCAGAACGAGGGGAAACAGCCATCAACGGAGGGAGTGAGCGGGAGCTCCTCCTCACCTCCATGCCCCACCAATCAGCAGCCTTACACAGCCCTGGACACCGGCTTCTAAACCGCCGACTGAGGCGCGCTGGCAGAACGAGGGGAAACAGCCATCAACGGAGGGAGTGAGCGGGAGCTCCTCCTCACCTCCATGCCCCACCATTCAGCAGCCTTACACAGCCCTGGACACCGGCTTCTAAACCGCCGACTGAGGCGCGCTGGCAGAACGAGGGGAAACAGCCATCAACGGAGGGAGTGAGCGGGAGCTCCTCCTCACCTCCATGCCCCACCAATCAGCAGCCTTACACAGCCCTGGACACCGGCTTCTAAACCGCCGACTCTGAAGCGCGCCCGCGCCTTGCGGGCCCGCGCCTGAGGGCCTCGCCAGAGGGCCCTTTGGCGTGGCCCTTAGGCGTTGGTCCGTGGCGTCTATATCTGTTGTAGTTTCCAGCGGGTATGGCCTTTGGGCGAGGTATGGTGGCATGGACAGTTTCCACCCCTTCTAGATCCTATGTAATGGAATGTAACCTATCCTGTGTTTGTTCTATGTATTTATCCTATGCATGTAATGTAATGTACTCCCTGTGTTTTACTACTGCTTTGATTGTATGAAAAGTGGTATATGTTGTACATGTTATAGTCTCATATGTTTATACTTGTATTGTATTGTTTTGTGACCGCTTTGATTGAAGGAAAAGGCGGAATACAAATCTGTTTAAATAAATAAATAAATAAATAAATCAACTCACTTTATTTTACTGCAGGTCCCATTTTATGCAGTGGGACCTAGTTACTAATAACATGGGCTAACAGTAATAATGCATATTAATAATGCAAACGTAATAATGCATAGTTATAACTAGTGTGAGTAGTACTATATTTGACACCCAGATTCAGTTCTCTGCAATCCTAAACAAGCCACCTACAGAAACATATTGAGGGAAAAATCCTGTTACATCAGCAAATAAAATGTACACTGTAAGCTAAAAATAAGACTAGTGGCAAATTACAAGATCTTTTCTGTGTGAGCAGAAAGGTTTCAGAGGACATTTCAACCACTACTGCATCTCTAAAAGCCTGTTTACATCCTAGACCTCATAGCATGATCTTAATAATATTACTGTACCAGCCTCCTTAACACTCTGTAGATATGACATGATCTTTACTACTGGAGAATATTTTCTCACTGTGCAGCTCCTTGAGCCATTAGGACAATTACAGTGAGCTAAACTAGCCAAATAACAGAAGATAAGACACCCTTGCTTATATGTTTGCAGGTAATGGAAATTAATGTATTCCCGATTACTGTTAGTTCAAAGAGTAAAATGTTTGATATGCTACTCAAATGGTCTTTATGTAGCAACCTTTGAATGTAATACACCGAAATCCTGTAACTCCTGCACAGTATTTGCTGCAGCACTCACATTGTGGCCTCGATGTAGTTGACTTGTTATAAAGAGGGTGTGTTCCAGAAGAATATATTTTATTTATTTGATAAATTCATGGACGGCCTCCACACTTCACAAACCCAGAGCGATGTATAGAATACGAGGGCGTACCCAAAAAAAACAGGAATAACATTGCCGTGGGCGGAGCTTGTGTAGTACGCACTTCTGCCGCTAGGCGTGTATAGTGCAACTCATTGTCAGTTCAGTGCCGCCTGTGTTGTCGACCTGGCTTGTTCTGTTCATCTGCAGTGATTGTTTTTGCTAGCGCTGTTTTGTTCTTGTTTAGGTCTCAGAGATCCAAGATGGGCCTGAAGCCTCCTGTTTTCTTTGGAATGAGAAAGTATGGCGAGTAGAAGCCCAACTTTTCTTGAGAAGGAGGAACACTTTCTATGGTACCCTGGGACAACAAGGTGGTCACCTCTTCTTTTAAGTGAGTGCTTTGAAGGGGTTGTATGGGAGAATCCCCTGTGAATCAGGTGAGAGGTAAGGTTTCAAAGTGAAGCTGATAACCTCTTTGGACAATCTGGAGCGTCCACTATCTGATGTTATGAGGTGCCACCTGTGGGCATAGTGATAAAAGTCTGCCTGCTTTGTGGAGGGGCTAGGGGCCCTCCAGGAGCAGATTGGCAATGCTCTCTAGGAAGGAGTCAAATACCAGGTGCAGGATGTGCCGTTGAGTCTTAGGAGCCTTGGGTTTCCTGGGTTGGTGAGGACTCTGCTGAGGATGCTGATGTTGATAGGCAGCAAAAGGCGGGTAAGAAGGATAGTCTCTCTCTCCTTTTTAGAATAGAAAGATTTCTTGGGAAGAGCCTTCCTTTTGGATGGGTCAGTGGTTTTTCTGGAAAGTCATTTTAGGGTGAGATCATCTGTTTCAATTTCCCCTGCTTTTTTCCTCTAATCTTTGCCAAAAAGGTTTTCTGCAGTACATGGGATATTGGCCAGTTTATCCTGGACCCATTGCTCAAGGTCTGATGCCTGTAACCAGACCATTCTGCAAGCCCCAATGGAGACTGCTGAAGCACTGCTTGTGGATTCAAAAGCATCAAAAGAGGTCCTGGTAAGAAACAGAAGTGTTCTGGCCTTGCTTGATGAGGGTATGGAATGCATCCTGCTTATCCTCAGGAAGCAGGGGTGCAAAAGTCTCAAGATCCCTGGTGACATCCTTCAGAAACATGTCTATGTACAGCATGTAAGAGTTGATTCTGGAGGCCAACATACATGTCTGGAAACATCAACGCCTAAAGGCATCGAGTGTTCTCGAGTCTCTGCCAGGAAGCATAGATGAATGGTTCTTTGAGCTCTTTATTTGGCACATTGCCAATTGCACCACCATTGAGTGGAGGGGGAGCTGAGGTTTTTGGAAGCCTGGGAACTCTGGTACTCGGTACATGGTATCAAATCTCTTACTGATAGGCGGAAGTGTGAGTGGAGCCTCCCACATGCGCAGCATAAGATCCTGCACGATACAATGCACTGGTAAGGTAGTCGTCTCCTTGGGTGTGGGAGGGTATTGGAGTATCTCCAATTCCTCTGCCCTTGGTTCCTTTTCCAAGGCTACTGTGATGGAGAGCCTTTCTGCCATGAAGTCCTGAAAGAACATATTTTCTGGTGGGGACCAATGCTGTTCCTGAGGCAGTGAAGGGTCCGAAGGGTTGTCTGGAAGCTCTTGGGAATCAAGTGACCCTCCCATTAGATTATGAAGAACTTGTATCAGAGTCTGGCAAAAAAAAAAATCACAGTATCAGTGCTCCTGAATTCGATCTCGATGCTTTGTGGAAATAGACAGTCGATGCGGATACCGATACTCAGAAGTATCGGAACCGACAGCAACGGCGATCTGAGTCTGTTGGAATCAGCTTTGGATGCTCCAACGATGCTGGTTCAAGGGCCAGCATTGGGCCCAATACACCTGGCTGTAGGCTTGGTGCCGAGGCCGGCACTCCTGAAGCTCTAGATGTTATCTGTATTGAGGCTCAAAGAAACAAAAGAAGGAGGCCTTCCGCAGAATTAAATTGAAAGTACAGCGGAGGGCAGAGACCACGGCCAAACAAACGTTGATTAATCAAACTAACTTTATTGAAGTTGTGGTTTGATTAAACAGCGTTTGGTTGGCCATGGTCTCTGCCCTCCACTGTACTTTCAATCTGTATTGAGGCTACCAGGAGTGCTGCCAAACTCCTCTCAAGAGCCAGCATGCGCTGGTCTAGGGAGATTAGCGCTGTTTGGGTGGAATTACATATGGGGCTCTGAGCCACCGTCCCAGAACATGGAACCAGTAGCTCTCCAGAGGTCGATGGCTCAGGAGCATCCTGGAGCCCCACTTGTGCTTTGGAGGACAGATCCTCTTGCCAGGGCCATTTGGCTGGCCCAGTCTGCATCGGCAGCATCTCCAGGGGAGTCGCAATGCTTATGTTGGGACTGTTCTTGGCATCAGAATCAGTCTTCGATGCCAAAGATTTGGAAACTGCCAGACTTTGACTTATTTTTGTGTTTGGACTTTGAAGAAGCCTGAGACCCATGAGAAGTCATCGATGCCCTCGAAGTGGAAGCCACTGAAACAGAGCCCAAGACAAATAACAATCCAAACTGTCTGGCTAGATTCTTGAGGCCTCTCTTTGTTGGCACAAAGGACAAGAAGTGGGTTCATATTCAGGATCCAAACATTTTAGACACCAGTCATATTTATCAGTGGCCAAAAGGGTACTGGCGCACTTGGTACATTTTTTTTTTAACCACTGACTTGCTTTTCCATGCCTGAAAAAATTGTCTTCCAGATTGAAGATAAGGCTGTGAAGGCTTAGAGACCTATTAGCGGTGAGAACCGTGGTGAAAATTAATAGAAAAGAAAATTTGAAAATAAAAAAGGAAGAATTATCGGGACTGGTGTCGATGGGAAGGCAGAAGCACGATGTACCCAAAAGAGATGTTTCTCGGTGGTGACAGGAAGATGCATTCTACAGGCTCTGTGGAAAATGAAGAACTGAGGAGAGGAGTTGGGAAGTCAGGCAACCAGGTGCAGTGGAATGCTCCCAAAGGCTTTCCTATTGGACGTTGGGGAGCGTTACCATGCGGGCTCCATCGGTGGCATTCACCCATATATGAAGACTGCATTCCTACTTGTTCCTGGAGATAAATATATAAACTGTACACATAGTAAGAGATACAGAAAGAGTTTGTCTAAGTTACTTGACCAGTTACACATCTTTGATAAGCACTCACAGCTCAGTGCAGAAAAGTGTGCTGCTGTATCACAGCCAATAACACAGTGTTTGTGGAGAAGGCAGGGAGGAATCTTAACCCATGCATAAACAGTGTGCAAATGCTTGCGCTAATGGAAGCACACCATGCATTTAAATCCATTGAAAAGATAGTAAGGAAGTGGCAGCGCAGATGCAGATGCGGAGAAGTGCACAGAAAACCAGAAGGCTAAGCTCATTGTGAGATTTTAAGACCAAGGAGGTGTTAAGGGTTAGCTCATAGGTCTGCAGACAGTGCTAGTGAAGAATTGAGACTTGCTTCTTCTGCATACAGCACCTGCAACTTTTTTTTTGTTTTGCTGAAGAGACAGCTGGAATAAAAGCAGTGAAATGCCTGGAATGCTATCTGGTGCATAAACAGCAATATTATCCTGAACAGCATATGCACACAAGTGCCAAATTGTTTTTTTTCATGTCTGTGATAAAGGTGCTGCTAACTCAGACCTTTCTGCGCATGTAGCTGGCTTGCTATCCTTGTTTAGTGCAGATCTTTTGCGCACAGTTCATCTACTGTACATGCTGTTTGCTTATAGCATTGTTGAACAAAACCTCTGCGCTAAACTTGCTTAGGAAACTCTGTGCCACAGCTTTAGCACTGGGCCATAGCGCATGGTTTTTGCCTCAAGTTGTCAATTACTTAGAGCATATTGTTTTGTTTTTTTAAGATGGTTAGTAGCTCAGATTAAGGCCTTGATTATGTTTTTCTCCAGGAACAAGCAGGAAGTCAGTCCTCACTTATGGGTGACATCGACAGAGCCCACGTGGAGCATTTCCCCAGCTTTCAAAGAAAGCCTTTGGGAATGCCAACCCACATGCGTGGTCCCCTTTCCGCCCAAAGGTGCCATCTTACTCAGTCTCCCTTTTTCCGCAGAGCCCTTCGGACCTGCGTCTCGTCCCCGGAAAAAGTTTCTTATTTTCTGCCTTCACCGGTCCTTTTCCCGCCTCTCGAGCGCCTTTGCTTTGGCCTTGGTCTCAGGGTTTTTCCTTTTTGCATCTTACTGCACTTCGTATCCTTTTTAACCGTTGGTCACATCAAGGGGTTTCGACTTTGCAGGGGTCCTTTTTCCCCCAGTGGTCTCCGGTTTTAAGAAGTGTGATAGATGTTCCAAAAACATGTCGCTCACAGACACCCATGACTGTTGTCTTAGGTGTCTGGGGGCTGACCACGACCTGAAGCTTTGCTCCCTTTGGATGGCTTTGGAGGACATCTTCTTACAGAGTGGTAAGCAGAAGCTGGATGATACCTTCCATAAGGCAGCCCCGCAGCATTCAGAATCTCCCAAGGCTCGTCCCTGGGCCCGGCAGCACTCCGCCCAGGGGTTGCCTGATCGTGAGCGGAAGAAGAAGAAAGACACTGTCTGGGGCGCCAAACAAGCGTGAGCGGTCACACGCCCGGTCTGCCAGCTCCCCTCGGCAAACCCTCAAGTCAAAGAGGGATCAGCCCAGTAAGGTACCTCGAACCGATAAGGAATCCTCCAGCAAAGGTGCTCGGGGTCTCCTGAGGGACATAAGATAAGAACATAAGATATGCCATACTGGGTCAGACCAAGGTCCATCAAGCCCAGTATTCTGTTTCCAACAGTGGCCAATCTAGGTCATATGTACCTAGCAGTTTCCCCAAGAGACACAAGTTCCACAATGCTTGTACTGGGTCAAGCATTGATATCTTCGGTCACTTCTTAATAACGGTTTATGGACCTTTCCTCCAGGAACTTGTCCAAACCTTTTTTAAGGTCATCCCAGCGAGGGCTTCCTCGACTCCCGACCCGGTCACCCTGGCATCGGTGTCGCAGGGCCCCACTCCCAAGTGGGAGGCCCGAATGCTGGCCTTTGGAACACAGCGTTTCTGCGTTCCTCGCTGCCCAGCATTTCTGCATTCCTCGCCCAGCAGGCATTGGTGCCAAGCCCTGCTGGCACATGTCTTGAGACCGCAGGGTCCTCGACGACTCCCCAGGCTGCCGCAGTGATCCCCGAGAGCCTGAAACCTCGTGAGGATTCTCGGCGTGGGTCTCGATCTCCATCCCAATCCTCGGGCACAAGATGTTCTCGGGCAAGCGCCTCCGGCTCCGGGCATGCTTTTGCCTTGGAAGCCCAGCAGGGGTCATTGAGCCACTCGACCTCGAGTCCTCCATGGACTACTCAGAGTGGGAGTCCAATGGGGAAACTTCCCCGGCGACCCGGTCCCACCAGGATCTCCCATTGGATCCCTCTCCGCCGACCAATGTTCCCTCTAATTTTCTGTAGGCTGTGTGCACATAAAATATCAGCTGTGTGCAGCTTTTGAAGGAAGGTTAAATTTTTGTGTGCCACATAACGACACTTGGAGTTATAAACTTTAAAATTTGACTACATGTCAGAATACAGTATGTACACCACATTGATTTTAATCAAATTAAATGAAAATAGACGATTACTAAATGAAGCGGGAAATTTCTAGTAATTACAATCATAACTTTTAAATTTTAAGATGTCTGTATTGTTTTCTATCAGAATCAGAGCTGTAATTTTTGTGCGCTCTGTTGTAAAGTATGTGCGCTCGCTCGGCGAGGTGTGTGCGCGCGCACAGCTTAGAGGGAACAGTGCCGCCGACCCAGAGGCAGCGGTTCACCTTCTGAAGACATCTCCTTCTTGGAGTTTGTCCAAGACATGTCACAGGTCCTAGCGCTCGCGTCTGAGTCAGAGGCGGGGCCCCGAGCAGAGGAACTTGATATTCTGCAGTATGAGGCTTCTCCGAGAGAGGTTTTCTCGGTGCTGGTTTCTCCCATTCTGAACCGACTTCTCCTCCGCATGCCTAGATGCTATGTATAGGGTCCAGTGGGGTCCAGGGATCCGGAAAGCCCAGCCGCCATGCAGAAGCAAAAAAGCCCAAAGACTCACTCTTTGGTCCCCCGAGCAGAGAGTCTCGCTCCCTTGATGCCCTCGGGCGCAAGGCTTATCAGGGCTCCATGCTGTCATGCCGCATCCAAGTTTACCAATAGTACATTGGGATGTTCCTCCGGGACCTTGCCAGAGAGCTCGGGGGTTTTGCGGCGGGTCTTGACAGAGACCATCTCCGACATTTTCAGGCCCCCTTGAAGTCCGTCGTGGAGTGCTCCAAGTACTTCTCGTGAGCCACGTATGACTGCTTCGAGTCTTCCATCCGGGTGGCGGTGGCTGGCATCTAGACCCGCCGGCAGGCTTGGCTCCAGTCCTCGGACCTGTCTCAGGGAACAGCTATTCGGCAAGCCCATGGAAGACAAGGCAGGGGAGATCAAAACAGAGTACGTTACTCTTACTTGCCTCTCCACCGGAAAGGGTTCCTGTACAGGGGCTACCCATCCTACCCGCCGGCATCGACCCACATCCAGGGCAGTCAGGGAAAAGCTACAGTCCATGGCCCCCATAAGCCAAAGGGCTCTAAGACCCAACCCCCAGCACAGGCTCAGCCGTCTTCAGGGTTTTGACGCCATGTCGGGGGGCATCTGGTACACTTTTCCCGCAGGTGGGAGTCCATCTCCTCCGATGCCTGGGTCCTCCACGTCATCCGGGAGGGCTATCTCCTCCATTTGGACCAGGTACCTCCCCCATACTTCCCCGGGGAGCCAAGTCGGCTTCCCCAGCACCAGGCACTCCTAGATCAGGAGCTCGCAAGTGTCCTTGAGGATGGGGCGGTGGAACCAGTCCCACCACATCTCAGAGGATGTGGGTTTTACTCCCTGTACTTCCTTGTCCCAAAGTGGATAGAGGGCCTTCGACCCATCCTCGACCTGTGGAACCTAAACAAGTTCCTGGTGCAGAAGAAGTTCAAGATGCTCTCCCTTGGGACATTGCTGCCCTACCTCCAGCAGGGCGATTGGCTATGCTCCTTGGACTTAAAGGATGCTTAGACTCACATCCTTGTCCATCCCAAACACAGAAAGTACCTCCGCTTCATGGTTCAGGGAAATCATTACCAGTACAGAGTGCTTCCATTCGGCCTCGCAGCCGCCCCAAAGGTCTTCACAAAGTTCCTGGCCATGGCTGTGGCCGTGGTTCACCTCCTGCTGCAGGGCACATTCACCTGTCCATATCTAGACAACTGCCTCGTAACAGGACGCACGGCCTCCAAAACCCAGTGGGCCGTGGACCGCACCATTCGCCTCCTCGAATACCTGGGGTTCGTGATCAATTACCCGAAGTCCCACCTCACTCCGGTTCAGTCCCTGGAGGAGTTCATTGGGGCTTGCTTGGACACCCTCCGGGCGATGGCTTTCCTCCCTCAGGACAGGGCAGACTGCCTCGTTGCCCTGGTGTCCGAGGTATGGTGCCACAGCGCTGTCTCGGCCTGGACAATGCTTCTCCTTCTCAGCCACATAGCTTCGATGGTCCATGTCATGCCCGCCTCCACATGCAAGCAGCGCAGTGGTGCCTTCGAGCACAATGGGTGCAGTTGACCAGCCACCTCCAAGACCCCATCTCGGTCTCTCCCGATGCGGCGGAGTCCCTCATCTGGAGTCTTGGAACCTGCTTCGAGGGATGCCCTTCCAAGCTCTGGAGCATCAGGTGGTCCTGACGATGGATGCCTCCCTGGCGGGCTGCGGAGCCCACTACGAAGCCCACTGCACTCAAGGGACCTGGTCCCTCGCAGAGTCCCGGCAGCAGATCAATCTGCTGGAGCTCAGGGTTATCAGGCACCACCTGCAGCACCGAGTGGTGCTGGTCCAGACGGACAACCAGGTCACGATGCTCTGTGTGAACAACAAGAAGTACCGGCTCCTACAGCCTCTGCTCCGAGGCGACAGCCCTATGCTCCTTTTCAGTGAGCCAGGGCATGACCATCTGGGCCATTTACCTCCCGGGCCAGGACAATGCTTTGACGGACCGGTTCAGCAGAGTTCTCCGGCCGCACGAGTGGCACCTGTGTCCCCGAACAATGCAGCGGCTCTTTCAGCAATGGGGGACTCCAGACCTGGACCTCTTCACCAGTCCAGCACACTCGCAGCTCCCCCAGTTCTGCGGTCCCCTTCCGCACCTGGGGAGGGTGGCCCCCGATGTCTTCCTCATCTCATGGGGAATGGGCCTGCTGTACACCTTTCCCCTCATTGCCCAGACCCTTCTCAAGGTCCAGCGGGACAGTACCTCTATGATCCTCATAACCCCAAGGTGGCTCAGGCAGCCTTGGTTTCCCCTGCTGCTCTGTCTCTCGACGGAGCACCTGGTCCCTCTAGGGTTTTCACCAGAGCTACTGACAAAGGAGGAGGGGCTGCTTCTTTACCCCAATCTGAGGTCCCTGTCACTCTAGCCTCTTACCATCTTCCCGTGGAGATTGAGGACATTCTCTTGGTCTTGCGAAAGGACTCGACCAGACGGGCTTATGCAATCAAGTGGCATCTGTTCTTGGTGTCGTGCTTGGAGCTCTGAGCGAATTCATTCTCGTGCCCTCCCAGTTTGGTCTTGCAGTACCTGCTCCACCTCTCGCAGTCAGGGCTGGTATAACTCTGTCAGGGTTCACCTGAGTACCATCTCAGCGAACCACCACCCTGTGGAGGGCAAGCCTCTCTCAGGGCAACTGCTTTGTCTCAGTTTCATTTGAGGGCCGCTCCTTTCCAGGCCCCTCCACCCTCCCCCAGTGGAGTGGGACCTCAATGTGTGGTCCTCACACAGCTAACCAAGCTACCCTTCAAGCTCATGGCCACCTGCCCACTGTGGCATCTGTCGTAGAAGGTGGCCTTCCTGGTGGCTCTCACCTCTGCCCGGAGAGTCAGCGAACTCCAGGTGCTGATGGCTGAGGCACCGTACACGAGGTTTTATGGGAACAGAGTGGTCCTGTGGACTCACATGAAGTTCCTTCCCAAGGTTGTCTCAGATTTTCATCTCAATCAAGAGATTGTGCTGCCCACCCTCTTCCCGAAGCCCCATGCCAACCGGGCATCAGCGATTCTCCACACCTTAAATTATAAGAGGGCTCTCTCTTTCTACCTGCAGCAGACTCGGGACCATCGCAGATCCAGGCAGTTCTTAATCTCCTTTGATCCAGCCATCTGGGGCTGGTGGTCACCAAGCGTACCCTGTCCATCTGGGTGGCGGACTGCATCATCTTTGCCCAGGCTCAGGCCGGGTTTCCCCTGAACCACCGAGTCACAGCTCACAATGTCTGTGCGATGGCGATGTCGGTCACCAGCCTACACTCAGCGCCTCTGCCACCTGGTCCTCCACTCACACTTTCACGGTGCATTACTGCCTGGAGAGGGAGTCCCGTTGGGACACCGCATTTGGCCAGACTGCACTCCGTAATCTGTTCGGGATATAAGCAACTCCTGCCCTCCGACCCTTCTTGTTCCAGCTACCGGGAGCATGGCCATCCATCCGGGGTCCTTGGGCTGCCTTTGGCTGTCACTTGCAACTGCTCACTGCTCTGCCGTGATTTTTCCTACAGGTCTTCGGTAGCCTGTAACTGGGGAGTCCCATAAGGGAGGACTGACTTCCTGCTTGTTCCTGGAGAAATAGTTACTCAAATGTAACAGATGTTCTCCAGGAACAGTAGGAATCAGTCCTCACTACCCTCCCTTCTCCCCTTGAGGTTGCTGCACATTTTTGCCATCTTCTTGAAGGGACTTTAGCTAAGATAACTGACTGAGTAAGATGGCATCTTTGGGCAGGAAGGGGACCATGCATGCGTGGTGGCATTCCCAAAAGCTTGCTTTGAAAGCTGGGGAAATGCTCTGCGTGGGCTCCGTCAGTGTCAATGTCACCCATAAGTGAGGCCTGATTCCTGCTGTCCCTGGAGAACACTTGTTACAGGTGAGTAACTACACTATCTGTCCCCTCCTGAAGTCTATGGATAATGTCACCACCTGGTGGCTTTTTTCATCTCTTTCTTTTCCTTCCTTTTCTCCAGGCTTTACACCTTTAACTCCTTTAGTATATCTATGTATGGTTTATCACTTAATCAAGTGATTCTGACTGCAGCCACAGTGAATTTGCATGCATTACCTCTCATGCATATTCACTGTGGCTATCCTGAAAACCTGACTGGCAAGAGGTATGTCCAGAGGACTGGGTTGAGAACCCCTGATCTAATTTTATTATAGTTATTATCTACTGTCTTTGTAGTTCAAGGGACCCTCCGATGTGGTTTATGACAACATTTACATAATACATACAAATTAATACATTCCAAATACTTACTAATATAAAACCAATGTTAACCTATTCTCCGGCTCAGTAGTAAAGGTCCAAGGCACTCACAGCCCCATGCAGAAGCATGCACTACCATTATTCATCTGCACAGTGTTTACACCAAATGTTCTGCACTAGTGTGCATGCAGAATGCAAGAAGGAATCTGATGCAAGCATAACCACTGCATAGATGGCCGTGCTAATATGGCAGTACACTGCACATTTAAATCTTTGGAGATGCATGGTAATGAAGCATTTAGCTATGCAACACAGATGCAGTGAAGTCCACAGAAGACCAGAAAGATGAACTTAACATGAGATTTTAATGCAAAGTATAAGGAAGCATTAAAGGTTCATTCAAGGTATGCAGTCACTGTTGGTGAAAGGTTTATGCCCATTTCTTCAGCATACATCCCTTGCAACTTTTTTTCTAGCGTTGCTGAAAAGACAGCTGGAAAAAACAGCAGGGGAAGCGTGCTGGAATAATGTTTCTGTGCTTGTGCTGGATTGCTATCAGGCGCATATATTATTCTGAACAGAACAGTATTGCAGTGTGCCAGATAGCAATCCAGCACAAGTGCCTTTTTGTGCACAGAGTGTAGGTACTGCTAATGCAGAACCTTGTGCCTGGCTTTCTCCCCTGGTTTAGTGCAGACTTTTTGTGCAGAGCTAATCTGCATGCTGCTTCCTTACAGCATCATTGCGCAAAACCTCTGCAACAAACCTGCATGAGGAAGCCCTGTGCTGGAGCTTTAGCGCAGAGTTTCTGCATCGAACTGTCAGTGGGAAAACACTATTTTTTTTAGTCGGGCATTTGATTAATTTTAAATGCTAAATTACTAATTCTAGTTTTTGCTTACTTCATTTGTATTGTATGATTGTAAGTACTTTGTTTTAGAGAGTTTTATTTTGTTTTTATGTTTTTATGTACTTTATTGCATTCCTGCATTGAATATTAGCATGGGTAATAAATCTTTTCATAAAAATAAATAGATAGTAGTATGTTCCCTTTCAATATAGCTCTCATGCATAAAACCTACCAACTGGGCCTCCCACAATGTATATAATTACAATATCAGGTCCACCAAACAAAAACAGCAGACTGCCACGATAGCAGTAGGAAAAACCAGTCCAGAAACGTGGCAGTAAATACCATAAAAAGATAAAAAAAATTATCTTTTTATGGTATTTATTTATGATTTTAGTGAGCCATAATACCCCTGAAGAGGTCATACACGAAACACAGCCTGTGTCGGGTTATTTGGCCCATCCTTTTTTAAATTGGATCAATAAAGATTTTGCTTGCTGCCACGTTTCTGGACTGGTTTTTCCTTATAATTACAATATCATCATCCAGGCCTCAAAAACAGCCACTTTTGAAAGGTAATTTTATAAAGTCATGCCTAGTTAATGCACAATATGTGCATATTTGAAGCCTGTTTTATCAGGTCAAATCTAAGCACAACCACTTACGACAGCCCCAGGGCTAGTGTAAATGTCTATGTCTAGATTTATAAAGAATTCATAGAACTTAATGCTCTTTTTTAATAACTTAATGCTCATAAATTTGTTCTCTGCCCATGTGCCACCAGCCTGCTGCGCATACATGCAGAATGGTAGTCACATAAAGGCCCATCCTCACACATAAGTTATTTAAAAGAGGTGACTTCCACACGTTGATGGCATGTAATTTTCCTCAGCTCCTTATAAAATTGCCTCCTTGATGTTTCTTTTCTTGTGCATACAGGAAATTTCAAACTTGTGTTATGATAAACATCATAAAAATAGTAGAAAGGAAAAGCGTAGTTGCTCACCTGTAACAGGTGTTCTCCAGGGACAGCAGGAATCAGTCGTCACTTATGGGTGATGTCGGCGCCGATGGAGCCTGCGCAGAGCAATTCCCCAGCTTTCAAAAAAAGCTTTTGGGATTGCTGCCACGCATGCGTGGTCCTCTTCCCACCCAAGGGTGCCATCTTGCTCAGTCAGGTCCCTTAGCACAAGCCCTACCAAGCAAATGGCAAGGGAAGGACAAAAATGTAGCAACTCATCAGGGGAAGTGGAAGGGTAATGAGGACTGATTCCTGCTGTCCCTGGAGAACACCTGTTACAGGTGAGTAACTACGCTTTCTCCAGGAACAAGCAGGGAGTCAGTCCTCACTTATGGGACTCCCTAACTACAGGCTACTGAACCTGTAACCCAAAAAATGCCTCCGTGAGGCCATGAGCAGGAGCAGAAACCCGAAGGAGCCTGAGTCCTCGGGGCAATACCCTCGATAGCCGTGAAGAATGGTCGGAGGGCAGGAGTTGCTTATACCCTGAACAGATTGCGGAGTACAGCCTGGCCAAAGGCGCTAGCCCAGCGGACTCCCTCTCCTGGCATTAGTGGGCAGAGAAGGTGTTCGTAGAAGACCAGGTTGCTGCCTGGCAGATGTCCATCATGGGCACAGAGCGTAGTGAGGCCACCGAGGCCGCTTTGGCTCGGACCCCATGAGCAGTGACTCGACGATCCAGAGGGACACCCACCTTTACATGGGCAAAGGCGATGCACTCCACTACCCAAACAGAGAGGGTGCACTTGATGACTGACTACTTGCCCCTGCCTATTGGGATTGTAGATCACAAAACATCTGTCAGACTTGCGGTGAGTCTGGGTATGCTGCAAGTAGAAGGCGAGAGCCAGAGCCCGGAGGCAGGTGGAACGGTCCACCGGCAAGAAAGCCATGGCCTGCCGCGTATCGAGGCGCACCCCGATGAACTCGAGAGCCTGCATCAGCTTGAGGTGAGACTTTGAGTAGTTGACCAAGAACCCCAAACTCTCCAAGAGGAGGACAGTGCTCGACATCGCTTGCCGGGTTTCCTCGACGGATGAGCCTGTAACGAGCCAGTCTTTGAAGTAGGGAAACACCGACATGCCGTGGCGCCGAAGGTAAGCAGCGGCCACAACGAGACACTTTGTGAAGACCCATGGGGCAGATGAAAGGCCGAAGGGGAGTACCCTGTACTGGAAGTGCTCTCCCTGCACCCTGAAACATAGGTACTGCCTGTGTTGAGGGTGGATCAGAATATGGGCGTAAGCATCCTTTAGATCCAAGGAGCATATCCAGTTGCCCTGCCGGAGGAAGGGCAGCAGCACGCCAAGAGATAACATCTTGAATTTCTCCCGCACCAGGAACTTGTTTAGCCTGCGGAGGTCGAGGATAGGCCGCAGACCCCCTGTCTTTTTCGGGATGAGGAAGTACCGGGAATAAAAACTCCGACCTCAAAGGTGGGGAGGGACCTTTTCAACTCCCGCTGGGCAAGGAGAGCGTGTAAGTCCCGCTGCAGCAGAAGCTGGTGTGCGGGAAGTCAAGGAGGCTCCACCAGGGAGAAAGGGGGTGGGAGCCTGTCGAAGTGGAGGCGATAGCCCTCCCGGATGACCTGGAGGACCCAGGTGTCCAAGTTGACAACCGCACAAGCCTGAGCAAAGCTGGACAGGTGTCCCCCTATGGGCTGCTGTATCGCTGCAGGGCGAGGGGCTATGCCGCTGGCGTCAAAGCCCCTGAGGGGGTTGTGGGGGAGCCAGCATCTGGGCCTTCAGTCCCTTAGGTTTCCAGTGACCCTGGCCAGACTTCCCCTGCGTGGGAGTGGACAGCGCAGGGGTAGCTGGGTATGGCAGGTAGCCGTGGTACTAGAGGCCTTTCCTGGGAAAGAAGGGCTTCTTAGAAGATATGCCATACTAGGTCAAACCAAGGTCCATCAAGTTCAGTATCCTGTTTCCAACAGTGGCCAATCTAAGTCATACATACCTAGCAGTTTCCCCAAAAGACACAGGTTCCACAATGCTTGTATTGGGTCAAGCAGTGATATCCTGGGTCCCTTTTTAATAATGGTTTATGGACCTTTTCTCCAGGAACTTGTCCAAACCTTTTTTAAACCCAGCTACACTAACAGCTTTTACCTACATCCTCCGGTAACAAATTCTAGAGTTTGATTACACGTTGAGTGAAAAAATATTTTCTCTTATTAGTCTTAAATAGGTTACCCTGTAGCTTCATTGCATGTCCCCTAGTCTTTTTATATTCTGATGACGTAAACAATCGATCTATGTTTACCCGTTCCACTCCATTCATTAATTTATAGATCTTTATCATATCTCCCCTCAGCCGTCTCTTTTCCAGGTTGAAGAGCCCTAACCTTTTTAGCCTCTCTTCATAGGAGTATCCTTCCATCCCCTTTACCATTTTTGTGGCTCTTCTTTGTACCTTTTCTAATAATGCTGCACCTTGTACATTGTGTCAAGGCGCTTGCTCACAATGGGAACAGAGGCCAGGGCCTCCCACATGTGGCGCAATAGCCGGGAGAGAATCGGCAGCACCGGTATGGTGAGGGATTCTCTGGGTGGGGCCTCGTACTGAAGAATATCGAGTTCTTCAGTATGAGGGTCTTCCTCGGCCTGGGTGACCAGGTTGAGGGCCCGAGCCATGTCCCAAATAAACACCAGAAAGGAGGTGTCCTCCGTTGGTGAACACCACTGGAGACCAGGTGGTGAGGGGTCCGACGGAAGATCCCGGTGGGTGCGGGTCTCCAGGGATGTGTCCCCATTGGATTCCCAGTCCAAGAAATCGGTGGAGGGATCCGAGCCGGGCAGTTCACCCTGTCCGATGGCCGGCAGCCTGGAGCATCTCTCCCCCGAGGAACGGGAGAGCGAGTGAGACTGACGTCGAGGACCCTCACGAGGCCCATGGTTCACGGGGGTTTCCTGGATGGATTGGTGTGTCCCATGTGAGGGATCTGTGGTCTCTGGGCACAAGTCAGTGAAGCTGGCCGTGAGCGCCTGCTGGGAAGCAATGAACGCAGAAACGCTGCGTTCGAGCGCCAGCATATGGGACTCCCATGCGGGCGTGGGGCCCTGGGACGCCGATACCGGGGTCACTGGATTGGGCGTCGAGGAGGAGAGGGGTCCTTGCCTGGACGGCCCTCCGGAGACTGGGCGCCTTTGCCGGAAGCCTCCGTTTCTCTGCGAGGTACCTTGCAGGGCCGCTCCTTGTCTGACTCTCGGGAACATCGAATGGGGCTAAGCGACTGGGCGTGGGAGCGCTCGCACTTGCCGGGGGCCCCAGACAGCGACTTTGAGGCCTTTTTTTTGCGCCGTCCCATCTCGGGGGACCCCTGGTCCAAATGCCGCCTGGAACGCGGTACGGCAGGGGGAGAATCCACCAGAGGGGAGACGAGCGAGGGTGCCACCAGGGACTCCGAGGCAGCCTTTCGAAAAATGTCTTCGGACTTCTGCTTACGGCTGAGCAAGACCTAGAGAACATTTTCGAACAGAGCTCTGGGTCATGGTCTGCTCCCAGACACCTTAGTCAGCAATCATGAGTGTCCGTAAGCGACATGCTCCTAGAGCATCTATCACATTTTTTAAAACCGGTGGCCATGGGGCGAAAACGGCCCCTGCGAGGTCGAAGACCCATTCGGCCAGCGGTTGGAAGAAAAAAAGGGCGCAAAGCCCAGGAAGAAAAAATTTAGAAACGGTATTCCCACAAGCTCCAAAAGGGAGCAAGGGGAGGACAGGTAGAGGACCGGTGCAACCGGAAAAGAGAGATATAGCCTGTTAAGGCAAAGAAAATGAAACATTTTTCCAAGGGACAAGGACGTGCGTCCAAAGGGCTCTGTGGAAAATGAGAAACTGAGCAAGATGGCAGCCTTGGGCAGGAAGAGGACCACGCATGCGTGGCAGCAATCCCAAAAGCTTTCTTTGAAAGCTGGGGAATTACTCCGCGCGGGCTCAGTCGGCATCAACATCACCCATAAGTGAGGTCTGACTTCCTGCTTGTTCCTGGAGAATCAAATATTTAGAAGCTGATTGCAACCCTTTCCCATACATCTATAAATATTCCATGTGGGCCTACGTATTAATGCAACACACCTGCTCCGATTGTAGTGCAGGCTATGCCCATTTTGGTGGCCTTTTTTTGAAATGCCTCCACTTTCTCAGAGGTTTCTTTTGCAGATGTGGACTACTGAACTGTACCCAGTAACCAAGGTGAGATCTCGCCAGAGCCATGTACAGAAATATTACCTCAAAATAAAAGCACATAAAAACAACTCCCAGCACTATGATTATTGTCCTACTGCGCTGATGTATATTGAGGAAAACCCTTGTTCTGCTGTGTTGATATGTCTTACACAGAGATAACTATTGTCCTGCTTTTGTCTTCCGCACAGGCATACTTGAGTGGCCCTTTTGGACTAAGTTGGTGGTAGTAGCTATTGGCTTTACTGGAGGTCTTCTCTTCATGTATGTACAATGTAAGGTGTATGTGCAGCTGTGGAAGAGACTGAAGGCTTACAACAGAGTCATCTATGTGCAGAACTGCCCTGAAACCAGCAAAAAGCTAATCTCTGAGAAACCTGCACTACTGGAGCCTAGCTGTGAGAGTAAAGATGTGCTGGGAATCCCCCGCTCAGATACACACAATTTGCATTATACAGCACCCCCTCATTACACAAACCCCTCACTTTACAGAGATCCTCAGGACCGTGGGGCTGTGATTCTGCATGTGTGATGTCGTTTCTGTTCTTTATTTCAGAAGAACCAAAAGACTGCTTAATGTAGAAATGACTTTTAGAAAAGGAATATCTCCCAGGTGGAAAAACTACATTTTTTTTTACTTATTTTGGGGGTTTGTAAATTCACCATGTATATCTCTTACCCACTATTTATCGTGGCTACATATCTCTCAGCATTTTTTTCTTCAGATGATCAGTGAACGGGGGAAGAGATAAAGAAAGAAATGTGGAATAAACAAAACATCACTTTCTGGCGCCTGCACCGGGCTTGGTAGAACTCAGTCCCTACATTGCTAAGCCTGTGAAACAGGAGCGTGTTCAGCTCATCAGCAACAATTACTGGAAAAATAGGCATAAAGACCTTTATATAAAAAATTCTCTACTGATATTACTGTCCCCAACATTACATATTATGGGCCAGATGTGCTAAAAGGCTTATCTCCAGGAACAAGCAGGAATGTAGTCTTCACATATGGATATCGTCGGTACCAACGGAGCCTGCGCGGGAACGCTCCCCAGCGTCCAATAGGAAAGCTTTTGGGAGCATCCCACAGCGCCTGCGTGCTGCCTTCCCGTCTTTCCCAATTGTCCCTCTCCACTTCTTCATTTTCCGCGGAGCTGACAGGTCACACACCCTGTCACCGCAGAAAATATTCCCTTTTATTCTTCTTTTTTGTGGTCACATCTGCCTTCCCTCGACGCTACACCGGTACCGCCGGTTCTTCTTTCTTTTTAAAATAAAAAAAACAACTTTTCTTCTGGAGTCTTTTCCAGGTATTTTCTCCTCAGGTGCCACGTGCCATTTTGGGCACTAGGCCCAACTTTCCTTTAAAATGGAAAAACCCACTTTGGGTTTTAAAAAGTGTTCCAAGTGTGGCGGTACCACCTCCGTCACCGACACCCATGAGTGGTGCCTCAAATGTTTAGGTCCGGACCACTCTATTTCGGAGTGTGTTGCCTATGGGATGATGTCGAAGAGGGGCCGGCAAAACCGAGCTGCTAAACTTAGCACCCTTTTTCCCTCCGATGCAGCGTCTGTGGCATCGATGTCTTCCAGGGCTTCGTCGTCCTCCCATGGATCTCGGGTAACTAAACATAAATCTGGCCGGTCCTCCAAGGGTAGATCTCCTTCTAAGCATCGAGATGCCTCTGGTGTTGCCCTTGAAGGACTTGTACCGGCAAAATTGTCCCGGCGGGAGGCTTCTGCTTCCAAAGCATTAACGGAGTTCCAGGATGTTCTCGAGGCACCAACCTCGGCAGAACTACTGGTGCCATGCTCTGGGGTACCGGCTGCTTCATCCGGTACCGATACCCAAGCATTGATAGACCAAAGATTTTTGGCTATTGAACGCAGCCTGGGGGCTCTTCTCACGGCCTCAATGCCCTTGAAACCACTTCAGACAATTCAACCTGTACCGGCACCGACCTCGGTACCGGTACCGGACCCCTCCGATGCCGACTTCGATCGGTACCGTGCCTTGCACGATCACCCGGATCGGAGATACTTTCAATCCTCGGATGAGTCTGAAGACTCTGAGAGCTCTGCCGATACCAGAGTACTTCTTCCTGAGGATTTTTCTTCTCCTCAGCATAGGATGTCTCCTCCAGAGGATATGTCCTTTCAGGATTTTATCCGAGATGTGGCTCGAGGTCTTTCCATCACAGTGGCTCCTGAAAAAGAGCCTACGGCAAAGGAATTGGAAATCCTGCAATACCCTAAAGCTCCCAAGGAGGCAGCTACCTTACCTATTCATGAGATCTTGCATGATTTCATGTTAAGGATGTGGGAAACACCTCTAACCACTTCTCCTCACTCGAAGGCTTGACACCATGTATCGAGTTCCTCCTTGTCCTGGGTTTCATAAGACTCAGTTACCACACCATTCCATGGTGGTGGAATCAGCTATGAGAAGGATCAAGAGTGCAAAAGACATGCATCTAATCCTCCAGGATGTGAGTGTGGGACTCTTTACGCCTTTGGACGTCAAACCTTCCAGGCTTCCATGCTTTCTGCTAGGATCAGTTCCTATATATTATATATGGGAATGATCCTTAAGGAGGTCACAGGAGATTTAGAGCTTATGAGCCCTCTCCTTCCTGATGATGAGAGGCAGGATTACCTTGCCCTTGTCAAACATGCTCAGGATGTTTCCAAGTTTGTAAATCGTGCAGCCTTTGACTATTTTGAGTGCATAAGCAGAACCTCTGCTATTGTCATAGGTGCACGTAGGATTGCCTGGCTCCAGGCATCTGACTTGGAACTTTGGGTACAGGATAAACTGGGGAATATTCCTTGCACAGGAGAGAATCTCTTTGGCAAGAATTGGCAGGAAAAAGCTAATGAGATAGATGCTGACAAGATCACCTTGGATAGATGGTCTAAATCTACAGCTGATCCTGCAAGGAAAAAATCCTACAAAAAATCATTCTTCAGTAAGAAGAAGAGGTTTTACCCCCCCTAAATCCAGCAGGGGCATCGTTTAGGTCAGTCTGCCCAAAAGGGACAGCAGCAACAACCTAGGCAAAGAAAAAAAAAAAGCTGCTAAGCCTCAACCGGCTCAGCAGACTCAGCCTCCACTGGGGCTTTGACTCCTATCTAGAGAACTTGGCCTTCCTGGCCCTGAAAGGCCCAGAGCCTTCCACCATTCCAGGAAGGTTATGTCATTTTGCCCCCAGATGGGGGCAGATAACAGCAGAAAGTTGGACTCTGTCCATTGTAAGAGAGGGGTACAAGCTTCATTTCCTCAGCATGCCCCCTCCTACAATGGTAAGACAGTTCAATTCTCAGACCTCTCTCAACGCCCAGTTAGGTCAAGAGGTCACTTTGCTTCTTGCCCGGGGGGCAATAGAAGAGGTACTCATTCTCCAACAGGGTACAGGGTTCTACTCCCCCTATTTCCTTATTCAAAAGAAAACAGGAGGACACAGACCCAAGCAATGCTAAAGCCTCACCTCACTGCTCGGGAAATGTTACAATTGCTAGGCCACATGGCATCCACTGTGCATGTGGTTCCTTATGCTCGCCTCCATATGAGGGAAGCCCAGTGGACTTTATCCACTCAATGGACTCAGGCATCAGGTTGCCTGTCAGACAAAATAAACTCAGATCGTCTTATTTTGTCCCTCCAATGGTGGGGGTCCCCTTTCCAACAACCCCCACCCCAAGCCACTCAGATAACAGATGCTTCACAGGTGCGTTGGGGAGCACACCTGCAAGGCCTCTCTACCCAGGGTACCTGGACTCCACAGGAGACCTATCTACACATCAATCTCCTGGAACTCAGAGCAATCTTCCTTGCTCTTCGAGTATTCCACACCCAGCTCAGCTACAAAACATTCCTAGTTCAAACGGACAATCAGGTAGCCATGTTCTATGTGAACAAGCAGGGCAGAACAGGCTCTCTGTCGCTCTGCAACAAAGCTTTGCGACTATGGGCCCTCGTCAGAGAGCATCAGATTCATCTCCTTGTGGTGTATCTTCCAGGCATTCAAAACTCTTGGGCAGACAGACAGATTCAGTCAAGTTCTGCTTCCACATGAATGGTCTCTCCATGCAGACCAGGTGGCCAAAATTTTTCAAATTTGGGGAACCCCGGACATAGACCTCTTTGCAAGTCCGTTGAATGCCAAACTTCCCTGGTTCTGTTCCAGAATTCCGGCTCAGGGTTGTCAGGCCAAGGTTGCTTTCCTCCTCCATTGGGGCCAGGACTTCCTGTATGCCTTTCCACCCATTCCCCTAATTCCCAAAACCCTGTTCAAGCTTCAGAGAGACAGAGGTCATATAATTCTCATAGCTCCACATTGGCCACAGCAAATGTGGTACCCTCTGCTCCTTACATCTCTCTCAAGCTTCACCTCTGGAGTTGGAATCTACTCCGGATCTCCTTTCTCAGGAGGACGGGATGCTGTGGCATCCCAATCCCCAGTCTCTGCATCTCAGGGCCTGGTTGCTGAAAGCCTAGAATTTCATGGTCTTAACCTTTCTCAGCAGGTAAAGGATATCCTTTATGCTTCCAGGAAGCCTTCCACAAGACGCTCTTATGCTTTCAAGTGGAAAAGGTTTACCATATGGTGCTCGCAGAAGGGTCTTGACCCTCTTGCGATACCTCTGGAATTATTACTGGAATATCTCCTTCATTTGTCTAATACAGGGCTTAAGACCAATTCAGTGAGAGTCCATTTGAGTGCTATTGCTTCTTTCAAGCCTCTAAATCAGGGGTCACCAACCTGCGGCCCGCGAGGTCCCTCCGTGCGGCCCGCGAGACCCTACCCCGGTGCGGCCCGCCAAGGCAAACTCACCGACTCCTTCTTCTGCAGCCGCGGCTCCCTGCCTCTTAGGGAACCGCGGCTGTGCTTGTAAAATCATCGCGGAGCCCTTCCTGTCTTGACGGGCTCCGTGCAGCATTGTCCTGCCTCCAAAGGAAGTGGTAAACAACTTCCTTTAGAGGCGGGACAATGCTGCACGGAGCCCGTCAAGACCGGAAGGGCTCCGCGATGATTTTACAAGCACAGCCGCGGTTCCCTAAGAGGCAGGGAGCCGCGGCTGCAGAAGAAGGGAGGGAGCTGACATGGATTATTCAAGGTTAGGTATGAGCAGGTTTTTTTTTCGCGGGGGGGGAGGGGGCTGCGGCCCGCGAGGCTGCCGGTAGTCGGCTGTGCGGCCCTCTGGAGGTTGGTGACCCCTGCTCTAAATGGACAACCTATTTCCTCTCATCCTCTCATAGCGAGATTTATGAGAGGCCTTCTTTTAACTAAGCCTACCATTAAGCCACCACCGGTGGCATGGGACTTAAATCTGGTTCTTGGGCAGCTCATGAAGCTGCCTTTGAACATTAGCTACTACCTCTTTGAAATTCCTTTCCTGGAAGGTTATCTTTCTTATTGTAATCACATCAGCAAATTGCAAGCGTTGGTGGCTGATCCTCCTTATACAAGGTTCCATCATGATAAGGTAGTCCTTAGGACTCATCCACACTTTATGCCAAAGGTGGTATCACCTTTTCATTTAAGCCAAGCGGTTTACCTTCCTGTATTTTTCCCAAGGCCTCACGCCTGAAATGCAGAAAGGAATCTTCATACTTTGGACTGTAAAAGGGCTTTGGCCTTTTACTTGCAAAGGACACAGCAACATAGAAAGTCCTCTCAACTCTTTGTTGCTTTTGATCCTAGTCATTTGGGACTTCCAGTCTCCAAAAGAACACTGTCCAGCTGGATTGCACAGTGTATTTCTTTTGCCTATGAGAGTAAGAACCTTCCTCTTGAAGGCCATGTCACAGCTCACAATGTGAGAGCCATGGCAGCCTCTATGGCTCATCTTCACTCTGTGTCTATCGACGACATCTGCTGAGCAGCTACTTGGGCTTCGGTTCATACCTTCACAGCCCATTACTGCTTAGACAAGGACTCCCGCTGGGATGCCTTGCTTGGTCAGGCTGTTCTTCAACACCTGTTCCATACTTAATCAACTCCTACCCACCATCCCTGGTAGGATGCCAGAGATCCATGGGGGGAAGTGGAGCCCTTTCACAGGGGCACACAACTTCTGGGGCCTTCTCCCTGGCATTTGCATCTAGGGAGAACCCATATGTGAAGACTACATTCTTGCTTGTTCCTGGAGATAGCATAGTTACTCACCTGTAACAGGTGATCTCCGGGAACAGCAGGAATTTAGTCTTCACAACCTACCCACCTCCCCTAGGAGTTGTATCTCTCTATCTCTCCCTCTCTTTTTGTCTCAGCTTTAAACTCAACTGGAGAGGGACAGTTGGGAAAGGCGGGAAGGCAGCACGCAGGCGCTGTGGGATGCTCCCAAAAGCTTTCCTATTGGACGCTGGGGAGCGTTCCCGCGCAGGCTCCGTCGGTACCGATGATACCCATATATGAAGACTAAATTCCTGCTGTTCCCAGAGATCACCTGTTACAGATGAGTAACTATGCTTTCCCAGTTAGGCCATTATTCATTAAGGCTGTTCTACTTAGTACATCTGGCCCTAAGATGAATCAGATATGCATCTAGCACTTTTTTAAGAAAAATCTTTATTTTGTAATATAGGTGAATGTTGTGATGATAAGATTTGAACAAATTCTAATTCTAGACTCTTGCTTTTCTACTTACTCTTGGCCTTTCTCGCTCTAGTAGGTCCGAAGCCTCTTGCCTTATAAGAAAAAGCTGAAATGTCTCCATACAGTTTTTGACACAAGCCCAAAATACCCTTTTCAGCAAGGTGCAAAAGTGTCTTCTGGTAGCTTCAGTAGCAAGTGGCTAGAAATGTGGACAGATGACTTGTCCATGGAAAGTGGTAACTGTAAAATGTTTATTGTATAATGGTTTCTATGAATTTTTTATTGCTGTTAATTATTTTTAAAGAAATACACAAATGAGACCTGCACGTGTTCTTGTGCTGGCATTCATTGTGAGCTTGCCCCCCTTTCCTTCTTATTACCCTCCCCCCTCCAGTTGTGTAAACTATGCACACCTAATGAAGGTGGCCAGATGATGGATGAGGGGGAAGAAGTCAAGTATATGTTTCGCTTCTACTAAGCAAAGAGTTTAGGATTTGGAATTTAAGATGTAGGGGCAGATTTAGACAGGCCATGGCGAAGGGAATTTAGATGTCATGTAATGATGTGGAAAATTTGCACAGTAGTTTACAAGAGGCTCTGCCAAACACATATCTCTCTCCCACCCACCCCCCAAGGCATCCTATTCCCCCTAACTCCCCCACAGTCAACAGATGCCCTAGCCATCTTCTCCACTGACCTTTCCCTCCCTCAGCATGAAGACCGCCCAACTACCCCCCCAGCTGCAAATAGAACACCCCCTAAGTCCCCCCACCCCACAAGAACCCCACATTCCCAGGCCCTCCCCAGGTCATACCCGAGTCCCTGGTGTCTAGTGGGAGTAGGAGCAATCCCCACTTGATCCTGCTCCTTCGGCTCTGGGTTCCAAATTGGCTGCTGTGACCCCTAGCAATTCTTACTACAAGGAGGGTTGATTAGGGGTGGTCTTGTCAGATGGGGGGATTGGATGGCCGGGGGGCATCTGTTGACTTGGGGGGGGAGAGTAAGGGGGCTAAGCTACATTGGTGAGGATCAGCTGCTTCTGATGCCTTGTGGAGATCATCAAGGGGGGATTGTGGGGAGTCAGACCTTGCCTTTTACACTTGCCCCTACAGGTAGGCATTTATTCATGCCTGGGGGCAGGTATTGAATGCTGATGTCTAGGATTTTTTAATATTCACATGGATTCTCCTTATAAGATGGGGCATTCATATCAGTGTATTATACCCATCCTAACCACTCCCTTACCCCACTACTACCATGCTTCCTGCCAAAGTAAACATGGTGTTCATCCCTATATGTAAATAGCAGAGATGTGCCGTTGTTTGAAACAACATAGGAAATGTCTACATTTCCTATATCATTTCATGTCCTCTTCGAACAAAAGCGGAAGAAAACATAACCCAAAATGTGATCGCTTCCCATCAGTCGTCAATATTGTGCATATTTGTGCAATGTAAAGCAGCACATCTGGGTTCTTTCTTTTAAAATGCTGTGCCAGGGATTTGTAACACTGCTAAGGATAGTAGGTTTTGCATAATTGTTTGTTTATTTATTTTCCATTCCACTTCCACGGAAAAGCTATTCAAAGTGCATATTAAGTATGCGTTTTCTGCTTCCAGAAAATACATTATTCCTCAAAGGCAGTCTAATAAAGCCATACTTAGCAGTGCAAAACACTCAAAGATGCTCATCTAAATTATGAAGAAATCTTTCTTGCAATATTCCCAGGGATAAAACGGCTTTCTCCACATCTCTGTGGCTTGATTTGAACCACTCAATCTCAACTGCATGCTTGTTCCCAGTGCTACATACAGTTATGGTCAGCATGATTGGCACCTTGCAGTTCAGCCCCTTAACGTCCAGCATCTCTTTAAAAAATGGCCAGTGAAATGGCTTTGGACTATGTATACATAAATATTTGACATACAGTAGTGTGCAAAAGTCTGGAATCATTTGTAAATTTGACATTTTTTCAACTTCGTGACCTTATATCTTAATTTCTTTTTCCTCCCAGTGGCTTTTTCTGTGTATCTTATGATAAGTGATAGATTTGGCTATTAGGGCCAACTTTTAGTATTGGTTTGGCCCTTATTTTCTGAGTTTGTTCCCCATAGTTGTCCTGTTGATAGATTTTCTGTGAAAATCACGTAATGTACATTGTTGGCCAACGATATATTATTGTAAGTATGCTTTAAAATATTATGGATGCACGCCAGGTTTCCTTCAAATTAATGTATGTGGCCTTGAAAAAAGCCATTTTTATGTGTCAGTGATGGCTCAGTATTTGATGGACCACCCTTTGTTCTTGATCATCTGACTGCACCTTGTTGGCATTGAATGAACCAGTCTGACAAGGTGATCATTGGTGACAACGCGGTTCCAAGCTGCAATGAGTGACTCAATCAGCTCACGCTTTGATGTTGGATGCCTCTTGGATATTTCTAATGCCACCTTGTGCCACAGGTTCTTGATTGGATTCAGATCTGGAGACTGGGCAGGCCAGTCCATTGACTTGATGTTGTTCTGCTGCTTCCAGCTGATCACCTGTCTGGAGCGATGGCAGGGTGCATTGTCATCTTGGAACAGGAACTGGCCAGGAAACAGCTGGTGTGCTGATGGCACCATGCACTTTTGCAGTATGGTGTACTTGGCCCCGTTGACCATTCCATCGATGATGTGAAGACGTCCAACGCCACTGGCAGCCATGCAGCCCCAGACCATGACTTTCAAAAGATGCTTCACAGTGAGGTTGAGACACTCAGGCTTGAATTCCTCTCCAGGAAATCTCCTCACATAGGTGTAGGCCTGGTTACCAAACAGGCAGAAGGTGCTTTCATTGTTGAATAGCACCTTTTCCCACATTTCATTCGACCAGGTTGAGTGCTTTCTCGCCCACATGATCCGGTTGCACCTTTATATGTCAGTCATCAGTGGCTTATTCCGTGCTTTGCAGCCCCGGAGACCAAACTGCAGGCACCAGCGACGAACCGTTGATGAGCTGACACTGACCTCACTCTTAGTAGCTGAGGAAAGGTCAACTTGCGATTAGTCAGTGAAATGCGTCGTAGTGCATGGTCCTGGCGTGATGTTGATACACGTGGACGACCTGAATGAGGCTTGTCCACCACTGAACCCATTTCTTTCTTCTTCTGTACAATCTTAACAGTGCTCTGACTACAGCCAACTTTCCTGACTATCTGATGGCTTGAAAATCCTTCCTCACTCATAAAGGACACATAAACACGCTCCTCCAATGTCAGGGTCCGAGTCATCTTCATGGTCGATCCAGAAAGCGTATGAAATTCAAAAATTCCACATGTTTTTATAGCTGCACTGTTGGCTAGATATCTGCATTGTGATTGGTTAGTGAAACCAGCCTCCTGATTGGTCAGAAATAACGTGTGCATATTGGATAATCTCGATCCTGTTTTGACGCAGGATCCACAAAAATTGCAGTAGCTATCTCCCACTGTCTGTAAAGTATTTAAATTGGAAGCAAGGAATGCAAAAAAGTCACTCTAATAGCCAAATGTATCCGTTTTAACGTGGTAGAAATATGCTGGGCTAATGCAAAATTTAAAAAAAAAACATTAGAAAGTATGAAAAATGCAAAACTCACAAGTGATTCCAGAATTTTGCACACCACTGTATAAAAGAATCAAATAAAACAAAACCAACTAAAAAAGGAAATAGTATAAAAACTGGGAGATTGCCAGGACATGATTATGATCCGAATTCCAAAGAGATATGTAACCTAAATTTTTGTCTGAACTAATGCCTTGAAGATACACAATCTTCTTGTAGCATGAACGTTCCTTTTTTCTATTTTATAAAATGGGGACACAACCCCTACAATCAATGCCCTCAAGATACCCAAATCCTAGGGCACATCGATTTAGTGTAGGAAATAAATCCAGTCAAACTATTAGGCGCTTAGTCTTGATAAATCGATCTCGTCCAAACACCGCCGACATTCAGCAGTGGTTATATCTGCTGCTTATCCAACTAAAATTATGGAACTATACTTAGGACATTGTGTGGGAGTTTTTTGGAAAGCTAAGTTTCAATTCTTCTGCGATACCGCTGGAGGAGCAAAACCAAAGGGGAAAAAATAAAGCAGCACAACCTCCAAAGTCAGCTTGAAACTGGATTGCAGTCCTCCTCCAATTTGCAACTTTGTATAATATAATGAATGTTAACCCAATGTTGTGTTTCAGGCTCCTGATACTCGCAACCCTTCTTCAAAACTCCGTTGCAGATTTGAGCTGGCTGAAATCAGCCATATACCTTTTATGTGCCTCAATTAGATGACGTAACCAATCGATAACCAATGAGACAATGGCCAATTACCTAAATCCAGCCCCTTTTTTTGTATCTGGAGCATTCATAAACTACTCCACCAATCTACGGATGAATTTAAGCCCTCAGTTGTCAGTGAATTTAATTGAAAAATCCAAAATTGTTCCTGATACAAAAGACAAGACCCTCGATCTCCACCTCTCATCTTTTCTGGGATATGATCTAAAATTCGCCAGCTTAAATCCTGAAATGAATATCGAAAATCATGACAATGTTGAACCACGGAGGCGGACAAAACTTTTGTAGTAATTTGAGACCGATGTTCTTGCAATCTCTTTTTCATACTTTGTGTGGTTTTTCCGATATAAAGTTTATTACATGGACAGATGATCAACTACAGGTGTTAGAATTAGGATTATCCTTTGTTCCAGCCCCTCGTTATGATCCGTTCCATATGAGAGTAGCTTTGCATCGCTTTTTTAGGAAACTGCAAGTATCCCATTTTTTACGGAATGATGGTAACACTAATGATAAGGGCCACAGTTCTGTTTTTAGGAATCCTTCTAGGTGGGTCCCACCGAGACAAGTGGATCCTTTCATTGAGACATACCAAAAGTTGGTTTTACGGGATGTACTCATGATGGAAAGGAAGAAACCTAGGAGAGGCTTCTCTAATGTTACACAGCAACAGTTCACTGCTTTAAAGTCTTTAAGTGACCGTAAGGACATTTATATCCATCGGGCAGATAAAGGGGGTGCAACTGTCATTCAGGATATGTCCCGATATAAGACTATAGTAGAAGCTCGTGTATCAGACAGCAAATCTTATAGGGTTCTGGCTGGGGATCCTACATCTGATATTCAACAACAAATTAATGAATGTACAACATGAATGGATTACGAGACAGGAATTTAAGTTTTTGAATAAAAGTCATCCTGCTTTGCCAATTTTATACATGGTTCCAAAAGGTACATAAAAGTTTGGAAAATCCTCCAGGTCACCAGATAGTTTCGTGTCGGGATTCCATTTTAGAATCCTTGTCACAGTTTTGTGACATGTTTTTCCGTCCTTTATTGCCTACCATTACTTCGTATGTTAGAGATTAATTTCACTTTTTATCAATTTTACAACAACAGACTGACATGTCTAAGTGTTTTTTTGTGACCTTGGATGTGCAGGCATTATACACCAACATTAATCAGGATGCGGTCCTACAAATGGCAGCGTCAGTACCTTTAGTATTGCCTGAGCGTTTACCTAAACGGTTTGTTTTACAGTTATTGTCCCTGGTTCTTAAAAAAACATTTTTCAAGTTTGGGGACTCTTATTATCATCAGATTCATGGGATAGCGATGGGAGCCACAGTGGCCCCATCAATTGCTACGTTCTACATGCATCAGTTTGAAGTCCAATACATATATTTGTCAGAATGGTTCTCACATATCCGTATGTGGACAAGATATCTTGATGACATTTTTTTTCTTCTGGACCCATACGGAAATGCGGTTAAATGCATTTTTTGATTGGATAAATTAATTGTCGGAAGATTTAAAATTTACCCCAAAATATAATTTACCCCAATTTACCCCAATTTACCCCAAACATTTACCCAAATTTACCCCAAAATATAATTTTGAGTCTATTGAATTTTTGGACTTGCATCTGTTTAAAGATCATGCTAATATAAAATCTATGTTGTACCGGAAGACTGTACAACGTAACACTTTGCTACACTTTCAAAGCTACCACCCGAGGTCTTTAAGACGGGGATTACCGGTGGGGCAATTTATTAGATTATGTTCCACCATCGAGGAATATTGCAAACAAGAATCCAGTTTGAGGCTCCGACTTCGGGAAAGAGGTTACCCCTACCCCTACCCCTACTCCATCACTGATAGAGCATATCACAGAGCCTGTAATAATCACACTGACTGGTGGCAGGGAAGTAGCGATAATCGTGAGAATGACTCAGATCTTCACCCTTTTTGTAGGGGTTTTGCCTTTTATTCCTCAATCTATGGAAGTTGTATCCACTCTTAAGAAACATTGGGCAATATTGTCTCCACATTCATGTTTGGATAAACCACTGATGCTGGCTTTCAAGATAGGCCGCAATATTGCTGATTGGGTGGTCCATACTACAGAGGAGATTTCTTTGCCACAAGTTAAGGGTCATTTTCAGTGTCAGCAATGTGATTTCTGTGCTTCAACACTAGAGGGTTTGACTTGGGAACATCCTGTGAATCACAATAGGTTTCACAGTAACTTTTATACCACCTGCTTGACTACTTTTGTGGTTTATGTATTAATCTGTCCATGTAATAAACTTTATAATGGAAAAACCACAAGAAGTATGAAAAAGAGATTGCAAGAACATCGGTCTCAAATTATTACAAAAGTTTTGTCCACCCCCGTGGTTCAACATTGTTATGATTTTCGACATTCATTTCAGGATTTATGCTGGTGAATTTTAGATCATATCCCAGAAAAGATGAGAGGTGGAGATCGAGGGTCTCGTCTTTTGTATCGGGAACAATTTTGGATTTTTCAATTAAATTCGCCGGCACCTGAGGGCTTAAATTCATCCGTAGATTGGTGGAGTAGTTTATGAATGCTCCAGATACAAAAAAAGGGGGATGGATTTAGGTAATTGGCCATTGTCTCATTGGTTATTGAAGGTCATGAGTCCTCCAGCAGGACAATTTCAAAATATACATCCAAAAATACAAAAAAATGGTTGAAAAGAAACAAATGAACTGCTTTGAACTGGCCAGCAATGAGGCCTGATCTCAATCCAATCAACCTTTGGAATAAGCTTAAATCTGCCAATGGTAAAAGGAATCCTGGAAACATTCATGAGCTGGAACAAATAGCAGTTGAAAAGTGGGAGAAACTACCAGAAGACAGATGTACAAAACTTATAAATGGCTACAAAAAATGGAGGCTGTCATCACTGCCAAGGGTTGTGCAACCAAATATTAGTGAAGGATGCCATTAATCCTGTCCAGATCTCATTTTGTTTTTCTTCTCAAAAATTACTGCATCTAAATTGCACAGACATTTTTTTTGTTGAACATACTATTAAAATATTATGAGATACAATTGGAATATTTCCAATTATTTCTCAAGATATTGTACACAAACATACCTAAAATGCAAAGGTGCCAATAATGTTGACCACAGCAGTAGTATTTCAATGTATCCTGCCCCTCCCCCACACAATCCCATGTAGGGCTGCCTCTTCCTGATCATCCACCATCCCATGTAATTTCTTTCTCCCTAAGCCCCCATCCCATTTGATGTAAATCTCTATTTCCTGCCCCCACCCCTTTTACCATCTCATATATATGTCTCCCTCTCTGCCCCATAATAGGTCTCAATCTTGCTGTCTCCCTATGTAGCTCTTCTCTCCATGGTCCTCCAAATAGGTTTCTCCCTTCCTGCCAGCCCCCTCCGCCAATCATTGTTTGAAGAGAAAGCATCTTCCCTATAACTTGTATTCTAATTATTGGGAGTGGTAGGGTCTGGGTCTGGTGATAAGTTTGATGGTGATGGTAATGGTGTGGAATGTTTGGGGGGCGGGTTGGTGGTAATAGGAATCCCACAGCTTCCTTACTGAAGCACTTCTGTCTGCAGCTTGGCTCTCTTCACCAGTAGGAAGAAGGCCATTTTAATAATGCATAAGTTTCCTCTGCCACAAAGGGTCAGTTTTGTAGTAAGAGCCACAAGATCCCATAATCTCACAGTACTGGGCCTGCAAGGCAAAGGAAACTGTCACACTATTCAAGCACCTTTCTTCCTGCCAGACATGAAGGCTGACCTGCCAAGAGAAGCACTGGGATCGCGTCATCAGGAGGAGGAAATTTATATATCCGCCCACTACCCTTTTGGTACCCCCAGAATCTGGTGTTCTAGAATGATCGAGTTTGCCTAATGAAAGTGTCAGCTTTACTGTTAAGTGTCATTAAGAGCTACTTCCACTTTTAGATAGGGCCCTTATGCCATCTATTCTAAGTGCTGAGAGTATTCAGAAATAACAGACAGAAAGATGATTTGTAAGAAACTGGGCATATCTTTGAATATATATATTTTTTAAAAAATCACATTAGGAGAAGAGCTAAGCCCTGATAAAAACACACCTATGTCTGTAATGTTATGAACTGGGTCTTCAGTCCATCCCCTGAAACAAACATTATTAATGCTTATCTCTGAAAGATGCAACATTCTCTTAGTGCTATCTCAAAGTTGTTTCTTATGTTTGTGCAGCATATCTCAGAGGTAAGCATCCATATAAGGCTTGGGCTTGTTAATGCCAAGAAGCTTTGCTGCATTTTGTTACTGGTATTTCCCATATTTGTATTTTATCAAGTTTTGTTTTTTTGACAGCTTAAAAGAGTGAAAAATATTGTTTAACTTTGTGTGTGTGCTTTTGAAAGCTTTAAAAGAAGGAGAAAGATTGTAAGCCATGTAGATTCTTTGTGTTATTGGGATGGCATAGTGTTCAAAGGAAAGAGCTTGCAAAAGGGTATTTTCTGTTTGAAGGTGAGAGATCTGTTCTTAGAAAGCAATAATCAATGGGGTTTGATACCTACCCACCCCAGGCGCATTCTTAGATTTATAGTCTTCTACTTCAGTTAAGAGAGTGACTCTTGTGAAAAATGTTCCTCCCAACTAGGGATTTACATTGCCAAGTGTATAATCCTGACTGTAGCAATAATCTAATTGTAGCTCTTTTACAGGTCATTAGCAAACTAACAAAATAAAACCACTAAATAAATTTAAATTGGATATGCATCCCACTCCCAAATAACTTTAATAGCTCAACAACAATAAGATGCAGGATACAATCTAGCAACAACATGGGGACTTATCCAGTCTTTTGCATAGAATGTCACATGTATGATTACACAGGTACACAAAAAAAAAAATTTTTTAAACTGCCTCTAATGTTTCGATTGATTTTTACGTTTTTTGGTGCGCTGAATCCAAATCTGGTAACCAATTTGCTCCATCACGTACAGATTTTTTGCTACATTGGGTTAGCAGTTTGAGGTGAACGTTTCAGATTGAGTGCGATCGAGATAAAGGTTTCTTGGATGAATTCTTTATACTAATTGTTTAGTAGTTATTCAAATAAGAATAAAGAAAATTGTAACAAGGCAGCACATAAGAATAGAGTAATGTCAACAAAACACACTGTGATGGTAGCAAAATTGTCTGCACTTAAAACAGACACATACATGTGCACAAACATTGAGCATATAAGAGCGAGGTTAGACACAAAGCAAAGCAAAGAAATATGCAAAAAATGTTGTACAGGTATGTATGTAAGAATAGAAAACGCAAACCGCACCATTGCAATACATGAAGACAAACACCCGATGGTGTGAAAATAAAATTCTAATAAATGAGATCCGACACTGTGGTAATAACTAGCAAATTTTTATTTCAAAGTTTAGTAAAAACACGATATTTGTCAACACAGTTTAGATTTTAAAGTCATTCTTGGGTCAATCAATCTCCTGGTGGACCCGTTTCTTCTTCCCCCGAATGCTTCTCTTGGTGCGCTGCTTGGCGTATTTTTCATCTGGGGTTTCCCGCAGCAGCAACCAGCAGAAATCAGCCATCATAGTGGTGTTCCATCTTCCTTGGTACCTTCTCTCTGCGTCCTTGATGTCCTGGTGAAACCTTTCACCTTGTTCTTCACTGTACGCCCCCAAGTTTTCGGGAAAGTAGTTCACATGGGAGTGCAAGAAATGGACTTTCAGGCTCATGTTACAGCCTTGTTCTTTGAAGGCATTGAGCATCCTGGCAACAATATCCTTATAGTTCTCATCCCGCCTGTTCCCCAAGAATTTGAGAACAACATCCTTGAAGGAATCCCAGGCTTCTTTTTCCTTCTCAGACATCGTTTCAGCGAATGCTCCATCTGAAATGAGTTTCCTTATATCAGGGCCAACAAGCACTCCTTCCTTTAGCTTTGCTTCAGAAAGTCGGGGGAACTTTGAGCAAAGGTACCGAAAGCACTCACCATCTTTTGGAAGGGACTTGATGAATTGCTTAATGAGACCCAACTTAATGTGGAGAGGTGGTAATAGAATTTTATCACGAGGTACCAAGCTCTCATGAAGAACATTTTTCTCACCGGGTCTCAAATACTCCCGAATTGGCCAGTCTTTTTTCCCCCAGTGTAGGTTGCGGGCCCGGCTATCCCACAAGCAAAGGAAGCAGGGATATTTGGTGAAACCGGATTGCTGCCCTAATAGCATGGATAGAATTTTAAAGTCTCCACAAATCATCCACTTATGCTCATCATAACGAATCTTCTGAAGAATCAGGGCCAAATTCTCGTATTTTTCTTGGAGAATAACAGAGTGAGCAATAGAAACTGAAGCGAATGTGTTGCCATTATGAAGAACAACACCTTTTATGCTGTCTTTTGACGAATCAATGAACAGCCGCCATTCAGCAGGATCATACTTGAGTTTAAACTTTTCCATCACTCCGTATATATTGTTGCAAAATACCAAATCTTCCTCTTTGCTGAAATACTTCAAAAATTGTGTCTCGCGGTTGCGGTACCAATAAAAAGTTGTTCCTGGTGACAATAGATTTTTCTGTTTAAGCCGAGAACCTAGCAGTTGGGCAGCATCTTTTGGGAGTCCTAAATCCCGGACTAAATCATTCAATTCAGCTTGAGAGAAAAGTTCAGGTTTCGGATCTGGTTCAGTTTCAAACTCGGAAGTACTGGACTCATCGGGAAAAGCCATCTGATGAGTCTCATCATGATCAGAACCGTCCACACAAATATGATCCAAAGATTTTGGTGGTTCAGGCACAGGTACTTCGTTGCTATGAGGCATAGGCCTAATTGCTGAGGGAAGGTTGGGGTAACTTATTACGTTCTTATTTTTTAAGTTGTATCCCTTCACAATGCAAGAGCAAAAATAGCAGTCACTGCTGTGGTCTCTTTGTTCACGCCACATCATAGGTATTCCAAAACGAAATGCTTGTTTTTTACCTTTCATCCATAAGCGTAGATCTTCCTCACATGTCTTGCACACTTTGTGAGGAGCCCACGGTTTGTCTTGATCGCCTAACTTCAAACCGAAATAGGCGAAATATACTTTTTTAATAAATGCAGAAATGTTCCTCTGCCGCTTTTTCACGGTATATTCCCCACAAATAAAACAAAAACTGTCCGGAGAGTTGACGCAACCTCTGGCTCTGTGAGCCATCACAAATACACAGCACTGCAAACTACAACTGTAGTGAATCACTTCGGAATAAAGCTGGATTACGACTGAGCAAACAAAAGGTAATAATGAACTTGCAAGAAACTGAAATTTGACAGGAACGTTCATGTCGCAACCACCGTGTTTGAGCGAGCGAACGAGGCGAGGCGAGGCGAACAAGAAAGAACATGCGCCAGCGCGAGTACTGGATTTAGCCCCCCGCCTCCCAATTGTCCTGTTAATGTATAAAATGAATACAAAACACTCTAAAATATCATGAGGGAGTGTTTCTAGTTAGTTAACCATTACAACCTCTATTTTGGGCCAAGAAAATAAACTGCAGTCGGCTAAAAAGAAATTATGTGAACATTCCTTATATGGGTAAGAAATCTAATTTTGCAAGAAAACGTGACGTGATGGAACATTTTGGCTATTTTTCCTGGATTCAGCACACCAAAATCTATAGGAATCAGTTGCAAAACTGGAGGCAGTTTTTTGGTAGTGTACCTGTGTTATCTGCCATTTAGAGAGAGGGTTATATATGTTTATCCAGTACAAAGAACTATTGGCCCTCAGATGCATATATAGGTTGGGTTTCAAAGAGGTTTGCATAAATTTCTAGAAGTCTATAAAAATGTATTAGCCAAATAGGGAGGAGTGGCCTAGTGGTTGGGACAAGGTACCCCCGGCCAGAGGGCTGGGGGTTTGATTCCCGTTTAGGGACAGCAATCTCAGGCCAGAGGGACTGGGGATTCTAGTCCTATAAGCACTCCTTATGGCCTTGGGCAAGCCACTTAACCCTCCGTTGCCTCAGGTACACATGTAGATTGTGAGCCCTTCGGGGACAAGGGAATGTATCCAGTACCTGTTTGTAGTGTGTGTAAATTGCTCTGATGCCCCTCAGCTGGGGCAGTATATCAAGAAATTACATAAGCATAAACATAAATAGTACTCAAAAAGCTACTGTTCATCCTTGTGATGGAACTGCAAGAAATTGAGGGATATCGATAATGGAAGAGAACAATGACACAGAGGCATCATTGTTCTCAACATAAGGGGGGTTCGGCCCCTTTTATTACATAAGGACCAATTAAAGTTGGGTGTTCCAAATACTGCCCACCTCTTTGTACTGTTTACTGCAAGAAATTGATCCATTCTTTAGGATCTGCAAGGTACTTCCTACTGACTCAGACTGGCTACTGACAGAGACAAGATGCTTGGCTTGATCTAACATGACATGTCTTATGTTCTTATGAGTCCAGCCTCTGGAGTCTAAAGTAGCTTCATTGTGTGTCCTCTAGTCTTTCTACTGTTTGATGGAATAAACAACTGATCTACGTTTACCCGTTCCAATCCATTAATTTATAAACCGCTATCAATTTATAAACTTCAACAGTCTCTATTCCAAGTTGAAGTACCCCAACCTTTTAAGCCTCTCCTCATAGGGGTATCCTTCCTTCCCCTTTACCATTTTTGTCACTCTTCTCTGTACCTTTTCTAATTCTGCTATATCCTTTTTAAGATATGGCGACCAGAATTGCACACAATATTCAAGGTGTGGTCACACCATGAAATGATACAGAGGCATTATAATATCCTTTGTTTTATTCTCCATTCCTTTCCTTATGATGCCTAGCATTCTATTTGCTTTCTTTGCCGCTGCTGCACACTGGTTGGAGGGTTTCAACATATTATCCACGATGACTCCTAAATCTTTTTCCTGGATGGTGGTTCCTAATGTGGAACCTTGCATCATGTAACCATAGTTTGGGTTGTTCTTTCCTAGGTGCATAATTTTGCACTTGTCCGCATTAAATTTCATCTGCCGTTTGAATGTCCAGTTTTCCGATATAATCGAGGTCCTCTTGTGTTTTAACAACTTTGAATAATTTTGTGTTATCTGCAAATTTGATCACCTCACTTGTTATTCCTCCTTCCAGGTCATTTATGAATATGTTAAAAAAAAAGCAGACCCAGCACAAATCCATGAGGTACTCCACTATTCACCTTTCTCTATTGAGAAAAATGGCCATTTAGCCCTATTTTCTGCTTTCTATCTTTTAACCAGTTCCTGATCCACAATACTACACTGCGTCCAATCCCATGACTTTTTAATTTCATCAAAAGCCTCTCATGGGGGACCTTATCAAAGGCTTTCTGAAAATCCAGATATACTATATCAATCAGCTCACCTTGGTCTATCAGTTTCTTTACACCTTCAAAAAAATAACACAGATTAATAAGACAAGACTTTCCTTGGCTAAATCTATATTGGCTTTCTCCCATTAAACCATAGCTATCCACATTGTTCAGAAATTTTATTCCTGATAATGGTTTCTACCATTTTGCCCAGTATTGAAGTCAGGCTCACTAGTCTGTAGTTTCCCAGAATTCCCCCTGGTATTTACACTGGCCATTCTCCAGTCTTCCGGTACTACAGATGATTTTATTTTTTTTTTTAATGTAAAGGCTTTATACAAAACAAACAAAAGAGCGAGCAGGATAAGAGGTCACTAGCACTTTATTAATGAACAACCCCAACGCGTTTCGGCAGGTGCCTTCATCAGGGGGCTAAAGGACTGCAAAACCAAATAAAAACATATAATAAAAACAATAAATACATAATAAAATAAATATAATTATAATAAACATAAAAAATGATGAATATGAACATCCATGTATAATCACAAGTAAAATATACTTACACGTTGTACTTCTAGTCATGCATATAAAGAAAGCGCATAAACAATGTGTGACCAATAGTACACTAGAAATGGCTGAAAAAAACAATAAATACGTTAAAATTCAAAACTGCATACAATTACACCTTAAAAATAAAGGAAAATGGGAGACCCAGACCAGAAACCACCATACTAAAAGAATATATAAATAAATCATAACAATAACATCGTCATAACACCAAGAAGAAATAAAAATATGTAAGTTCAAAAAAATATAAAATAAAAATAAAAATGCATAATAAAATAACAAACAAATTGTTTAAATACATCAATATACAGAGCAATCGAAAAGGCATAAAATTATTAACAAATAAACCAAAAAATTATTAATAAAATGGATATAAAAACATTTAAATCATAAATAACTAAATAATAAATATTGTATAGAACATGCCAATGCATAAAATTAAACCAAAAAAACAAATAATGACATACTAGGAATGAAATATAAATAAATAAATATATATAAAAAAAGTTCTTTGTAACTACCTGATAAAAATTCCATTTAACCAAGTTGGAGAAAAGGACGCTCGTACCTTAAGCATTTACATAAAAGGATCACAGTATTATTTTAAAAAAAATTAAAAGAAAAAAAAAAAGGGGGGGGGACTCAATATGAGCATAGATGAAAAGACTATATTTAAATAGAGGTTTAACCAACCAACCTATTAATCTAGCTTATAAAAATTGTGAACATATTCACAACTTCTAAACATAGAGGATATAGAGAGATGGTGGCCAAAATAATGCTCATACAAAAGTAAAATCAAAAAACATGGTATTTCAATGTTTAAAAAGAAGGAGAGGGAACTGTTAAGAAACCGTTGAATTCGGTCTGTTTTAAAAAGGGGGAAGAGGAACTTTAAAAAAATCTGTCGAATTCGGTGCGTTTTAAAAGGGGACAAAGGTGTCATATCCTGCATGTGGGCGGAACAGCCAACGACAAAAAACCAGCTTTAATTAAATAAATAGTGAAGCATTATGCCATACTAACCTAATAAGGAAATACACCATATTGAAATAAGGAAATACAGAGCCGAAATAGAGGCAAACGATTGCAGCCCGATGTCGGTGCATTCTGTATACACAGAAGGGAGTAAAAAATACCGCGACTATACACAAATGATTTGTAAAGAAAACCATGCATGTATAACTCAACAAGATAAATGCCCTCAAAAAGTAAACTAAAAATCATTGTGACAGCAACTAAAAAAGGGGATAAAGACCTTGCATAGAGAGACAAGTACCTTCAGACCGGCATGAGAAACTGAGCAGCCATTAGATCGACGCGCTGAGTTTTGGCGTGTTTTAAAGCAATCACAAGACCCGATTTTACATAAATGCATATGCATTAAACAACATGAAATCATCAGATGATAAAGAAGATCTAATGCACTACCAAAATATAAAAATATGTTAATTTATCAACATTGCTAATACCGTGATTGATCGATAACCAAACCACGTGGAATAATTTGGGCATTGTGCATCAAAAAGCATTAATACAACAACTAAACTGCAGAACTGTGGGTACAAATCTCAAAGTGCATAAACAGCCGCACACACCTCTGACCGGCATGGGGACCGAACAAGCCTAAAAGTTGACGCGTTTTAAAGAAAACACACACTCATTTCTGCATGAATGCATATGCATTAAAAAACATGAGAACATAAGGTAAATATGAAAATATGGTACTGAAGATAACTTGTAAACTACAGGAATGTGTCAATGTATATTACTTTGTGGACATTGCTAACGTTATGGATTAAAACCAAACCACGTGGAGCCATAGAGCTATATGCAGATGAAAACATAAATGCAAACAACTGGACTACAAATGCCTATACATAAAATCTAACTAATAATGAAAAGATGGAATAAAATCCTGTTGATAAAAATAAATAATGAACGATAAATTACTAAAAAATTTTGATAAACCATAAAAACACATGTATCAATAAAACCAATGAGAAAGGGGGGAGGGGAGGGGGGATGTAGGGGGGGGAAGGAAGGGGAAGGGGAAGGGGGAGGGGGGAGGGAAAAGAGGGGAAAAAGAGAAGAAAGAAGAAGAGAAGAAAGAAGAAGAGAAAAGAAGAAAGAAGGAAAAAAAGAAAAGAAGAAGGGGGAGGTGGAGGGGGGAGGGAAAAGAGGGGAAAAAAGAAGAAAGAAAAGGGAAGAAAGAAGAAGGAAAAAAAAAAGGAAAAGGGGAAGGGGAAAAAAAGGGGGGGAAGAGGGAAGGAGTGGGGGAAGGGGAAAAAAAGGGGGGGGGGAGAGGGGGGGAAGGGGGAAAAGGAGAGGGCGGGAGAGGGGGAGGGGGAGGGGGAGGGGAGGGGGGAGAAAAGGGGAAATACCAAATCACAAAAAATGTGTTTAAATGTTATGTAAAATGGAAACTACTCATAAAAAAACAGACAAATTAAACTCTTGATTAAGACCTAATGGTTCAAGCGACTGTAGCTCATAAATATATCGTTGTTTTATGAGTAGTTTCCATTTTACATAACATTTAAACACATTTTTTGTGATTTGGTATTTTAGCCTCTTTAGTTGTTTCCCGTGTTTGGTCTGTGCATCCCTTTTCCCCTCCTTCTCCTCCCTCTCCCTCTTCCCTCCCTCTCCTCCTCTCCTTCCCCCTTCCCTTTCCCCCCCTCCCTTTCCTTCCTCCCACCTTTCCCCTTTTCTCCCCCTCCCTCTTTCCCTTCCCTCTCCCTCCCTTCCCCCTCCCCCTTTCCCCCCTCCCCTCCTTCCCCCCTTCCCCTTCTTTTTTCCTTCTTCTTTCTTCCTTCTTCTCTCTTCTTTCTTTCCCCTTTTCCCTCCCCCTTCCCCCCCCCTACATCCCCCTCCCCCTCTCCCTCTCCCCTTCCCCCTCTCCCCTTCCCCCCCCTACATCCCCCCTCCCCTCTCCCCCCCTCCCCGTTTTTTCTCATTGGTTTTATTGATACATGTGTTTTTATGGTTTATCAAAATTTTTTAGTAATTTATCGTTCATTATTATTTATTTTTATCAACAGGATTTTATTCCATCTTTTCGTTATTAGTTAGATTTTATGTATAGGCGTTTGTAGTCCAGTTGTTTGCATTTATGTTTTCATCTGCATATAGCTCTATGGCTCCACGTGGTTTGGTTTTAATCCATAATGTTAGCAACGTCCACAAAGTAATATACATTGACACATTCCTGTAGTTTACAAGTTATCTTCAGTACCATATTTTCACATTTACCTTATGTTCTCATGTTTTTTAATGCATATGCATTCATGCAGAAATGAGTGTGTGTTTTCTTTAAAACGCGTCAACTTTTAGGCTTGTTCGGTCCCCATGCCGGTAAGAGGTGTGTGCGGCTGTTTATGCACTTTGAGATTTGTACCCACAGTTCTGCAGTTTAGATGTTGTATTAATGCTTTTTGATGCACAATGCCCAAATTATTCCACGTGGTTTGGTTATCGATCAATCACGGTATTAGCAATGTTGATAAATTAACATATTTTTATTATTTGGTAGTGCATTAGATCTTCTTTATCATCTGATGATTTCATGTTGTTTAATGCATATGCATTTATGTAAAATCGGGTCTTGTGATTGCTTTAAAACACGCCAAAACTCAGCGGGTCGATCTAATGGCTGCTCAGTTTCTCATGCCGGTCTGAAGGTACTTGTCTCTCTATGCAAGGTCTTTATCCCCTTTTTTAGTTGCTGTCACAATGATTTTTAGTTTACTTTTTGAGGGCATTTATCTTGTTGTTATACATGCATGGTTTTCTTTACAAATCATTTGTGTATAGTCGCGATATTTTTTACTCCCTTCTGTGTATACAGAATGCACCGACATCGGGCTGCAATCGTTTGCCTCTATTTCGGCTCTGTATTTCCTTATTAGGTTAGTATGGCATAATGCTTCACTATTTATTTAATTAAAGCTGGTTTTTTGTCGTTGGCTGTTCCGCCCACATGCAGGATATGACACTTTTGTCCCCTTTTAAAACGCACCGAATTCGACGGATTTTTTTAAAGTTCCTCTTCCCCCTTTTTAAAACAGACCGAATTCAACGGTTTCTTAACAGTTCCCTCTCCTTCTTTTTAAACATTGAAATACCATGTTTTTTTATTTTACTTTTGTATGAGCATTATTTTGGCCACCATCTCTCTATATCCTCTATGTTTAGAAGTTGTGAATATGTTCACAATTTTTATAAGCTAGATTAATATGTTGGTTGGTTAAACCTCTATTTAAATATAGTCTTTTCATCTATGCTCATATTGAGTCCCCCCCTTTTTTTTTTTTTAATTTTTTTAAATAATACTGTGATCCTTTTATGTAAATGCTTAAGGTACGAGCGTCCTTTTCTCCAACTTGGTTAAATGGAATTTTTATCAATGGTAATTACAAAGAACTTTTTTTTATATATATTTATTTATTTATATTTCATTCCTAGTATGTCATTTGTTTTTTTGGTTTAATTTTATGCATTGGCATGTTCTATACAATATTTATTATTTAGTTATTTATGATTTAAATGTTTTTATATCCAGTTTATTAATAATTTTTTGGTTTATTTGTTAATAATTTTATGCCTTTTCGATTGCTCTGTATATTGATGTATTTAAACAATTGTTTGTTATTTTATTATGCATTTTTATTTTTATTTTATATTTTTTTGAACTTACATATTTTTATTTCTTCTTGGTGTTATGACGATGTTATTGTTATGATTTATTTATATATTCTTTTAGTATGGTGGTTTCTGGTCTGGGTCTCCCATTTTCCTTTATTTTTAAGGTGTAATTGTATGCAGTTTTGAATTTTAACGTATTTATTGTTTTTTTCAGCCATTTCTAATGTACTATTGGTCACACATTGTTTATGTGCTTTCTTTATATGCATGACTAGAAGTACAACGTGTAAGTAATATTTTACTTGTGATTATACATGGATGTTCATATTCATCATTTTTTATGTTTATTATAATTATTATATTTATTATTTTATTATGTATTTATTGTTGTTTTATTATATGTTTTTATTTGGTTTTGCAGTCCTTTAGCCCCCTGATGAAGGCACTTGCCGAAACGCGTTGGGGTTGTTCATTAATAAAGTGCTAGTGACCTCTTATCCTGCTCGCTCTTTTGTTTGTTTTGGACTCTGCGAGGTTGGTGCTCTCTTTTTGTGTCTAAGGCTTTATACAAAGACAGAGAACAGGAACTATACATTCCAAACACTGAATGTTTGCACAATATTTCAACACAGAAAAATCAACCATAACAATTGCTACATCACAGCCTTGTATTTTTTCTCCCCTTTATTCACAAAGCCACAGTACTCCCCTTCTCAGCCCCTCCCCTCTTCCCCCACTCCCTCTCTACCCCACTACCATCTACCCCCTATCCCTCCCATCACTACTCCACCCCCCACCTTTGCTACAAATGCTATAAGTTACAGGGATTCGTATCAATCTAACAACACAGGAAAAGCAGAGGTGCCACAAGGATGAGCTCCCACCATACACCACCAATCATGAACCATAGGTCAAAATAAAGGCCTCCCAAATCCGCTCAAATTGGGCAGACACAATCTCCTGGCTGCCACCCCCTTCTCCATAGTATATAGGTCTCACATCCGTTCCAACCATCGTGGTGACAATGCCAGAGGCGAGGACTGCCTCCAGGCAGATGCAAGGGTCAGCTGAGCTGAGTTCAAACTGTGTCGAATCAGTTCAAACTGAGGGCATCATCCATCAGGGACTTTCCTTCCGAAAAGATACCCGGGTCCCAAGGGACATCCAGTCCAACCATTCGCTTCAGGCGGTACTGTAACCCCCTCCAAAATACTTGGACTCATGGGCAAAGCCACCAGACATGTGCTAAGGTTCCTTTCTTGCCACAGTTCCGCCAGCACTGATCGGATAACCCTGGGAACGCTTGAGCCACTCGCACTGATGTCATATGCCACCCATAGACAAGCTTATAATTAGTTTCTCGAGCATGCACAGCCGCCGAACTTCTCCAAAGTCTACCCTCAACTTTCTCCCACTGCTGCTCTGTGTATGAGAGATGCAACTCCTTTGCCCACTGGGCCCTGTGTTTGCCTGTTCTAAAATGTTGTTTCTGCAAACAGGCATACAGTGCTGCAATGAGGCCCTTAGTATTTCTGCGTTCCTCACATAAGCGTTCAACCTTTGTCAGCTCGCCAGCAACTGGCTGCCGAACACCTTGAGTCCCCACCCAGTGCGCCACTTGTGTATACTTGTATGCATGATGGGCTGGGATATCAAACTCCTCTTTCAATTTGGAAAAGGAACGAAGTGCTCCATCCCCAAATAACTGGCCTATTCGACTAAGTCCCTTATGCCCCCATTGTCAAAAAATTAAATCACTCATACCCGGTGGGAATGAAGCGTTATTAACTATAGGTGCCAACAGCGTCAGCATCACCCCTCATGGCCAAAATAAAAAAACAGTTCCAGCAATAAAGAGTATGAGCTATGTATGGATTGTAAACTCCCGTACCTCCCTGCAACTTGGAGCAGAGCCAGAGCCAGAGGTGGTCTCCTAACCCAGCTCCGCCCACCAAATCCATTTCCATTTGCACCCAACATTTAGTACTAGTAGAGTTCATCCACTCCACCCCTGCCTGACTTCACGCCACTGCATAGTACCAACTAAGATTAGGAACCCCCATGCCTCACCTCGCCTTATGGGCATACAGAATCCTCCAGGCTATCTGAGGGCGTATGAACTTCATAATCAGCACTTGTCAGGACTCTAAAGCCCCATGCAATATGGGTATAGGGAGCACCTGGAAAAGATACAAAAACCGTGGGACTATTACCATTTTAACTACAACAATGCACCCAAACCATGACAGCATCAGGCCTGTCCAGGATTCCAAGTCCTGTTTAACTTGCTGGATTACAGGTCCATAGTTCGCCCCATATAATGCAGCCCTATTCACCGTTAAATTTACACCCAAACAACAAAGGGCTTTGTCTACCCACCAAAATGGGAAGCACGTCTTCAATGGCACACATATCACCTATGGGACTCCACATTCAAAATCTCTGACTTAGCATAGTTAATTTTAAACCCCGAGACCTGCGAGAAGACCGTAAAGAGCCACATTGCACTGGGGAGGGAGGCCTCAGGATTAGTCAGCAATAGTATTATATCATCAGCAAAGAGTGTTATTTTGTATTCATGAGTACCCACCCTCACTCCAGCTACGTCTGAGCACACGTGAAAGCTGTGCGCCAGAGGCTCCATCACCAGTGCAAACACAGTAGTGGTGACAGTGGGCAACCCTGCCAAGTTCCCCTCTCCAGTTCGAAACTCTTCGATTGGCCCCCATTAACTCGTACACTAGCTCTGAGCCCCTGGTACATACTATGCACCCATCTCATAAAGTTAGGGCTAAACCTCATCTTATCCAAAACCTTCCACAGGAAGCCCCAGCCAACCTGGTCAAATGCCTTCTCGGCATCCACGCCCACCAGCAGTGCCAACTGTGATCCCTGACACACAGCATGTATCACCTGCAACATTTGTCAAACGTTATCCGCAGCCTGACGAACAGGCGCAAATCCGACCTGGTCAGGATGCACCAGATCAGGAAGGACCCGATTTAATCTAGGCGCCAGGACAGAAGCCAGTATTTTAACAGCAGTATTTAAGAGATGGGTCGATAAGAAGCCGCCTCTTGAGCTGGCTTACCTGGCTTAGGTGTCACTGTTATGACAACTTCCCTTTGTGTGACAGGTAACGACACCCCTTGTAACACCGCATTGAAGAGCACTGCCAAGGTTGGGGATAATTGAGCACTGTATCTTTTATAATACTCTGAGGGGAACCTATCACCACCTGGCGCCCTCCCAGTCCTCAAGCGCTGAACTGCCCCATCTACATCCTGTGCTGTAAATTTCAGCCTCTAGCTGTTCCCTATCCAGATCAGTCAGTTGCAGCAAAGAGATATCACGTAAATAATCATACACTTGGGTTGTATCAAAGGGCTCAGCCTTGTACAGGTTCGCCAAATAATCCGCTAACACTTCTTGTATCTCCCGGGACGTCACTTGCAGGTTTCCCCCCGGATCTCGAATCTCACGCACCACTCGTGTAGTAAGTTGCTGCCGGAGCCGAACAGCAAGAGATCGTCCCACCTTATTCCCCTGCTCATAAAACGTTTCTCTCAGCTTACAGCGCATATTATCCAACTCCCTCTGTGCAAGGGCATCTAATCAGGCCCTTGTCTCCCACCATTGAGGCCAAACCTGCCTAGAGCCAGTCCGTGCATGTTCTAATTGCAAACATCTGGCTTCCTCCTCCAGGCGTTCCTGGCTCAAGCCACCTTGGCCAGCAGGTGACCCCTCGCCATGGCCTTAAAAGCATCCCACACCACTGGCAATGCAACTTCCACAGAATCATTTAACTCAAAAAATGTGTGTATAAATCAGTGATCTTGCACAGCAGGGGCTCAACAGAAAAATCCAGTCTCCACAACCTTCTCCATCTCCCAATCAAGTCCCCAGGCAAGGAGACCCAACAGGGAGCATGGTCTGACCACATCAAGGCCCCATGTCCCGCCTCCACTCCTCCATCCAGCAGCTGCTGGTCTAGCAAAAAATAATATGTGTGTGTACCTGGTGGATGGGCGAGTACTATGTATAACTTTTCTCCCCTCGGTATGTATCTCTCCAGACATCCCGCAGGCCTAAATCGATCATTAACGTTTGTAGTGCTTGGCTGTTCCCTCCCCATAGAATCCAAATGGGGCACCATATGAGCATTGCAGTCACCACCCAAAATAAGAGGTCCCTTTGCAAACTCTGCCAAGATAACCTTCAGCTGTGCAGAAAAGTGCACCTGGCCCTGATTAGACGCATATATATTAGCCAAAGTAATGGAGTATCCATCCAAGCGTGCATTCATAAGAAGCCAACGCCCCAGCCCATCCTTCCTCACCTCCTCCACCTTTAGAGATAGGGCCTGATGAAAAAGCAGGGCCACTCCACATTTCTTCCCACACCTCAGAGTAGGGTTTACATTTTAGCCAGCCTTGATTATTACTACGAAGGTGTGTCTCTTGTAGAAACACTATATCCCCCTTCAGGGTCCTCAGCTCCCTAAACAGAGATCATTTTCTAGGAGAATTGAGGCCTTTTACATTAAAGGAAACAACCTTCAGCATATCCTATTTTCATCCTCCCCACTCTCAATAACACCTTTCCCTTAAGTTTCGTCAAGCCCTCAACTCCTATCATCCAATCATCCATGCCTTGCTCCAACTGCTCCCTCCCTAACCTCCCCTGAGAAAAAAAATCTACCCTGAACCTCCTTCCTCCCCTTCTATGGTTCTCAGACCCCCTCCCAAACCCTTCCCCCCATTAATCTCCCCCCTCCCTCCCCCCCATTATTCCATGACCTGTCATGATGGCAGGAAAATGGGGAGAGATGACCCACAGCTGAAGCCCCCCCCAGTCCCCCTTCTCCCCAGCTCTTACAGCAGTAATCATCACCCCCCGAACATTTCCAACAGTTACTCTATTGCTACAACAGGTATAAAGAACAGAATATTTAGTCATTACACTGAGCCCTTATGGTCACCCATTAGTGGGTTTGTCCACTTTGTAGCTCAACACCCATGCCGTCTTCATTCAGCTCCTGCAGCCAGGTCCATCTCTCTCCCACCTGCCACTCACACATGATCATTCCACCCCTGGAATCAGTGAACTTTTCTTCCCACCCGCTTCCACTTCAAGTGTTGGGGCCTAGGAGCTGCAGAAGCCAGCTGTGCATTATCCTTCACGAGGCCAGCCTGACGAAGCAATCGCCATGCCTCAGTACGGTCCTTTGCAGAATTGTTTTTATTCCCCAACGCAAAGTTCATTCGAAAGGGAAAGGACCATGAATAGCGAATCCCTTCTTTATTCAACACTTCTATGATCGGCTTCATCTCTCGCCTACATGTCAATGTGAAAGTCGAGAGGTTCTGCTACAAAGACACAGTCAAAGCCCAATACTGAACTGTTTTCTTCTCCCGACCTCTCTGCAGCAAAAGTTCCACATCAGCATATCTCAAAAAGCAGGCTATGACATCCCTCGGTTGATTATTAGGAGGTTTTCCCAGTGCCCGGTGCACCCGTTCAATCTCCATGCTAGTTCCACAGGACTCAAACTCCTCCGTTGTTAGAAGGTCGCTGGCCAATGTTTATATCACCTCCACTAGGTCCTCTGTTCCACCCGTTGCCTCTGGTAAACCCCTGAAGTTCACGTTGTTTCTGTGGGTCCAATTTTCTATATCATCAATCTTATATGTAACGGTCCAGTACCTGGGACTGCTGCCTATCTGCTGTGCACTGTAAGCCCACCAGAGTTTCAGTATGGTCCTCCACTTTGGTTTCTACTTCCTCCACTCGATGACCCAGCTCCTTAATGTCCCCTCAAAGTTCTGCAATTCTAGTCATCACCTTCTCTCACATAGAGTGGAATTTAGCAGCTAATTCCTTGAATCCCCCCCCCCACTGCTCACACTGTATTAATGATTGTGTAGAATTTGGAGCTTGTCCCTGCTCCAGTTCACTTAATGTCTCCTCCCCAGACTCTTCCAACATCGGCCACCTCAGGGAGTTGCCATGTGATCCAGTCTTACTCATCAGTCTTTGTGATGCACGTGATGTCTCTTTCATCTCCAGCCCTTTCAATTTTGTAGCCATTTCTTTTCTAGCTTCTTCCAGGTGCACTCTGCTTAGCTCTGCAGTGTCCCTCCTACTCAATCTGTAATTATTTCACTAGGAACTGAGCCAAGGACAGCCAGAAGCATTCAATGTCTGTTAGTAGAAATTCCTTACTCTGCCCCTAGATGGAGCTCTAACCTCACTGATTACACAGAATTCTACCCAGTCATTGCAAGCAAACTGTAACAGCAGCCCAGGATTACTTAACTTCTTGCAGATCCTCAGTTAGGCAGCAGGAAGAAATGCTGAAGCCAGCACTTCTAACTTTTCCACAGAACGTCCATAGATAGATTTGTTCAAGATACTATCTAACAGTGCCCTGCATCCACCAGCAGCACTCTCTTCCTGCTCAGAAGCTTCAGTCCTGCGTTCCAGGACCGTGTGTCAATGGCTACAAACACAGAGGGCTCCGCCTACAATCAGACTCAGCCAGACAGCCAAGTAAGGGCACTCCCAACTCCTCTCTGGCCCCTCCAACTTCAGCGGCACAATCCGATCAGCCGATCACCACAATACAGCACTTCTGTTCCACACAAATGTTCACAGCAAGGCCCCAACTCACCCCTGCTCTGCAGTCCGATCAGAGAGGCAATTTAGAGGATCCTCATCCACACAAGTAAGGGCAGCACAAGAGAGCGCCAAACTGTCAGAATCAGGAGGGCAAAGAAGCTTTTCAGCGGCGATCAGCTCACCCGATTTCTGGTGGGACCCACGGCAGCACACAGAGCTGGATACGTTCTCACCTACTATGATTCAGGGAGCGTGGGGCTGCCATGCTTCACAAAAGGAGGGGCTAGGAGCACCAACCATGATGCCCAGAGGTACCAACATCAAAATGCAGTCTGGGCAATCATTTCTGCCGTTGCTCTGATCGTGTCAAGGGAGCCCAGGATCAGAGCCTCATTAAACTGCTGCCATCTCTCCCCAGACCCCTCCACTACAGATGATTTTTAATGATAGTTCACAGATTACTAATAGTAGGTCTGCAATCTCATATTTCAATTCTTTCAAGACCCTTGGAGGTATACCATCTGGTCCAAGTGATTTGTTACTCTTCAATTTATCAAATAGGTGTAATACATCTTCCTGGTTTATCAATATTTATTTAAATTCTTCTGAAACATCACCTTTATATACCATTTCAGTCATGAGTAACTTCCCTACATCTTCAGTAAAGACCGAAGCAAATAATTCATTCAGTCTCTCCACTATAGCCTTGTCTTCACTTAGTGCCCCTTTTACCCCTCTATCATCCAATGGACCAATTGACTCTCTCAGTGGTCCATTGGATAATAGAGGGGTAAATAGGTTTTTGCTACAAATGTACTTGAGAAAGCTTTTATTATGCATTTTTGCTTCCACAGCAAACGTCTTTTCAATTTTACTTTTTCCCTGGCTTATCAGTGCCTTGCATCTAGCTAATGCTTATGTTGTTTCCAATGTTCATCATTTGACTCCTTTTTCCATTTCCTGAAAGATGCTATTTTTTTTTTTGGCAACAGCAACATCTGACCTTACCTTTAAACCATGCTGGCAGTTTTTTGTCCTGCCTTCCACTTTTCTTAAAGCATGGAATACATCTGATCTGGGCTTCCAAAATAGTACTTTTAAACAATGCCTATGCTTGATGTAAATCTTTAACATTTGCAGCTGCTCCTGTTAGTTTTTCTTAGCTATTTCCTCATTTTATCATAGTCTCCCATTAAAAGGTAATACTGTGGATTTTCTTGCCATCCTTCTTCCATTTATTAAATCAAATGTGATCATGCTATGATTACTATTGCAAAGTCATCCCAAAATCCTTACCTCTTGCACCAGATCCTTTGTTCCACTAAGGACTAGCTCCAAAATAGCTTCCCCTCTTGTCTGTTCATGAACCAGCTGCTCCAAGAAGCAGTCTTTATTTAAATCTAGAAACTTTCTCTCTCTAGCATGTCCTGCTGTGACAATTGACCCAGTCAATACTGGGGTAATTGAAATCACCCATTACCACTGTGCTGTAACTTTTATTAGCTTCCCTGATTTCTTTCAGCATTTCATCATCCATTTGTTCTTTCTGGCCAAGTGGTTGGTAGTACATCCCCACTGCCATTACCTTCACCTTTTTACATGAAATTTCTATCCATAGAGCTTCTACATTGTATTTTGTTTCCTGCATAACTTTAATCCTATGTGACTCAATGCTGTCTCTAACATAGAGCACAACCCTTCCACCAATGTAATCTACCCCATCATTGCGATATAGTGTTGATTGACAAAGCTTTCCTGGAGTAACACTTTGTATTTCCCACTAGTTTTTCCTTGTTTACTGATCTAATTCTTATGCTTTGTGGAATAAAGGCTGCTTCTTTTATGACCCTATCCTAATTTTCTACTAGCACATTGATATTATCACTTTGAGACTCCATGCAGTGGGAAACTGCCCTCACAAAGGTTTTATTAAACTTTCTGAACCTGGGGCGTACAAGCTCCTGCCATTCTACCTTCCGATTAATTTGCTCTAATGGTATAGAAAACTGAACTGAACTGAACTGAACTGAACTATGATCAGGCCAGGGCACGGGGAAAGCTGAAGAGAATCTTAACCTTATGTTCTGGTAGCCCTGGAGGAACAAAGATTAAAATCAGTGTATTTTTTTTCATGCATAGCTTTATCTACTATTTGGCTATAACCTAATGCTGCTATAGTATTGAGGATACAGGTTGTCTATTTCAAGTACGCAATTGAAAGGTTAAAATTACCTAGCCCCAGCAATTGCGTGCTGTCTATAGAACTGGTACACACAGATTTTAAACTACTTCATGAGGAAAGCTGACAGTTCTTCAGGATACGTGACTTGAACTGAGGTATCTTCAAAGGATCTTGGCAAAATGGGAAGATAGAATATAACAACCTGACCCTTAGAATAATAGCTGAAATAGCCAAGATACATTTTACTAAAGAGCAGATAGATAAAGCATTCCAATTTATTCCTATCAACTGCCAGAGAGGTGAATACAAATGAAAAATACACTTTGAAGTAACTATATGTAATTGTTTAAAAAATAAACTTGGAACATTAGAACCTATGGCATTACATGAAAATATAATAGGCATTTTGGAGACCTAGTAGGAGGAGTATAAACAATGGGAGTACAAATATATCAAAAGGACAAGGTGAATTAAATTGATTAGAGGGGTTGTGCTTTACGGTAAGAATGGAATAAAGTCAAACAGGGAAAAAAACCTCCTGCAGGAAACAGAATGCACTGTGGAGTCTAATGGATAGAAATTCTACATGTGATGGGGATAAGTAACAGAGATATACTTCCTTCTTCCTGGAAGGATGAGGAAACAGATGGAGAAATGCTAACATAAATTAGCAAAGCTAACAAAATTGTCAAAAACAGTACTAATTGGGGAAATATCTCATTGAAACACAATAAGATAATGTTTCTAGATGACATAAATAACTGTTGGTGAAACATTTGGTCATAGAACCAATGAAAAGGAGAACTACTCCAAGCTGCAACAAAGGACCTAGTACAAGGGGTAACTGTGGTGGGTATGCTTGATAAAGCGTAGTTACTCACCTGTAACAGGTGTTCTCCAGGAGCAGCAGGAATCAGTCCTCACTTATGGGTGACGTCGGCGCCGACGGAGCCCTCGCGGAGCAATTTTCCCCAGCTTTCAAAGAAAGCCTTTGGGAATTGCAGCGCGCATGCGCGGTCCCCTTCCCGCCCAAGGGTGCCATCTTAGCCAGTCAGATGACATAGCTAAAAAAGACAGCATAAAAATTTGCAAAAAAACTAAAGCAGATGATTGCAACTCCACGGGGAGGAGGGAGGGTTGTGAGGACTGATTCCTGCTGCTCCTGGAGAACACCTGTTACAGGTGAGTAACTACGCTTTCTCCAGGACCAAGCAGGAAGTCAGTCCTCACTTATGGAACTCCCAAGCTCAAGGCTACCGGAGACCCTAAGCACAAAAATGAGCTCCCTCTAGCTCAGCAGCACAGAAGGAAAGAATCTTCGCTGAATTATTACCCACCGGTAGCCCACATCCGGGATGGAGGGTAGGAGTTGCTCAGACCTCGAAGAGATTACGGAGGACTGCCTGTCCGAAAGCACTGTCCCTGCGGGACTCCCTCTCGAGACAGTAATGGACCGCAAAAGTCTGGCTCGAAGACCAAGTAGCGGCCCGGCAGATGTCTGCCAGCGGAACAGAGCGGAGGTAAGCCACTGACGTAGCCTTTGCCCGAACGCAATGAGCCGTGACTCGACCTTCCAAGGAGAGTCCGGCTGCCCCATAAGCCCAAGAGATACAGTCTGCAACCCAGATGGACAGAGTACGCTTGAAGACCGGGAGCCCCAATTTATTGGGGTCAAAAGACACAAAAAGCTGAGCAGCTTTACGGTGCTCCCGCGTACGGTCAAGGTAGAAGTTCAAAGCCCTTCTACAGTCCAGGGTATGGAGGACCGTTTCAGCTCGGCTGGAGTGTGGTCTGGGAAAGAAGGTCGGAAGTACCACCTCCTGATTGATGTGAAAGGGGGAGACCACTTTTGGAAGAAATTTTGGGTGAGTCCGTAGGACTACCCTATTTTTGTAGAACCGAGTGTAAGGGGGATCAGACACGAGGGCCTGCAATTCACTTACGCGTCTAGCGGAAGTGAGGGCTATCAAGAACAGTGTTTTCCAAGAAAGAAAACGGAGAGAACAGGTAGCCATAGGTTCAAAAGGCGGACAGGTGATCCGCTGTAAAACCACATTCAGGTCCCAGTCAGGCGCTGGCGGGCGCAGAGGTGGTTTAAGTAGAAGGAGACCTCGGAGAAACCTCGCTACGAGAGGGTCGTTGGAGAGAGGTCTGCCGTCCACCGGCACATGATGTGCTGAAAGAGCACTGAGGTGAACTTTGACAGAGTTGGACTTAAGTCCCAGATTAGAGAGGTAAAGCAAGTACTGCAAGACCACCGACACCGGGCAGGAGAAGGGATCCTGAGACTGTCGGGTACACCAAATGGAAAAGCGACGCCATTTAAGGGCGTAGCATTTTCGAGTAGAAGGTCGCCGAGAAGCTAGGACGACCTCTTCCACCTCTGCCGGCAGGAGGAGGGGAGCAAGGACTACCCTCTCAGCAGCCAGGCCATTAGATTGAGAGACCTGAGGTTGGGGTGTAGCAGAGACCCCTGATCCTGAGTGAGGAGATCCGGTTGAAACCCCAGAGGGAACGGATCCTCCACCGCTAATTGCAGCAGGAGTGGAAACCACGGCTGTCTGGGCCAGCGAGGAGCCACCAGGATCATGAAGGCTTTGTCTCGGAGAACCTTGAAGAGAGTCCGAGAGACTAGCGGGATGGGAGGGAAAGCATACAGAAGGCTCCCCGACCATGAGAGTAGAAAAGCGTCCGCCGCAACCCGAAGGGGGTGTGGCTGACGAGAGCAGAAGCGAGGAAGTTGCCGGTTGTGAGGACTGGCAAAGAGATCCATCGTGGGGAGGCCCCACTTTAGAAAGAGCTTCTGAACTACCAAGGGATCCAGACGCCACTCGTGCGGCTGGAGGATCCTGCTGAGTTTGTCCGCCAGGCAATTCTCTTGGCCTGGGAGATAAACTGCCTTGAGGAGAACGCCGTGACTGACGGCCCAAGAGCAGAGCTTCTGTGCCTCCCGACAGAGGAGGAAGGAGCCCGTGCCCCCCTGCTTGTTCACGTAGAACATGGCAACTTGATTGTCCGTCTGGACTAGGACGGACTGGTGAGAAGTCAGGTGGGAGAAGGCCTTGAGAGCCAGGCGGATCGCCCTGAGCTCCAGGAAGTTGATCTGCTGAGCAGACTCCCACGTGGTCCAGAGGCCCTGAGTACGTGCCCCTTGGCAATGCGCTCCCCAGCCCAGGAGGGATGCATCTGTTGTCAGCACCCGGGCCGGCTGAGGTGACTGGAAAGGCATGCCGAATATCAGGTTCGGCCGCTGAAGCCACCACCGGAGAGACGAGATCAGCGGCTCGGAGACGCGCACTAGGTCTGCTAGGCCGCCTGTGGCTTGTTGCCACTGCTGGCGGAGACACCATTGAGCAGGCCGCATATTCAGGCGGGCATTGGGGGTCACATGGACGGTGGAAGCCATATGACCGAGTAGTCTCAGGAAGCGCCTGGCGGAGACCAGGGGCTGGCTGCGAAAACGGTCGGCTAGGTCCATGAGCCGTTGAGCTCTGTCGAGCGGTAGGAACGCTCGTGCCTGAGGAGTGTGCAGCCTTGTGCCGATGAACTCGAGATCCTGTGAGGGGAGCAAAGTGGACTTTGCGAAGTTTATAACAAAGCCCAAGTACTGCAGGAGAGTCACCGTGCGGCGTGTGGCGTTGGTGACCTCTGGAGCGGACGCTGCCCTGATGAGCCAGTCGTCGAGGTACGGAAAGACATAGAGGCCGTGAAGCCGGAGATGGGCCGCCACCACCGCGAGACATTTTGTGAAGACTCGCGGTGCGGAGGACAGGCCAAAGGGTAGTACTCTGTACTGGTAATGATTTCCGGCCACCACAAACCTTAGGTACTGGCGGTGGCTTGGGTGGATAAGGATGTGCGTGTAGGCATTCTTTAGATCCAAGGAGCATAGCCAATCTCCCTGCTGGAGGTAGGGCAGAAGGATTCCAAGGGTAAGCATCTTGAACTTTTCCCGCACGAGGAATTTGTTGAGGTTGCGCAAGTCCAGGATGGGTCTGAGGCCTCCTGTCCTTTTTGGTACTAGAAAATACCTGGAATAAAAGCCTTGACCTTTCAGGTGGTGGGGCACCGGTTCCACCGCCTGTTCCTGTAGAAGACCTGCTAACTCCTGAAGGAGTAATTCCCTGTGCAGAGGGGGTCGTGGAGGTTCTCCCGGAAAATAGGAGGGAGGGACCTGGTGGAAGTGGAGAAGATAGCCTTCTCGCACGACTTGAAGCACCCAGGCATCTGAGGTGATGCTGGACCACCTGTGGGCGAAGTGAACCAGCCGGCCTCCGGTGCTGGGAGGAACCAGCGGGGGGGGAGAGGCTATGCTTAAGGAGTCAAAAGCCCCCACCCTGCTGAGCAGGGGCTGGTGGTGCAGGCTTGGGGGCTTGCTGCCTACGGGACCCGTTACCCCATCCCTTGGTCTGCTAGCCCTGTTGGGGAGCTGCAGGGGCCTGATAATGGGGGTATTGTTTGTAGGCAGCCGCCTTCCTCGGGTAAAAGGACTTCTTTCCCGAGCCCTTCTTTTTCTGGGAAGGGGCGGAGGTCTTCCTAGAAAGCCTAGTCCTGGTGAGAGTCTCAGTCTCAATTTGTGCAGCCTTTTCAGCCATGGGCTTGCCAAAGAGGTTTTCGCCTCGGCAGGGGACATCGACCAACTTGTCCTGCACCCAGGGCTCAAGGTCAGACGACTGAAGCCAAGCCTGTCGGCGGGCACCGATGCCGGCTGCGGCCACTCGAGCCGATGCTTCAAAGCCATTATAGGCTGCTCGGGATATGTATTTTGAGCATTCCCGAATGCCAGTGGACAAGGCCAGGAACCTCCGCAAGGGTTCCTCGGACAAACCAGCGGAGAATCCGGCTAGCTCTTTAGCCAGGTCTCGGAGATACATGCCCATGTATAGCTGGTAGGTCTGGACACGACACGCAAGCATAGAGCCCTGGAAACACTTCTTACCAAGGCCATCCAGGTTACCGGCCTCCCTGCCAGGAGGCACCGAGGAGTGCATCTTCTGGCTCTTAAGACGATGCATGGCCGATTCCACTACCATGGAATGGTGTGGTAGCTGTGCCTTTTGGAAGCCAGGGCTCTTGTGGACCCGATAGATAGAATCGACCCGCTTGCTCAGGACCGGCGAGGTGGCCGGACTCTCCCACATGCGGAAGAGTAGTCGTTCCAGCATGGGAGGAACCGGTACAGTAAAAAGTGTTCCCTGGAGGGAGAGTCATACTGGAGGGCGTCGAGCTCTTCGGCTCGAGGCTCCTCCTCGGGATCCGCAGGGAAAGCCAAAGCCTTGGCCATATCCCTGAGGAAGTCCGAGAACCGGGCATCCTCCGGGAGGGACTGCTTTCGAGGTTCGGACTCAGGTGAGTCCGAGGGGACACACCGAGTCCGAAAAGAATCAGGCGACTCTTCCTCTTCAGACTCCCAGACCGACTCCGACGAGGACTCGGTGGGGTCGGCCCGGGCAGGGCGCGGCGTCGGCGACCTCGGTCCCGAACGGGAGGCCGAGGGTGACCTCGACCGAGGATCGACTCGAGTTCGCATCGACTCGAGGATCGGCTCGGTCTCCGGGGTCGACTTAGACGTCGACGTCCCGGCGGTCGGGGCAGCGGCGCCAGCGAAGCCAGCGAGCAGTGCCCGCTGCTGATCCATGAAGGCAGACAGTCTGCTCTCCAAGGCCGTCAACCTGAGTCCGAGCTCAGGTGACCCAGCAGCCCCCGACTCGGGCCCCGACAGCGTCGGGCCCGACGTCGGCGGTCTCGGAGGCGAGTCCAGGAGGACCACAGGACTTACCCGAGCAGGCAGCTCCGACTCCAGGCGAGGTCGCTTTGAGAGGTGCTCCTTCTCCAAGGACCCGGGACGGCTATCGGGGCTATGCGACCTGGCCCTCGCGGCTATGCGACCTGGCCCTCGCGGAGCCAGGAGCGTCCACCGACGCCGCCCTCGCGGGTTTCACCTTTCGTCGATGGTCCCCGGCGGGAGAACCCCTGTCGGAGGAACTCCGGCGACGGTCCGAGCTGGAACCTCTGGACGCAGAGGCCTCCGACGAGGTCCGGGTACGGCTGGGGTCAGCGAAGATCCTATCCCGCTGATGCCGCCGACTTCTCAACGCTTTGGAGGACATTTTGCCGCAGGGCCCACAGATCATTTCTTCATGATCCGGGCCCAGGCAGCGGAGGCAATTGTCGTGTGTGTCAGTTAGTGACACATTTCGGTCACACTGACCACACCGTTTGAAACCACTGGCAGCCATCGGGGGAAAAAGGGCCCCGGCGAGGTCAAAGGACCGGGCTGCCAGGGAAAAACCGAAAACGAAACTGACTAAGTCAGAAAAACCGAAAAAGAAGAAGAGGACTCGTGACCGGCGTCGCGAGTCCGGGCGGGAAAAAGACCGGCGTCGAACCGAAGGAAAAAAGAGAAAATATGAGTAAAAATCAACTTTTTCGCGGGGACACGACGGGTACGTCTGTAGGGCTCCGCGGAAAAAAGAAGACTGGCTAAGATGGCACCCTTGGGCGGGAAGAGGACCGCGCATGCGCGCTGCAATTCCCAAAGGCTTTCTTTGAAAGCTGGGGAAAATTGCTCCGCGAGGGCTCCGTCGGCGCCGACGTCACCCATAAGTGAGGACTGACTTCCTGCTTGGTCCTGGAGAAGTATAACAAATCAACCAGAACTGGGTGGTATACAGCCTAGGGTTCTGAAAAATCTCACAAATTAAATTGTGGACCTATTATTAGTAATATGTAATCTAAAAATTAAACTCAGTCATAGTAAATGAGGACTGGAGGGTGGCCAGTGTAGCATTAGTCTTTAAAATGAGGTCTCCTGTGGTGATCAGGGAAACTACAGACCAGTACGCAGGATTGGGCTGGTTTAATGTTAGCAACAACAGCTGGGTTCCACTATGGTTAAGGTGGAACCCATTCTGTCCAAATAGGCTCCTTCCTCTGAACATGCTGCCCAGTTACCTGCAGCACTGTCTCATCCACATATGAAGACTCCAAAGTCAGTTTCAAGAATGGAGGAGTAACCTAGTAGTTAGGACAACAACTTAGTATCCAAGAGATCAGGGTTCAATTCCCACTGGCACTCCTTGTGACCTTGGACAAGTCACTTTACCCTCCATTGCCTTGGAAGAAAAGGCCTGGTAATCTACTTCCAGCCATACCTTACCAAGAAAACCCAGGAGTCAGCATTGACTTGATAGCACTTAAAAAGTACTTTGATGGGAGACCACCTTGGAATACCAGGTGTTTTAGGCTTACTGCATGGAAGAAAGGCCTGGCAATCTACTTGTTGTTGTTGTTGTTCAGTGCTGTCGAATCGTAGTCGACTCATGGCGACCCTCTGGATAGCTATCCTAAATTGTGTTCGGTCTTGAGTCAGGCGGCTCATTGTTGACAGACTGGTACCCGTAGCTGCTGTTATTGTATCGATCCATCTCCTTGCTGGCCTTCCTCCTTTGCATTGACCTTCTATCTTGCCAAGCATGTTGTCTTTCTCTAATGATCTCTCTCTTTGCATGTGTCCAAAGTATGAAAGTCGAAGTCTTGTCATCTGAGCTTCTAAAGAAAGCTTAGGTTTGATCTCCTCTAGTACCGACTGGTTTGTTCTTCAGACAGTCCATGGTATACACAGTATTCGCCGCCAGCACCATAATTCAAAGGCATCAATTTTTTTCCTGTCTTATCTTTTTCACTGTCCAGCTTTCACATCCATATGATGTTATTGAAAATACCATGGCTTGAACAAGTCAAATCTTTGTATGGAGAGAGACATCTCTGCTCTTGAGAATCTTATCTAGGTCTTTCATAGCCATTCTGCCAAGAGCAATGCGTCATCTGATTTCTTGACTGCTTGTTGCTTCTTTATTGATAGTTGATCCAAGTAGGTTAAAGTTATTCACGATTTCAATTTCTTCTCCTTCAATGATGAACCCGTTGATTATGCCAGTTGTCATGATCTTTGTCTTCTTTACATTAAGGTGCAGGCCCATTTTGAGACTATGTTCTGATTGTGAGAAGCAAATGTTTCAGATCATCTTCACTTTCAGCCAGTAATGTGGTATCATAAGCATAGTGAAAGCTGTTGAGTCTTCCACCAATCTTCACACCTCTGTTGTCTTCATACAATCCTGCTTCTGTGATGATTTGTTCTGCATATAAATTAAACAGGTAGGGGGAAAGTATGCAGCCTTGTCTTACACCTTTGCTTATTTTAAGCCATTCTGTTTCTCCTTGTTCTGTTCAAACTGTTGCTTCTTGATCAATGTACAGATTGTGCAAGAGTACGATCAGGTGTTCTGATACACCCATGCTTCTTAATGTGGCCCAGAGTTTCTCATGGTTTACACAGTCAAAAGCCTTGCTATAGTCGATAATGCACAAATAGATATCCTTTTCATATTCTTTAGTCTTTTCAAGGATCCATCTCACATCCGCAATGTCGTCTCTCGTTCCTCACCCTTTCCTGAACCCTGCTTGCACTTCAGGTAGTTCTTGTTCCAGGTATGGTTGTAGTCTCTTTTGAATAATCTTCAGTAGAAACTTGCTGGCATGTGGGATCAGAGCGATTGTGCGATAATTTCCACAGTCAGCTGGATCACCTTTCTTTAGTATTGGTATAAACACAGATCTTTTCCAGTCAGTTGGCCATGATGTTGTCTTCCATATTTCTTGGCAGAGCCTTGTAAGTACGGTAACAGCTGCATCAGATTGCTGTAATACTTCTATGGGAATGCTATCAATGCCTGGTGCTTTGTTCTTTGATAAGGCTTTCAATGCTGCTTTAACTTCTTCTTTCATCATCAATGGTTCCCGATCATAAAGGTACAGGTTGAAACGGCTGTTGGTCCACTTGATCTTTATCATATAAAAACTCTGTATATTCCTTCCACCTTTTCTTGATCTTCTCAGCATCATTCAACATAGAACCTTGAGCATCTTGTAACATTCCAATTCGAGGCTGGAACTTTTTCTTTAACTCTCGTAGCTTTAGGAAAGCCGATCTTGTTCTTCCTCTAATAGTTTCTGCTTCTATTTCCTTGCATGCGTCATTGTAGTACTTTTCCTTGTCCTGTCTTGCTGCACATTGGAAATCTCTGTTGAGTTCTGTTATTGTCTTTCTTTCTTTCTCTCTCTCTCCTCTGGCTTTAGCTTCTCTGCATTTCTGAGCAATTTTCAGAGTTTCTTCCGTCATCCGTTTTTGCTTTTTCACCTTTTGTAGAGACTTCTCGCTTTCTTCCAACACAACCTTCTTGATGTCATTCCATAACTCTTCTGGAGCTCTGTCATTTGTATCTAAAAGCAGCAAATCGATTTTGCAGGCAGTCTAAATTCCAGTGGTATATTCTCAAGGTCATATTTTACTGCATTCATGAGTGGTTTGCTCTTTTTCAACTTTAGCTTGAGTTTGCATACTAGTAGTTGATGATCTGTGCCACAGTCAGCTCCAGGTTTTGTATTTGTTGATGTTATAGAACTTTTCCATTGTTGACTTCCACAGATGTAGTCAATTTGATTTTTATACAATCCACTGGATGAAGTCCATGTGTACAGTCGCCGCTTGTGTTGATGGAAGAAGGTGTTTGAGATGCATACATTGTTGGTCTTGCAGAATTCTCTCAGGTCTTTCTCCAGCTTCATTTCTGTTGCCAAGTCCATATTTTCCAACTACTTTGCCTTCTTCTTTGTTGACAACCTTTGCGTTCCAGTCACCCATGACTATCAGGATATCCTGTTTGCATGTTCTGTCAATTTCAGCTTGTACTTGTTCATAGAACTCTTCAATTTTATTCTCTTCTGCAGCTGTTGGGGCATATACTTGAATTATAGTTGTGTTGATAAGCATGCCTCATAGACGAATAGAGATTAACGTTCGCTGACTGCATTGTATTTCATTACAGTTCTTGCAAGTTTCTTCTTTATTATAAATGCAACACCATTTCTTCTTTGTCTTTCATTTCCAGCATAGTAGACCATGTGATCATCTGATGCAAAGTGCCCAATGCCAGTCCATTTCAGTTCGCTGACACCCAACAGATCAAGTTGTACACATTCCATTTCATTCTTGACCACCTCCAACTTCCCTTGGTTCATGCTTCGTATGTTCCATGTTCCAATGCGTAAGACATCTTTACAGCTTCCAACTCTGTCTACTCTCATTGCAGTCTACTTATGGTCACACTTTGCATTGTTGCTCATGTTGTTACTATCTCCTACTTTTTGTTTGCAGAGTCACCAGGACTTGACATTGACTCAATGGCACTAAACATCATGAAAAACTTTGTTATAGGAAAAACTCCTGAAAAAGAAGAAAAAGGGCCTCAGTATGTAAGCCAATCATATATTGATAATGCTGTCTGGCAATCTTTCCAACATCATTGATTCAGAAAAATCTCCTTTAAAAAGATTTTCAAAATTTGTAATATTTGTGTTATATAATAACAAATTGTTTAATCCTCAATCTTCATAGAAAAATACCATTACCAGTCCTTGCAATATATATGTCAAGGCGAGCAACAAGTCTCTTATCTGAAATTAATCCTCTTACATTGTAGTCACCCGCAGTAGATCACTTATCTGAAGTAACAGCTGTTATGTTGTAAGCGCCCAAAGGCCTTTGTTTCGCAGGAAACAAAACAACGCTGTTTCAGGAGCCAATAATAAAGTCCACATCCCAGTGAATAAATAGAGCTCCTGCTCTTTCAAAGTAAATCCAACTTCTTCAGCATCATGGTCACAAACGCTAAAGGCATTTATAAGATACCCAACCCAAACTTTCTACCATTCACATGCTGACATGTCACTACTACCAACATCACAGGTAACTGAATTAAAGGAAAAAAACATTTCCATCAGATGCACAAATTCAGCCCAACAGGTTCTAATGCATTTAATCTGTAGCTCCACCATTGTTCGCACTGAAGCAGCACTTTATCATGATTGCCTCCCCTTATATTAACCGCAACATGGTCAATAACCATACATTTCAGTATAGAGAAATCATGATTTTGCAGGCAATGTGAAACAAGAGGAGCCTCTTCTCTCTGATGAAATAGACATGATTTGTGCATTGAGGACCCTTTTCTCCTTTAAGAGTTTTTCCAAAAGTAATTTTTTGTGCATTGGTTGTATTATTTTTAGCATACCCTTTTTGTAGGATAACTTAACAACGATAAACATGGATAATGGTAAGCCAGTTGATATATTGTATCTGGATTTTCTTTTTTTTGTTGTTTAATTTTATTTTTATTAGTATATCAATAGCATTCAAGTAATAGCATTTATTTAGCCAATGACAATAATAGGAAAAAAACAAAACAAAAAACAAGAGGTAATACATAAAGAAAATTAAACCAGTCATACAGTCCCTCATCGGATGATCCAAGACCACAATTCCAAAAAACAAAAAGAAAAATCAGGAAAGAAGAAATTAGGCTATACAGTACTTCATAATTACTGGACTCTACACCAACACTGAAAGAACAAATCCCCTCTTATTAGATGAGAAAGTAGTGAGTTGTTATGGCTCAAAAAAAACATTTAATACCCATATACATTTTCCATTTACATGGAAAATTAAGCCAATATTGGGCTCCAAGTTGAAGAACCTGGAGCCTCAAACAAAAATTGCTTCCTCTTCTTTTAGGTCAACTTTGTAACATCTGGGAAAATCCATATTTTGATGTTCATGAAAAGATGATCATGCTTCCTTAGATAGAGTTTAATACCCAGTCCCTGTCTGGATCCAGAACGAAATCCACAATCAGAGTAGCCATTGTCAATTTCTTAATCCCTGAAGTATCCAAAATCTACAAGGGTCAAAGAAACAAGAGAAGTCTGAGAAATATCAATATTATTCTGAACTTTCATCTTTTTAAACGGAGGCAAATATGCTCTGACAATTGGAGGGCAGGTATTCTCCAGTATCTTCAATACTTCAAAAAACACTTTAATGTATCTAAAGGAGGCAATTTAGGAACGTTTAAGAATCTAAGCGTTCTTTTCCTCTGAATATTCTCAATTTCCTCCAGCATTATGAAGTTCACATTATTCCAAATTATTGCAGATCTTTCTTCTTGCCACTTCCCAGTTTTCTCCTCCAATTTCTTTAAATGCGCTTTGTACCCTGAAACAAACTTCCAATTCAACAACTTTACCATAAACACTCAAAATTTGTTGCCTCAAGGAGTACATAATTTTTCCAAAGTTGCAAGAGCTTCCCAAATCCCATCAAGAGAAACCATTATAGTATAGGTTGAAATAAAGAAATACTTATCAGCTCCAAAGCAGCCCCTGCAGATCAAGTCTCAGGCAAAGGCAAAAGACCCGCTCGTAGCTTCATCCATGCCTCAGTGTTGAAGTGAGAGCACTCCAAGATTATTCAGTGGCACTACAGCCCTCAGCCACCACCCATGGTTCAAGTCTACTAAGAATAGTTTGTTCTCATTGTTCATGCCCCGTGGAGGCCTCAGTGGCTGCATGTTCTGTTGGCTGCACTGGAGGAGTCCTTTGCTCTGGGATGAAAGATGTCTCTAAGTCAGAGGAACCCATGGACAAGCTTTCTTTTGTGATTACTTCAGCAACTACACCGCCAGAGCTGTCTTGGCTGCAAAGCCTGATTGTGTGATGAATCCATCCTGGTTTGTTCAATAGAAGACTCTGATTTAGCAGGGCCAGACCCAAAATCCAGGAGAAATGCCACCATGCCTTAAGACACGGGGCTGTCTTAGATCACCTTTATGTTTGGTTTTATCTAATATACTACAAATCTTAATAGACTTGTATATGGATTTTCAAAAGGCACTAAAGAAAGTCCCCTAGACTTCTCAAGAAATTTTAAAAAATCATGAGATAGCCGGCAGTGTCCTATTATGGCTTGGGAACTGGCCTAAAGACAGAAAACAAACAGCATTACTAAATAGCTTTCTCAGTGGAGAAAGGTAAAACGTGAGAAAAAAAAAAACGGGATAGAATGCCCTCACAATGTGGACAATATGTTGAAATCCTCAGCTCATGCAGCAGCAGTGGGGGGAAAAAGCAAGAATGTAAGGAATTATTTGGAAAGGAAAGGAAAATAAAACAGAGGTTATTATAATGCCTCTATATCCAAGGTATGACTACATCTTGAGTATTGAGTACAATTTTAGTGGACCCATCTCAAAAAGATATAGTAGAACTAGAAAAGGTACAGAGAAGGGAAACTAAACTTTAGCTTGGAGAAGAGATGGCCTTTAAAATCATGATTGGGATGGGATAAGAAATAGGGAACATTTGCTTATCCTTTTAAATAGTATTAAGATGAGATACTCCATGAAAACAACACGTTTAAACTGGAGACAGTATTATTTTTTCATTCAATGTACAAATGAGCTATGGATTTTATTTTCAGATGTGGTCAAAGCTGTTAGCTCCTGAAGAAAAAAAATCTATATATCACTATTAGCCATGTGGTCTCTTGGGAAATCCACCACTTATCTCTGGTTATGAGCAATAAGGAAATGAATCTACACCTTTGTATTCTGCTAGTTACTTGCAACCTAAAATGGCCACAGTTGGAGACAAGAGGCTGGATTGACAAACCTTTGATCTGACCTAGTATGGCACATTTTATGTTCTTATACGTTTAGATGTATGAGTGAAAATGTGCATCGTGGAATGAAAAATGTGTGTGAAGTCAGGTCAAAATACTGACACACACATGCACTGTGTACCACAGTTGTCAAAGGCAAATATGCCAGGTTTGTGACACCTCAAACATCTAGAAACCTGGAATACAATGGCAGATAAGGTTGATCTAGTCTGTTCACTTTTGTTCCTGATGCAATGCCATTCACCTCAGGTGATCTCTGGCTTTCCCCTGAATGCTTCGCAATAAGGGATCTTCTGTGCTTTCCCATGCTTTCTTGATTCAGTTACTGGTTTTGTTCTGACTACCTCCATGGGGAGGCCATGCCCTACATCCAAACCATCCTTTCTGTGGAAAAATATTTTGAATGTTGCTCCTCAGTCTGTCCTAGTGGAATTCTTTTAAAAATACTTGCTTACCAATATCCCTGTTTAATGTACATTACAAAGTTTAAAGTTATAATGTAAACCACTTTGACTGAAATGATTATTAAAGGGGACCTGGGAAATCCAATGCTTGCCCCAGTACAAGCATTGTGGAACCTGTGTCTTTTGGGGAAATTGCTAGGTACTTGTGACCTAGATTGGCCATTTTTGGAAACAGGATACTGGGCTTGATGGACCTTGGTCTGACCCAGTATGACATATCTTATGTTTATAATAAAGTGGTATAAAAACTTGTTAAATAAATAAGACAGAGTCTAGGGTAACTCTCCTTAAGATACTTATCTGTTTTAATAAAGTTGTTACCTTGAAATCCAGGAACGTAGGGCCCGATATTCAAAGACGTTTACACAGTTTACAGACTTGTAAACCGGGTAAATGTCTCTTAAGCAGGTACTACTGCTATATGCCCCCGATAGCAGTAGTCATTGCTAACCAGTCAGCGGCAATATTGAGCCGTTGCCCATTAAGCAACTTGGGGTAAAGATAGGTGTGATAAAAGCTGGCTTATCTTTACCCATTGGAGCTAACTGGGCAGCAGCTCAATATTGCTACTGCCTGGTTAGCTTCCAGGCTGTGTGGCTGACCCAGATACAATGCCAGTGGCCAGATATGGCCCTGGCATTAAATATGCAGGTTTAGTATTCAGCAGAAATGGCTAAGCGCTGTAATTACACTAGTCGCTGCCGCTGAATATCTGGCCCATAATCCTTATCCGACCCTTCCCTTTGCTCTTATATTAAATCATACTGTCTGATGGTCACCGAGTCTTGAAAGTCCAGGCAAAAAAAAAAACATTTTAGCGGGGTGAGGGGGAGATACAGATGTTGAGTTGGGTATGGGGAATTTTTATGCTCATATCCCAAAGTGGAAGTATTGCAACTGGGCAGACTGGATGGGCCAATTTAGTCTCTCTGTCATCTTTTACTAGGTTAGTATGGTTACCATCAACATGGATGTTAGAAACACTTTGCTCATTCATAAGTACCAGAACTAGTGCTGCCCTTCCTTTTGGAATTCTGTTACTTTTAATCTAATGAGTGAAGTCTGAGGGGAATCCAGAATCTATTTTTAACTGATTTTGCAGATAGGATGTTATATTCCACAATAGTAATTAAAATCTCACCTCCTTTTACGGTGGTCTAATTTATGTCATTGCTTAATCTCTACCCAGTTATTCCATCTCTGCCACAAGTCTAAGTCACTCTGGTGGAAGTGGAAATGCCACTCTCATTCATTTAACTAGACTTAAATACCACTTTTCTACCCGTCAAAACGGTGTACATTCAGGCAGTGTACATATATTTTTCCCTTGTCCCCGAAGGGTTCACAATCTATGTTTTTGTACCTGAGGCAAAGGAGGGTTTACTGGCTTGCCCAAAGCCACAAGAAGCACCTGTGGGATTAGAAACCCCAGCCCTTCCAGCCCAAGGTTGCTGTCTTATAGTGGGATTTGATCCCCTGGCCCTCCAACCCAAGGCAACTTGCCCCAACCACTAGGCCACTCCTCCCTTTGTTGTGTTTCTATCAATTTGTGAGATGACTTGTTCAAAGAAGGTCTCTGTTAAATTGTTTAAATATTCTAGGTGTTTTTGTTGTTCCTTCAGTTGGGGTTTTTGTGAAGGGGATGGTTATGATGAGGGTTAGAATGTTATGGTCTGACCAAGAAACGGGTGTCACAGTTGGAGGTTGTGTGAACTTCTTTTCTAGTAATGTGCTGGGTATGAAAAATAAGGTCTAAGATTCCTCCTTTATTATGAGTTGGGGTGTCCTTTATCTGTCTCTGTAGTGTAGGTCCTTTATGGTCTGCAAGGAGGTCTGTGCATGTCTAGCAGATGTGGATGGAATGTTGAGGTCTCCTAGAATGATGAGAGTTTTTTGTACCTTTGAATGTGATAGGATGGGTAATAGATCTTCATCTTTGCTGCCAGGGGCACAACATATAAGACAGATTGATAGGTGCTTGTTTGAAATAGTGATATGGTTATAGATTTCTGTGCTCTGAGTAGACAGGATGTTGATCTTTAGAGACTTCTTTGATATGATAAGTACCCCACCCCCTCTCTTTTTTGGTTCTTGGGCAGATGTGGGTCACATGTTTTTGTGAAGCAATTTGATTTATTATCACATGATCAGTGTCAATGAGCCAGGTTTCCATTATGCACATTATGTCAATCTCATTTTCCTGTATGTAGTCTATAATAATGTGGAATTTGTTTCAAATAGATATGGTGTTGATTAGGACACATTTTAGTGGGGGGGGGGGGGTTCACAATCCTTTCACTGGGTATGTGTTTGTAGTACCAGGCCAATTTGTATTAATCTACTGCACTTCTTATTTTCTGTGTTGTGAAATAGGCACTGGGAGGGCTTTTATCTGATACTATGAAGTACTGGTATGATGTTGTATATTGTGACCCATCCACTGTTTGTGACTTTAGGGCCTGAAGGAGTAGTATGCAGCAGAATAAGAGTATGTTCTTCCTTGGCTCCATGACAGAGCGTTCAATGTATGAGGGCCAGGGAAAGGTTAAGGAGAGTAGGACTTGAATGGAGAAGCTGTATGTCAGGTATGGTACGCAGGGGGTGGGGGGAAGCCCCTACCTTGTTTGGTGCAGTAGAAAGTCAGTCCTGATTCTTTGTTTCGGTGCAAGGAGCTCTGATGTGTTTTGCTGATCCCATGGATGGCTCTGAAGTAGTGATGTAAGGATATACAGCAGGAAATAAGCTCTTTCTAGTGGGCTGGTTTGACTCGGTGGGCCATAGCTTTGGGCCCGCCTAAAGGCACCTGGAGTCACTTTAAATTGAAATGTCCTGCTTGCACGGCCCAATTGGCCTTGTTGGTGGGGAGCAGAGAGGGGCTTTACCTTCCCGCTCCCTTCCCCAATGCCGATCGGGGCTGTTGAGCAGCTCCCATGCCTGGATGCTCATGCCCCGAAGATGATCCACGATGGCTTCACTTTTCCTTATTCTTTCTGCTTTTTGGAGAGGGGGGGGGTTAATACTTTTTTAGTAGCTTTGGAAAGATATAGATATTGAAGTAGTCCAGAAATCAATGATCAAAATGATATGGGGTCTGCAACAGGCACCTTGTAAGCTGAGACTTAAGACATCTAAACATGTTTACTATAAAGGAGAAGTGACACAAGAAAGACAGACATTTAAATAATGAATAATTTAGAAAAAGAAAACCTATCCTATTTCAAGGGAAAGGAAATTCTAGAGCAGGATATCATGAAATAAAACTAACAGGATAGGCCGAGGAACAATGTTTGGAAATATTTCTTCAGAAAGATGAAGATAGGAGCATGGTATGCTCTGTGAGTGAATAACGGTTGCTAAAATGGTAAGAGAGTTTAAGAAGGCATGGGATAAATACAGAAGATCCTTAACTGTTGAGAGTAGAAGTAAAGCCCCCTTAGATGCTTCCTATAATGAGAGAGTCACTCAATACCAAGGCTAAATCCCAACTCACTTCTGATTATGGTGGGGTTCTTCGATGAAGGGGGGAGGGGTGCCTCTTCAGGAGCCTGGAAGCTTAACTAGATCCCTTCCAATACAAAGACTTAACGCAACTGTGGTGTTACAAAAACTTCTTTACTGGAGAACTTCAGCATAAATCATTTGGCATCTGGTAGAAACATAGAAAAATGAAAGCAGATAAAGACCATATGGTCTATCCAGTCTGCCTTTCCATACCAACTACTAAGCTCTACAGTCCCTTTTTTCCCCTTAGAGATCCTCTGTGTTTGTCCCATGCTTTCTTGAATTCAGATACAGTCCTCGTCTCCACCACATCTACTGGGAGACTATTCCATGCATCTACTACTCTTTCTGTAAAAAGATATTTCCTCAAATTACTCCCAAGTCTCTCCCCTTTCACTTTCATCCTATACCCCCTCATTACAAAGGGTTTCTTCGACAGAAAGGGATTCTCCTCCTATGCATTTATGCCACGGAGGTATTTAAAATTCTCTATCATATTGAGATATTTAAGTCTATCCTCATATGCCTTATGGCAGACCATTTTGGAAGTCACCCTCTGCACCGACTCCATCCTGTTCATATCCCTTTGAAGGTTTGGTCTTCAGAATGGCACATCTGCTAGGGCCTGCCCCATAAGAATGGCCTCAGTAGTTCAGTCCTGTGGTTTATATAGCGCTCAGAGAAGATTCTACGAGACAGATATTAAAGGACAAAGACAGCCTCCTGTCTCTAGTGGTTTGCAGGTATTGTTACATAGGTTGCCTCTGTGAAGGTACCTTTGTTTCTTGTGGTGATATCTGAAGTGGAGAGTTTCCCACTGCTGAGGAAAAAAACATATCTATACCCATCCAAGAGGAGAGAATCCATAGTTCAGATTCAAGGTTGAACTGAGACCTCAAGGAGTGGAGAGAAAAATAGTGTAAATTCTGGAGATAAGACATTTGCTTACACAGTTTTCCAGGTCATGTATGAATATGTTAAAAATCATCGGACCCAGCACAGATCCCTGGTGTACACCACTATTCACCTTTCTCTATTGAGAAAATTGACCATTTAACCCTACCCTCTGCTTTCTATCTTTTAACAAGTGCCTGATCCAAAATAGTACACTGCCTCCTATCCCATGATTTTTTAGTTTCACCAAAAGTCTCTGATGAGGGACCTTGTCAAAGACTTTCTGAAAGTCCAGATACACTATATCAACTGACTCATCTTTGTCTACCTGTTTATTCACACCTTCAAAAAAACATAACAGTAAGACAAGATCTTCCTTATCTAAAGCCATGTTGGCTGTCTCCCATTAAAAAAAACCAAAAAAAACAAAACACCACCATCTACATGTTCAGTAATTTTGTTCTTTATGATGGTTCCTACCATTATTCCCAGTACTGACATCAGGCTCATCAGTCTGTAGTTTCCCGGATCACCCCTGGAACCCTTCTTAAAAATTGGCGTTACATTAGCCATCCTCCAATCTTCAGGTATTACAGATGATTTTAATGATAGATCACAGATTACTAATAGCAGGTCTGCAATCTCATATTTCAGTTCTTTCAACACCCTTGGATGTATACCATCCAGTGCAGGTGATTTGCTACTCTTCAGTTTATCAAATAGTTGTAGTACATCTTCCCGGTGTATCGATATTTCTTTCAATTCTTCTGCAGTTATCACCTTTAAATACCACTCCAGTTATGGGTAACATCCCTAAGTAAAGACCGAAGCAAAGAATTCATTCAGTCTCTCAGCTATAGCCTTCTTCCCTCTTAGTGCCCCTTTTACCCCTCTATCATCTAAAAGTCCAACTGATTCTCTCACAGGTATTTTTGCTAAGAATATACTTGAAAAAGTCTTTATTACGCGTTTTTTGCTTCCACAGCAAGCTTCTTTTCAAATTCTCTTTGCCTGCCTTATCAATGCCTTGCATTTAACTTGCCAGTGCTTGTGCTGTTTCCAGTTTGTCATTTGGCTCTCTTTTTCCCAATTTCTTGAAAGATGCTTTTTTGGCAACAGCCTCTCTGACCTCACCTTTAAACCATACTGGCAATTTTTTGGACTTCCTTCCACTTTTCTTAAAGCATGGAATACAGCTGGTCTGGGCTTCCAAGATAGCATTTTTAAACACCACCGAAGCTTGATGTAAGTCTTTAACCTTTGCAACTGCTCCTTTTAGTTTTTTCTTAACTGTTCTCATTTTATCATAGTCTCCCTTTCGAAAGTTTAAAGGTAGTCTTGAAGGAGTACAAAAGGGGACTGCTACTTCTGGAGAGAGATCTGCAATAGTGAGTATATACTTCTGGGAATTTTTCTGAAGGGAATTCTTTGGATTAAAGCTGATTAATCTGTGAACCCATCAGTCAGGGCCTAATAGCAGCAGTTTGAATTTAAAACACAGAAGAGAGCTTTCTGGTTAAATTTAGAACTCAGGAGAGAGCTTCTATTTTAAATTTCATACTAAGTCCAAGCCTAGCAGCAGCAAAGAGCCATAAAGGCAAAACAGGTTCAGTATTCTTTGGAGCAAGAAATAAAGTCTTATAGAGACCTTTACAAAGAGGCCTTCTACCTAGGAGGCAAGAGACCTGTGAAACTTTTTAAATAGGTGTTAATGCCAGGTGGCAGGTCAAACGGCCATTTTGAAAGACTCCTCCTATCCAAGCAAGGACTGTTAATCACCGAGGAAATTGGTCACAGCTTACCTCAGAAGCACAGGACACGGTACTGTGTAGCAACCCTCTTTAAATAAATGGTAAGGAAATCCACACAGTACTACCTTTTAACTTTCAAAAGGGAGACTATGATAAAATGAGGAAAATAGTTAAGAAAAAACTAAAAGGAGCAGTTGCAAAGCTAAAAAAAAAAAAAAAAAAAAAAAAAAAAAAAACCTTACATCAAGCTTGGGTGTTATTTAAAAATACTATCTTGGAAGCCCAGACTGGCTGTATTCCACGCTTTTAGACAAGTGGAAGGAAGTCCAAAAAACTGCCAGCATGGTTTAAAGGTGAGGTCAGAGAGGCTGGTGTTACATAAAAAATATCTTTCAGGAAATGGAAGAAAAAAAATGTCAAATGATGAAAATTGAAACAGCACAAGCACTGTCAAGTTAAATGCAAGGCATTGATAAGGCATGCAAAGGGAGAATTTAAGAAGAAGCTTGCTACGGAAGCAAAAACGCATAATAAAGACTTTTTCATGTACATTCGTAGCAAAAAACCTGCGAGAGTGTCAATTGGTCCATTAGATGACAGAGGGGTTAAAGGGGCACTAAGAGGCGACAAGGCAATAGCGGAGAGACAATGAATTCTTCGGTCTTTACTGCGGAAGATGTAGGGATGTTATCCATGACTGAAGTGGTATTTAAAGGTGCGGAAGAATTGAAGGAAATATCGATACATCGGGAAGATGTATTGCATCTTGATAAACTGAAAAGTAGCAAACCACCAGGACCGGATAGTATACATCCAAGGGTGCTGAAAGAACTGAAATATGAGATTGCAGACCTGCTATTAGTAATCTGTGAACTATCATTAAAATCATCTGTAATAACTGAAGATTGAAGAATGGCCAACGTAACGCCAATTTTTAAAAAGGTTCCCAAAGGTGATACAGGCAACTACAGACTGGTGAGCCTGACGTCAGTACTGGGAAAAATGGTAGAAGCCATCATAAAGAACAAAATTGCTGAACATGTAGATAGCCATGGCTTAATGGGAGACAGCCAACATGGCTTTAGACAAGGAAGATCTTGTCTTACTAATCTGTTATGTTTTTTTGAACGTGTGAACAGGTAGACAAAGGTGAGTCGTTTGATATAGTGTATTTGGACTTTCAGAAAGCTTTTGACAAGATCCCTCAGAGACTTTTGGCAAAACTAAAGAGTCATGGGATAGGAGGCAGTGTACTATTGTATTATCAGAAACTGGTTAAAAGATAGAAAGCAGAGGGTAGGGCTAAATGGCCAATTTTCCCAATGCAGAAAGGTGAATAGTAGAGTACACCAAGGATCTGTGCTTGGTCCGCTGCTTTTTGACATATTCATAAATGACCTGGAATAACGAGTGAGGTTATCAAATTTGCAGATGACACAAAACTATTTAAAGTTGTTAAAACCCATGAGGATTATGGAAAATTGCAAGAGGATCTTGATAAATTGGAAGACTGGGCATCAAAATGGCAGTTGAAATGTAATGTGGACAAGTGCAAAGTTATGCACCTAGGGAAGAACAACCCAAACTATGATTACATGATGCAAGGTTCCACATTAGGAACCACCACCCAGGAAAAAGATTCAGGCGTCATTGTGGATAACATGTTTAAACCCTCCGCCCAGTGTGCAGTGGCAGCCAAGAGAGCAAATAGAATGCTAGGTATCATAAGGAAAGGAATGGAAAATAAAACAAAGGATATTATAATGCCTCTGTATCGTTCCATGGTGAGACCACACCTTGAATATTGTGTGCAATTCTGGTTGCCGTATCTTAAAAAGGATATAGCGTTATTAGAAAAGGTTCAGAGAAGAGCCACCAAAATGGTAAAGAGGATGGAAGGATACCCCTATGAAGAAAAGCTAAAAAGGTTAGGGCTCTTAAACCTGGAAAAGAGACGGCTGAGGGGAGATATGATAGAAGTCTATATATAAATGAACTAAGTGGAATGGGTAAACGTAGATTGATTGTTTACGTTATCAGAATATAGAAAGACTAGGGGACATGCAGTGAAGCTACAGGGTAAACTATTTAAGACAAATAAGAGAAAATATTTTTTCACTCAACATGTTATCAAACTCTGGAATTTGATACCGGAGGATGTAGTAAAGGCTGTTAGTGTAGCTGGGTTTAAAAACGTTTTGGACAAGTTCCAGGAGGAAAGGTCCATAAACCATTATTAAAAAGGTACCCAGGCTATCAATGCTTGATCCAATACAAGCATTCTGGAACCTGTGTCTTTTGGGGAAACTGCTAGGTACCTATGACCTAGATTGGCCACTGTTGGAAACAGGATATTGGGCTTGATGGACCTTGGTCTGACCCAGTATGGCATATCTTATGTACAGTGGATTTCCTTACTATCCCTCCTCCATTAATTAAATCAAACGTGATCATGCTATGATCACTATTGCCAAGTAGCACCAACATCTTTATCTCTTGCACCAGATCTTCTATTCCACTAAGGACTAGGTCCAAAATGGCTTCCCCTCTGATCAGTTCATGAACCAGCTGCTCCAAGAAGCAGTCATTTATTTCATCTAGAAACTTTATCTCCCTAGCATGTCCTGCCGTAACACTGACCCAGTCAATACCAGGGTAATTGAAATCACCCATTATTACTGTACTGTAAAGCAGTTACTTACCTGTAACAGGTGATCTCTGGGAACAGCAGGAATAAGTCTTCACATATGGGTATCGTCAGTACTGATGGAGTCTGCGCGGGAACGCTCCCCAGCGTCCAAAAGGAAAGCTTTTGGGAGCATCCCACAGCACCTGCGCGCTGCCTTCCCACCTTTCCTAACCGCCTCTCTCCAGTTCGAGTTTTAAAGCTGAGACAAAGAGAGAGTGAGGAAAGGAAAGAAAGATAGAGAGATACAACTCCTAGGGGAGGTGGGTGGGTTGTGAAGACTTATTCCTGCTGTTCCCAGAGATCACCTGTTACAGGTAAGTAACTGTGCTATCTCCAGGAACAAGCAGGAATGAGTCTTCACATATGGGGACTCCCCAGCTACAGATGCCTGGGAGATCACCCAGGTTGTGAGTCCCTGGGAAGGGCTCTACCTCCACCCATGAATCTCAGGCATCCAGCCAGGGATGGAGGATAGAAGTTGGCTAGGTATGGAACAGGTGTTTGAGAACAGCCTGACCAAACAAGGCATCCCGGCGGGAGTCCTTGTCCAAACAGTAATGGGCTGTGAAGGTATGAACCGAGGCCCAGGTGGCCGCTCGACAGATCTGGTCGATGGACACAGAATTTAGATGAGCCATAGGGGCTGCCATGCCCCTCACATTGTGAGCTGTGACATGGCCCTCCAGAGAAAGGTTCTTACTCTGGTAGGCGAAAGAAATGCATTGAGCAATCCAATTGGATAGAGTTCTTTTAGAGACTGGAAGTCCTAAATGAGAGGGATCAAAAGTAACAAAGAGCTGAGAGGACTTTCTATGTTGCTGTGTCCTTTGTAAGTAAAAGGCAAGAGCTCTTTTACAATCCAGGGTATGAAGATTCCTCTCTGCACTTGAAGCATAAGGTCCTGGAAAAAAGACAGGTAAATAAACCTCCTGGTTCAGATGAAAAGGTGAGACCACTTTAGGCATAAAGTGTGGATTAGTCCTGAAGACTACCTTGTCATGATGGAACCTGGTATAAGGAGGATTAGCCACCAAGGCTTGCAGCTCACTGATGCGGCGAGCTGAAGTGACTGCAATGAGAAAAATAACCTTCCAGGAAAGGAATTTCAAGGAGGTAGTGGCTAAGGGTTCAAAGGGTGGCTGCATAAAGCTGGCCAAGAACCAGATTCAAGTCCCATGCCACCGGAGGTGGTTTGATGGCAGGTTTAGTCAAAAGAAGGCCTCTCATGAATCTTGCTATAAGAGGATGAGAGGAAATAGGCTGTCCATTGAGAGGTTTAAGGGATGCTGCAATAGCACTCAAATGGACTCTTACTGAATTCGTTTTAAGGCCTGCATGGGATAAATGCAGCAAATACTCTAGTAAAGAATTCAGAGGTATTGCAAGAGGGTTAAGACCCTTCTCTGCACACAAAATGGTAAACCTTTTCCATTTAAAAGCATAGGAACGTCTAGTAGAAGGCTTTCTGGAAGCATAAAGGATATCCTTTACTTGCTGAGAAAGATGCAAATCTTGAAGGTCTAGGCCTTCAGCAATCAGGCTCTGAGGTGAAGAGACTGGGGATTTGGGTGCCACAACGTTCCTTCCTCCTGGGACAGGAGGTCTGGAGCAGATCCCAAGTCCAGGGAGGGAGCTTGAGAGAGATGCAGAAGTAGAGGGTACCACACAGCGTGGCCAATGTGGTGCTATGAGGATCATAGACCCCTTGTCTCTCTGAAGTTTGAAGAGTGTCTTGGGAATTAGGGGAATGGGTGGAAAGGCATAGAGGAAGTCTTGCCCCCAGTGGAGGAGGAAGGCATCCCTGGCCTGAACTCCCTGACACTGAATTCTGGAACAGAACCGGGGAAGTTTGGCATTCCACGGATTTGCAAACAAGTCTATCTGGGGTTCCCCAAATTCGAAAAATCCTGGCTATCTGGTCCCCATGGAGGGACCATTCGTGTGGAAGCAGAACTCGACTGAGTCTGTCTGCCCAAGAGTTTTGAACCCCTGGAAGATACACTGCCATGAGATGGATTTGATGCTCTCTGGCGAAGGCCCACAATCTCAGAGCTTCGTTGCAAAGCGACAGAGAGCCAGTCCCCCCCTGCTTGTTCACGTAGAACATGGCTACTTGGTTGTCCGTGTGGATAAGGACTGTCTTGTAGCTGAGCAGGGTGTGGAAGACTCTGAGAGCCAGAAAGATTGCCCTGAGCTCTAAGAGGTTGATATGTAGAGATGTCTCCTGTGGAGACCAGATGCCTTGGGTGGAGAGGTCTTGTAGATGAGCTCCCCAACCCTTTGGAGAGGCATCTGTTGTAAGGGTTGCTTGGGGTAGCAACTGTTGAAAGGGAGACCCCAGCAACAGATTTTGAGTGGACTTCCACCACTGGAGGGACAAAAAAAGGCGACTGGAGGTTGCTATTTTGTCTGACAGGCATCCAGATGCCTGGGTCCATTGGGTGGATAGAGTCCACTGAGCTGCCCTCATGTGCAGGCAAGCATAGGGGACCACATGCACGGTGGATGCCATGTGGCCCAACAGTTGTAACATCTCTCGAGCAGTTAAATGGGACTTTAACTGAATCTGGGAGGCTAACTGCACCAAGTGTAGGCAATGGGCCTGGGGAAGATAGGCCCTTGCAGTGGTGGTATCCAGGAAGGCCCCTATGAACTCCAGAGATTGAGTAGGGGTGAGATGAGATTTTGGGATGTTTATTACAAGTCCCAGATACTGAAGGATACGCCTTGTGCAGGCCAGGAAGCCTGGACCTCTGACTGGGATGGAGCTTGGATGAGCCAGTCATCCAGATATGGGAATACAAATATCCCTAGAGTAAGTAGAAATGCAGCAACTACTGCCATGCATTTTGTGAACACCCTTGGTGCAGAGGCCAGACCGAAGGGAAGCACCCTGTATTGATAGTGCTTTCCTTGGAAAAGGAACCAAAGGAACCTTCTGTGTGTTGGATGGATGAGGACATGGGTGTACGCATCCTTGAGATCTAGAGAACAAAGCCAGTCCTGACTCTGGGAGGTATGGAAGGAGAGTACCGAGAGAAGTCATCTTGAATTTCTCCTTGCATAGAAACTTGTTCAATTCTCTGAGATCTAATATGGGTCTGTAACCCCCTGTTTTCTTTGGGATGAGAAAGTAGGGGGAGTAGAACCCTGAACCCTGTTGAAGAAGGGGTACTTCTTCTATTGCCCCTTGGGCAAGAAGGGTAGCAATCTCCTGACCCAGAAGGTCGAGAAGAGATGTTGGAGAATTGAACTGTCTCACCATGGTGTGAGGGGGAAGGTTTAGGAAATGGAGCTTGTAGCCCTCCTTTATGATGGAGAGGGTCCATTGCTCTGCTGTGATTTGTTCCCATCTGGGAGCAAAGTGAGCTAACCTTCCTGGAATGGTGAGAGGCTCTGGATGTTCTAGAGCCAGAAAGGCTAAGTTCTCTAGTTGTAAGTCAAAGGCCCTGAGGAGGCTGAGGCTGTTGGGCTGTAACAGTCCTAGGAGCCTTAGGCTTAGCCTGCTTCTGTTGTTGCTGTCTCTTTGTAGCAAAACGACCTGCAGAAGAGGCCTGCTGACCATAAGCAGAATAGTGTCTGCCTTTTTTGGGGGAAAAACCCTTTTTGAACAACCTTTTCTTAAAAGGAGCATTAGTAGACTTTGAAAGTCTATCTAAAGCCGAATTGTCAGCATCCATCTGGGTGGCCTTTGCTTGCCAATCCTTGCTAAAAAGGTTTTCACCTGTACAAGGAAGGTTACCTAGGCCATCTTGAACCCAGGGTTCCAAATCAGAAGCCTGTAACCAAGCAACTCTACGTGCACCTATGGCAATAGCCGAGGCTCTGCTGGCACCTTCAAAGGAGTCAAAGGCTGCATGATTGGAAAACTTGGAAACATCCTGGGCATGTTTGAGCCAGGTGAGAAACTCCTCCCTTTTATCTTCTGAAAGAAAAGGAGATAAAGTTTGCAGGTGATCTGTAATCTCCTTAAGAAACATCCCCATATAGAGACTATAGGAGTTGATTCTGGCAACAAGCATACTGGTCTGGAAAATTCTCCTGCCAAAGGCATATAGGGTTCTGCATTCTCTTCCTGGAGGAGCAGAAGAGTGCCTTTTTGTACTCTTTATCTTCTTCATAGAAGACTCCACCACAACAGAGTGGTGAGGAAGCTGAGTCTTATGAAAGCCAGGACAAGGAGGAACACGATACATGGTGTCCAACCTGCGAGAATGAGGGGAAATGGTGAGAGGAGTCTCCCATATGCCCAACATGTGATCATAAAGAATTTCATGTATTGGTAAAGTGGCTGCCTCCTTAGGAGCCTTAGGATATTGTAAAATATCTAATTTTTTGGCTCTAGGCTCTGTTTCAGGGGCCACTGAGATGGAAAGGCCCCTGGCCACTTCCCTAATGAAATCCTGAAAAGACAAATCTTCTGGAGGAGACATTCTCCTTTTTGGAGAAGAGGGCTCCTGAGGATGGATCACCGATGCTTCGACAGAGACCTCTGATTCATCAGAGTCCTCAGAGGAATCGAAGTATTGCCTGTCTGGATGCTCTTGCAAAGCCCGGTACGCATACCGGGTGATATCGACATCGGGAGTGATTGGTACCGATTGGCATCACAGAACAGTGTACCGCTGCAGTCAACACCGAAGCGGATGTCGATGCAATCTGTACCAGCACCGGAACCGATGTCGGTGCCGGAGTCTGTACCGGCAACGGAGTTTGTTGCGGTACCGAAGGCGTCGCAGCTTGTATGAATGCCGTGATGGCACGCTGCATGGTCAGGATATTCTGATCCATCGACGCAACCAAAGTCTGGATGTCAGTACCAGTGGGAACCACCGGTATCCCAGAACATGGCAACAGGTGATCGGTCGAGGCCGAGACATCGATGTCAACCTGTGACCCCATAGAAAAAGCTTTGGAAGCCGGAGCCTCCCGCTGGGGTAACTTTGCCGGTGCGGATTCCTCGAGGGCAAGCCCGGAGGCATCTCGATACTTAGAGGGAGATTTACCCGTCGAGGACCGGCTGGATTTAAGTTTGGTTACCTGAGATCCATGTGAGGAAGAAGCAGCCCTGGAAGACGTTGATGCAACCGAAGCTGCATCCGAGGGAAACAGGGTACTGAGCTTAGCTGCTCGGTTCTGTAGACCTCTTTTAGACATCATGGAGCAGGAATCACAATCCGCAATGGAGTGGTCAGGACCTAAACATTTTAGACACCATTCATGGGTGTCGGTGACAGAAATAGTGCCACTGCACTTCGTGCATTTTTTAAACCCAGAGGCGGGCTTTTCCATGAGGAAAAATTTCCTAGGCCTAAGGCCAAAGAAAAAAAAAATGCACTGAAGTGAGAAAACAGTAGTTTTTGGGGTTTTTTAGAATAAAGAAAGAAAAAACCGGCAGTACCGGTCCAGCGTCGAGAAGGCAGACGTGCGACTAAAGAAATAAAATAAAGAAATTCTTCAGCGGTGACAAGAACACGACCTGCTGGCTCCGCGGAAAAGAAGAACTGGAGAGAGGCGGTTAGGAAAGGCGGAAAGGCAGCGCGCAGGCGCTGTGGGATGCTCCCAAAAGCTTTCCTTTTGGATGCTGGGGAGCGTTCCCGCGCAGGCTCTGTCGGTACCGACGATACCCATATGTGAAGACTCATTCCTGCTTGTTCCTGGAGATCTTTTGTTAGCTTCCCTGATTTCTTTGAGCATTTCATCATCCATTTGTTCATTCTGGCAAGGCTGTCAATAGTACATCTCCACTGCCATCGCCTTCCCCTTTTTACATGGAATTTCAATTCATAGAGATTCTACAGCAAATTTTGTTTCCTGCAAAAAACTTTAATCCTTTGTGACTCAATGCCCTCTCTAACAGAGCGCAACCCCTCCACCAATTTGATCAGCTCTATCATTGCGATATAGTTTTACCCAGGTATCACAGTTTATTGTTTACAGAGCATTTGATATACCACCCCCCATTACATCGGGGCGGTTTACAGTGTGATTAAAACATTGTCAGAGAGAGAAAAAGAGGTTACAACAAATTAGGAGAAAGGAAAGATGGAGAATAGAGGGCAGAAAGATAGAAAGGAGAGTGGGGTTATGAGATGGCACAGAGAATCATGAAAGGCGGAGGAGAAAAAATGGGTCTTGAGGAGAGAACGGAACTTGGGGTAGGATTCTTCTAAGCGGAGGGCTGTGGGCAGTGAATTCCAGAGGGAGGGACCGAGGTAGAAAAAGGCTGATTTACGAGTGGATTGGTGGTGGGCACGAGAGGGGGCTGGAAGGTGGAGGCGGTTGACATGAATGGACCGAAGGCTGCGAGTAGGGATATGAAAAGTGAGCAGATCCAAGAGGTATTGGGGTCTGTGGAGATAGATAGCTCGATGAACTAGGGTGAGGACTTTGAAGGGAATCCGGAACTGTAGTGGCAACCAGTGGAGATGCTGCAAGAGAGGGGTGATGTGATCTTGTGGGGAGGCGTGCAGGATCATCCGGGCAGCTGTGTTCTGAATTAACTGTAATCGATGTAGCTGATACTGGGGGATACCGGCATAAATGGAATTACAGAAGTCTAACCGAGTTATAACCAAAGAGAGAAGGAGGGTAGTGAGAGCTTGAGAAGATAGGAAAGGCCGGATAGCACGAATCTGCCTAAGGCAGAAGAAGGAACGCCGAGAAATAGAGGAAATGTGATCATGAAAAGAGCGCTATCGAGAATGACACCAAGATAACTGAGTTTAACGACCGTGGAAATAGGGATACCGGAAAAGGAAGGAGTGAGAGACGGAATGGGAGAACCGTGGGTGAACCAGATAGCCGCCGTTTTAGAAACATTAAGAACCAGACAGTTGGATGAGAGCCAGGAGGAAACTGAGGATAGACAGGCCTCCAGAGGAGTAATATCGGGATGGGACGAGGAAGTATGATGTAGAAGAAAAATGTCGTCGGCATAATAGTAGCCTGAAATCCCCAGCTGTTGGATAAGTAGAGACAAGGGGGCCAGAAAGATGTTAAACAGCAAGGGAGCCAAAATGGAGCCTTGTGGGACACCACAAGTGAGAGGGAAGGGATCTGTGGTAGAGAGGGCAGAAGTAACCACAAAGAACGAGAGGATAAGAAAGAGTGAAACCAACGATAGACAACACCACGAATACCCGCATCCCGCAGTCGAGAGAGAAGAAGGGTGTGATCTACCAGGTCAAAAGTGGCTGAGAGATCGAGGGATACAGCTATTGTGATGTTGCCTTGATCTTGGGAGGTGCGTATTTCATTCATAACTGCTGTGATGGTAGTTTCAACACTATACCCGGGCCGGAATCCGGACTGCCAAGGGTGCAGAAAGTGTGTGGAATCCAAATGATGGGAAAGTTGTGAGAAAACCACCTTTTCTAGAAGCTTAGAGGCAAAAGGAAGGTTGGACACTGGACGAAAATTGGCGGGGACAGAGTCGTCTAAAGAGGGATGTTTCAGGAGAGGGTGAACCAGAGCGTGCTTCCATGGGCCGGGGAAAGTATCACATGACAGACTAGAATTAATAATGGTGAGGAGGAACTGTAAGAGGATGGGAAAAGGCTCAGCGAACCAGGAGGAGGGAATGGGGTCTAGAGGGCACGTGGTCTTATGAGTTGTGGACAGTAGCTGGATGAGCTCTGGAGAGGTGACCGGGTAAAAGTTGGTCCAGGCATGTGACAGCAAGGGGGACGGCGGAGGCGAGATAGGGGGAGGTGAAAGCAATGCCTGAGGGCAAAAAGGAAGAGAGGAACGGAGGTTTTGAACTTTGGAGGAGAAGGAGGCCAGTGTGGTCGGACTGGGGGCTTGCAAGGCAGAGACAGGCTTATGCTTGGGAGGGGCCTGGAGTTGGGAAAGCGTATGCAGAGTAGCAAAGAGTTGTCGTGAACGGTTGGGAGCTGAGACAATGGATGTGGAATAGAAGGAACACTTGGCGCGGTGGATACTCGACCGGTAGTGGGCATGGCATGATTTAAAGTGCTGATAGGAAGCGGCAGAACGGGATTTCCGCCAAAGATGCTCAGTTCTCCTCAGCTGGGAACTCAGCAGTCGGAGACCTGAGTGAAACCAGGGGTGGTGAGCAGCACGATGAGGGTTGCTAGGCCTCAGGGGAGCAACTTGATCTAGGGTGAGAGAAAGTCCAGCATTCCAATGGGTGACTTGAGAGGAGGGTGACAGGGAAGGAAAATCTTGTGAGGGAGGACGGTAGGCCACAGAGAAATTTTGGAAGGATGCCAAATTGAGCCGTCGGGATAGCCACTGGTTGTCCTCTTTCCACCATGTCGAGATATCAATAATATCTAACTTCTCATTTAGTGCTATATATTCTAACTCTCCCATCTTATTTTTTAGACTTCTAGTATTTGCATACAAGCATTTTAGAGACTATTTTTTTCATATTAATCTGGCTATCGGTAGGCAGGGGTAATTTGGAATCATTAAGCTCTGTCTGCTCCGTACTCAAGGGCATTTGGGCTACTTTTGTCATAATTGGAACCTCTCTGCTGATATGCCCTAACTTAATTCTTTTGGTAGTATCCTTCAAGTATCCGAACCATACGCTGTTGGGCGACTGTCGGCTCTCCCCTATTATCTAGTTTAAAAGCTGCTCTCTCTACTTTTTTTAAAAGGTTAATGCCAGCAGCCTGGTTCCATCCCAGTTAAGGTGAAGTCCATCCCTTCGGAGGAGCGCCCCCCCCCCCTTTCCCCAGAATGTTCCCCAATTCCTAACAAATCCAAAACCCTCATCCTTGCACCATCGTCTCATCCACGCATTGAGACTCCGGAGCTCTGCCTGCCTTTTGGGTCCTGGGCATGTAACGGGAAGCATTTCAGGGAACGCTACCCTGGAAGTTCTGGATTTCAACTTCCTACCCAAAAGCCTAAATTTAACCTCCACACCTCCCTACCACATTTTCCTATGTCACTGGTACTGACATGTACCAAGACAGAAGACTCCTCCCCAGCACTAAGACCTTGTCTAGGTGGCGCGTGAGTTCCGCTGCCTTCGCACCAGGCAGGCCTGTTACCAGGCAATCCTCACATCCACCAGCCACCCAGCTATCTACATGCTTAATGATCGAATCACCAACTATAACGGCTGTCCTAACTCTTCCCTCATGGGCACATGGCCCTGAAGAAATTTCCTCGGTCCGAGAGTGTTTTACTTCACCTTGAGGACAGGTCCTAGCTACAGGATCACTTCCTGCCATACCAGGGTGATGCTCTCCTGTCACGTGACCTCTCTCCTCCATGGCAACAGAGATGCTGCCAGACTGGAAGTGGGATTTCAGGACTATATCCCTGTAGGTCTCGTTTATGTACCTCTCTGTCTTCCTTATGTCCTCCAAGTCTGCTACTCTAGCCTCCAGAGATCGGACTCATTCCCTGAGAGCAAAGAGCTCCTTGCACCTAGTGCACATGTAAGACCCCTCACCAAATGGGAGAAAATCATACATGTGACACTGAATGCAAAAGACTGGAAAGCCCAATCCTGCTGCTGGACTGTTGTCTGCACCTTCGTTTTAAGGTTGTGTTTAGATATTTAAGTTCTTTACTTACTAAGGTTGCTGGGGACACTTATAGTAATAAAACCATATCTAATACAATTAATGTACCTTGTTCACCTGAAGCTTAATCAATCTCAGGTCCTTAATGTATGCCTGATGAGAATAAACAGCTGCACCTGAGAGCGAATATGGCACCTCCTTTCCTTTAAGGGGTGTAAGCACCTATAAAGCTACGATTATCCCAAGGGAGGGTAGGTGTCAGGGAGGGAGGGAGGGAGGGAAAGAAGACTTATTAAAAGCTGGCTGCCACACAGTACCCTGTCCTGTGCTTCTAAGGTAATCTGTGACCAATTTCCAGAGGAAGTCCCACAGCCCTTGCTTGGCTAGAGGGAGTCTTGGGGTCTAAATTTACCAGAAAGCTCTCTTCTGTGTTTTAAATTTAAACTGCTCTTTGCTGCTACTAGGCCTTGACTGATTTAACAAACACACTGAGTTCACAGATTAATCAGCTTTAATCCAAAGAATTCCCTTTTCCCCAAGATTCAGAAAAATTTCCAGAAGAAAATACTCACAAATGAAGATTGCTCTCCAGAAGTAGCAGTCCCCCTTTGTAGTCCTTCAAGACACTATGATACTTGGGCACAAATTATATCGTAATGATAGGTTAGATCAAATTGATGGAAGGGTGGGCACTAATGTTAGAGGGCATGAGTCAAATAGGATAAAGGTTTTACAGGAAACAAAATACACTGTGGAATCTCTTAGGATAGAAATTCCATGTAAAGATGGGAAAAGAATGGCAGTGGGGGTGTACTACCATCCACCTGGCCAGAATTAACAGACGGATGATGAAATGCTAGCAGAAATTATGGAAGCTAACAAAATGTACAATACAGTAGTAATAGGTAATTTCAATTACCCAGTATTGACAGGCTCAATGTCACATCAGGGAGACGACATTTCTTGATTAAATAAATGACTGCTTCATGGAGCAGCTGGTTCATGAACCAACACAAGAGGAAGCTATTCAAGACCTAGTCCTTAATGGAACACAGGATCTGGTGTGAGAGGTAACTGTGTTGGGGCCACTTGGCAATAGTGATCATAACATGATCACATTTGATTTAATAAATGGGGGGAGGACAGCAAGGAAATCCACTGCACTAGTATTTAACTTCTAAAAGGGAGACTATGATAAAATGAGGAAAATTATTAAGAAAACAACTAAAAGGATCAGCTGCAAAGGTTAAAATTTTACATCAGGCCTGGAATGTGTTTAAAAATACTATCCTGGAAGCCCAGAACAGATGTATTCCACACTTTAAGGTGGCAGGAAGGCCAAACAACTGCTAGCATAGTTAAAAGGTCAGGTCAGAGAGGCTATTATAGCCAAAAAAGCATATTTTTTAGAAAATGGAAAAAGGGGATGATGAAAACAAGGACCACTATAAGCACTGGCAAGTTACATGCAAGGCATTGATAAGGCAGACAAAGACAGAATTTGAAAAGAAGCTTGCCGTGGAAGCAAATACTCATAATAAAAACTTTTCTTCAAGTGCATCTGTAGCAAAAAAAACCTGTGAGAAAGCCAATTGGGACTATTAGAGGATAGAGGGATAAAAGAGGCGCTAAGGGATAACAAGGCCATAGAGGGGAGACTGAATGAATTCTTTGCTTTGTCTTTACTGAAAATGATGTAGAGAAGTTACTCATGCCAGAAATTATATTTAAAAGTGATGTATCGGAGGAATTGAAACAAAGCCCAATAAACCTGGAAGCAATTTACTAAACTAAAGAGTAGCAAATCACCTGGACCAGATGTTATGCATCCCAGGGTGCTCAAAGAATTTAAAAATGAGATTGCAGTGCTATTATTAGTAGTCTGGGAACTATCTTTAAAATTATTTATCATACCTCTTCTAAGATACAAACCAAACAAAGTCCGCCACCACTCCCACAAAGAATCAAACATCCCAGGAACAAATGGATCACAGTGGGCTCTGGTAGACTGAGACCTGTAAACGCAGAGATACCCTATACATCATGAGATATCACTGCATAATGCCTTCTCTGCTTTGGTTAATGAGGATGCCCAATCCATGGAAACTGAAGGGCCCTTAAATGAGACAGTCAATGCCCAATCTCCTGCTAAAGCACTAAATATGAAGAAAAGCTCATGGAACAGAAAACCCAGCAGAAAGCATGTAGTGTAAATTTAATACTCACTCAGGGCCTAGTATCAGCAAAGTACTTTTAGTTTAAATTTAAAACACAGAAGAGAGCTTTCTGGTTAAATTTAGAACCCAACAGAGCTTCCAGTTGAAATTTCATAATGAGTCAGAGCCTAGCAGCAGCAAAGAGCTTTAATTTAAATCAAATCAGAATATAACTTAGCATAAAAGGCAAAACAGGGTCTGTATTCTTTGAGCAACAAATAAAGTCTTCTAGAGACCTTTACAAAGAGGCCTTCTACCTAGGGGGCAAGAGACCTGTGAAACTTTTTCAATAGGTGTTAACGCCAGGTGGCAGGTCAAAAGGCCATTTTGAAAGACTCCTTCTATCCAAGCAAGGACTGTTAATCACCCAGGAAGTTGGTCACAGCTTACCTCAGAAGCACAGGACAGGGTACTGTGTAGCAGCCCTCTTTTAATAAGTGTTATTAAGTGTTCAACGTTGGATTTAGTGCTCACCAACGGTGATAATATGTTGAATGTCTGGGTGGGTGCCCCTGTGAGCAGCAGCGATCATCACACGGTGTGGTTGACATAAAAGCCAAGGTGCAGTCCAATCATAGCAAGCTCAAAGTCCTAAACTTCAAAAACACTGACTTCAGTAAAATGGCCAAGTACCTAAAAGACGAGTTGACAGGGTGGAAGGGGATAAGGGATGTGGAATTGCAATGGGCTAAAGTAAAGGTGGCAATAAAAGGGATAACAGATAAATATGTAAGAAAAGTAAATAAAAACAAGAGAAGGAAACCTATTTGGTTTTCCAAAGAAGTGGCTGCTCAAATAAAGGCAAAAAGCACAACTTTCACAAAATTCAAAAACTTGCAAACAGGAACACAGAAATGAATACAGGATCAAACTCAGACAAAAAGAGAAATAAGGAAAGCAAAATCAAGGGCAGAGGAAAGGATGGATAAAGATGTGAAGTGTGGCGACAAATCTTTCTTCAGGTATATTCGGGAAGAAGATCAGAAATGGAATTGCAGGACTCAGAAGTGCTGGGAACGGACTCATGGAAAGTGACATTGAAAAAGTGAAATTGCTAAACAAATACTTCTCTGTTTTTACTAAAGAAAATCCTGGAGGACCACCTATGACTCCCAAATTTAAAAATGGGAATGAAGTAGAAACCACACCATTCACAGAAGATGTGTTAGAACAACTTGCGAAGCTGAAAGTGGACAAGGCCATGGGACTGGATGGGATACATCCCAGGACACTGAAAGAGCACAGAGAGGTTCTTGCAGGGCCGTTAAAGGATGTTTTCAACAGATCCTTGGAAATAGAAGTTCCTCAGGACTGGAGAATGGCTCATGTGGTACCTCTTCACAAAAGTGGCAACAGGGAAGAAGTGAAACTACAGGCCCGTGAGCCTTACCTCAGTGGCGGGAAAAGTAATGGAGGCGTTCCTAAAAGAGCAAATAGTGGACTTTCTCAAAACCAACAGGTTGCAAGATCCAAGGCAACATGGTTTTACCGAAGGACGAATTTGCCAAACAAATCTGATCGAGTTCTTTGACTGGGTGACCAGAGAACTAGATCAGGGGCATGCAATGGATGTCATCTACCTGGATTTCAGCAAAGCCTATGATACTGTTCCTCATAGGAGGCTTATCAAACTCAGTAGTTTGGGGTTGGGTCCCAAGGTGGTAAACTGAATCAGAAATTGGTTGACTGACAGATGACAGAAGGTGATGATAAATGGAGCTCACTCAGATGAAAGGAAGGTGATTAGCGGGGGTGCCCCAGGGTTCGGTCCTGGGCCCGGCACTGTTCAATGTATTTGTGAGTGATATTGCTGAAGGACTGAATGGAAAAGTGTCTTTTTGCAGATGACACAAAAGTTTGCAACAGAGTGGGCTCCCCTGAGGGAGTGGTTAACATGAGGAAAGATCTACAAAAGCTGGAAGAATGGTCTAATGCTTGGCAGTTAAGATTTAATGCGAAGTGCAGTGTCATGCACTTGGGTAGCAGAAATCCAAGGGAAATGTATGCGATAAGGGGCGAGAGGTTGGTGTGCACGGATCAGGAGAAGGACCTTTGTGTGATTATTTCTGAAGATCTCAAGGTGACAAAACAGTGCAATAAGGCGGTGGCAAAAGCCAGGAGGATGTTGGGCTGCATACAAAGAGAAACTACCAGTAGAAAGAAAGAGGTATTAATGCCACTGTATAAGTCACTGGTGAGGCCTCACTTGGAATACCATGTTCAGTTTTGGAGACCATATCTTGCAAAGGATATAAAAAGACTGGGAACGGTTCAGAGGAAGGCGACCAAAATGATTTGGAGCCTGCGTCAGAAGCCTTATGAGAAGAGACTTGAAGACCTAAATATGTACACTTTGGAGGACAGGAGGGATAGAGGATATATGATTCAGACCTTTAAATACTTAAAGAAAAATAATGAACAAACAAACCTCTTCCAAAGACGGGGAAGCTGTAAAACTAGAGGGCATAACATGAAGCTGCAAGGTGGTAAATTGAAAGGTAACGTCAGGAAATACTTTTTCACTGAAAGGGTGGTGGATGCTTGGAATGCCCTCCCGATGGTAGTGGTGGGGGAAAACACAGTGACGGAATTCAAAATGGCATGGGACAGAGAGTGGATCCCTTTACAGCAACAGGATAAAATCAAAATAAACTGAGCTATCTAATTTCTCAACACATAGGGGTGTCCTAGATAGAGCGGCGAGTTCACCCCTAAACAAAGACATGGGGAGGGGTGACCTGCACAGAGTGGCAGGTGTACCTACTCTTTCCATCTTATTGAGCAGAGTAGATGGACCAAACTGGTCTTTATCTGCCGTCATTTACTATGTTACCTGAAGACTGGAGAGTGGATAATGTAGCACCAGTTTTTAAAAAGAGTTCTAGGAATGATCTGGGAAACTACAGACCATTGAACTTTATGTCGGTGTTGGACAAAATGTTAGAAAGCATTACAAAGAATAAAATTACTGAAAATATAGTCATGGTTTAATGAGACAAAGTCAACATGGATTTAGGAAAGAAAAATCTTGTCTCACTAATTACTATTTTTCTTTGAAGGTGTGAATAAACAGGTAGATAATGGTAAGCCAGTTGATATAGTGTGTCTGGATTTTCAGAAAGCCGTTCACAAGATCCCACATGAGAGACTCTTAAGGAAATTAAACAAGTCATGGGACAGGAGGCAGCATACTATTGTAGATTAAAAGATAGAAAACAGAGAATAGGGCTAAATGACCAATTCTCTCAAAAGAGAAAGGTAAATAATGGAGTATTCCAGGGTTCTGTACTGGGCCCACTGCTTTTTAACATTCATAAATGACCTGGAAATGGGAACAATGAGCGAGGTGATCAAATTTGCAGATAATATAAAATTATTCAAAATTGTCAAGTCACAAGAAGATTGTCAAAATTGCAAGAGGACCATTTAGAAATATGTAGACTGGACATCCAAATGACAGATAAAAATGTAATGCGGACAAGTGCAAAGTTATGCGCTTAGGGAATAGCAACCCAAACTACAGTTACATGATGAAAGCCAGGAAAAGGATTTAAGCGTTATGATGGTCTTCACTGTTGCTTTTGGATCTTGACTCACCTGATCTCCTTTTTTCTTTTCCTTTCCCCCTTGTTTTATCCCTGTCTACACCGTCTATTGTCTGTCTTGTCTGATGAGCAGGGACTGTATCTTACATGTCTGTGCAGTGCTGCGTATGACTTGCAGCATTATACAAATGCTCAGTAGTAGTAGTAATATAGAATGTTATCTATCCCTCTCCAAAGGGAGTATCAACAGTCCCCTTTGAGAGAGTCTGCAGCCCAGAGTTCAGGGCTGCAAGGGCATGGCTCACAGGAAGGAGGTTAAGAACCCAGCAGGCTGCAGGAGGGAGAGACCCCCGTGGAGCCAGAAGTCCTTCCAAGGCAAGCCGTGCAAAGGAGTTCTGAGGTAGGAACTTTAACTGGGGCTGGGAGAAGGGCTAGGAGAACCAGCTTGTGGAGGTTTAACAAACTGGGACAGAAATAAGCTGATTTTATTTTCCCTGTACTACTGTACTGTTCTGTAATTTAAAAAAAAAAAATCCCTCCCACCACACGCCACACTACCACATATTGTGGCAGTGGTGGGATTTCTTCTAGCCATGTGACTGAGGGCAAACCCATGTCCCTCCAGAGCTGTGCCTCTGCAGCAGGTCAGGATTTTCTGTTTGTTTGTATGGGCTAAGAGGATTATCCTCGCCCTAGTTAGGGAGCTTGAAGAAGGTATAGTCTGTGCTAGATAGGTATAGTCTGTGCCAGCCACTAGATGTTGTTAAAAGTTTGTTGGAGCTGGAATACTGCAGGGTTAACTCAGCTGCAGAAGAGGAATGTGGTGGTATTCCAAGAGAACAGCGACAAGTCAGGATGGAGCAGCTCCTCCAAATTTTGACAGAAGGTTAGCAGTAGCAACAACATCAGCAGCAGTTTCAACAAGCCCTACTAGAAGGGCAGTGGCAACAACAACATCAGCAGCAACTGCGGGATCTTATTCAGGCACAAGGAGATTTACAGAGGAGTTCCCTGGCTTAGTTGACTCAAGTTCTACCGGGACCACCACTCCACCCTCCAGCACAAGGACTACTGAAAATGATGGCAGAAGATTAACTTGATCACTTTTTGGTGAACTTTGAATGAACTGCCCGCATGGTCATATGGCTGGAGGCAACAGACTACTTATTTTGGGAATTTGCTGATGGGTAGTAGTCAGACTGCATTCTAGGATGCCAACCCTGATAGGCAAGCTACATATACAGCTGTCAAGGCCACTCTATTGGAACAGGCTGGCTGTATACCAGATGCCTACCACCAGTGATTCAGAAAGGGGGGCCTCCAGATAGAGAGAGCCCTCTTGAGGTTCATCTGTTGATTGAAGGAACTCACATGGAAGTGGCTGCAACTAGAGGGAAAGACCGAGCCGGAGGTAGACAAGATTGTGCTATTAGAGAAGTTTTTGGAGGGTTTGACCATCCCGATGAAACAATGGTTACGTCAGCATCCCAAGCTTGCACTGGAAATAGCCGAGAGATATCATGAAGCCCAGCTGGTGACTAAAGCAGACAGTGAGAAGGGGAAGACATCACCTATCAACCCAAGAGGGCGGAAGAGGAAATCTGAACGGATGTTCTGACACCCAAAGTCACCTCCTCCTAGGCGAGGACATGGCCCTAGCCACAACCCTTTCAACCTATTTTAGGTGTGGAGCCCTAAACTTTGTTCTGGAATGTCCTCTGGGTACGGAAGAACCCATGGATGTCAACCTAACCACCCCTCACTCCTGCACTTTTATGGACACCCTCCACCCAGGGGCAGAGAACTTTGCGATTCCAGTGGAGCTAAAGGGAACCCGCCTCCAGGATTTGATAGACTCCAGGAGGAGTGTGCGGACCCTCCTTTGCCGGGAAACTATAAACAGATTTCAAATTGACTATGCACAGACGGTAACGCTGGCCTGTGTACATGGAGACCAGAGGCAGTATCCCACGGCACAGGTTACACTTTAGCAGGTCAAGACAGATACAGGGTCATGGCGCTGGCCTGGCTCTCGTATCCAGTGGTGATCGACCAAGACTAACCAAACTGAAGCAATATGGGCCCAGCTAACTGACAATTCAAAGTCAGACAAGGAAGATTTCCCACAGATTTTCCCCCTGGAAGACCCAAATCTATGTTGAGAATCTCAGGCCTGTTAAGTCTAACAACTAACTCACCATCATGCCTGGCATGTGCATTTCCAACATGTCTCGTGCCCTTCTATACACCATCTTCATCACCATTCTCATCCACCTCTCCGAAGCACTTTTGCTCGACTTCAATCCCATACCTATACTGCATGGAACAAGCAGAAAATACTACTGCAATCATCACCAATATCCACCGTATGTCCATCATAAGAGGCAGTCTCATCTACTCTACATTACCTTAGACCTATCTACCACCACAAAAATCAATAAAACAGAACCTAGATGTGACCTGAGGTGCGCGCTTAACGCACGCTCTATTCGCAACAAATGGCCTATCATAACAGATTTAATATCTACCCGAAACTTAGATATATTATTGATCACCAAGTCTTGGTTATCAGATTCAGACTCAGTGATAGTAAATCAAATGACTCCCCCGAACTTCTCCATCTATGCATGTAACAGAGAGAACAGAAGAGGTGGTGGAGTATTCATCCTCGCTAAATCCTCCTTACAATACCGAGTAAGTCTTGCCAGGAGCACTCAATGTCTCGACACATTAACCATATCCAATAAGAATAACTCAATTAATCTTATCTACTCATCTCCAAATGCACGCCCTGAGGACATCTCAGATGTAATTAGCCTTGCATGTAACCCGGACAACCCCAACAAGCCAAACTGGCTGTTAGGCGATTTTAATCTCGCATCTTTGCCACCTGCCTCTGCCAACGCCTTACTTGACGCCATGGAAAATCTCGACTACAAGCAAATTGTTGACTTCCAGACGCACCAACGTGGCAACATCCTCGACCTCATATTTGTCCCTCCTGCAGTAACAGGCCATAATAGTCAGCTTGACCTCACCATCACCCCAGTCCCTTGGTCAGATCATAGCCTGATAACCTTCCAGATACCTTCAAATTCGAATCCGCCAAATCTACCAAAAAAATGCACCTCCACCGCATCATAGACGCTTTAAATCACTGGATATCGAAGTGTTCAACGCACAAGCACTACCTAAGTTGTCAATTTCAACAACCGACGTCAATAAAATGGTCGACAACTGGAACGATACACTCCAACAATATTCACAACTACCTACAATTCACAATGCGATTTCTCCTAACAAGGATCCTAGCATAAGGCATAACGCCCCCTGGTTCTCTCCAGATATTCGAAACATCGCTGCTTCAACTGAGAAGACTAGAAAGAAAGTGGAGACGCTCTCATGAAATCATCATCCATGATGAATACATGGCGCACCTCAAAAGTCACCGTGAACTAATGTGGTCCAAAAGGAAGGAACATCATGCAAAATTACTTAGTCATTCACTAAACAAACCCCGCAAGTTATTCAACTTAGTTAAATCACTATCCAAGGAGCCTTCACCGCAGCAGCAAGAATATATCCATCCCCAACAGTATGCGAATTACATCCAATCCAAATTAACCAGAACAATTTCGGATTCATCACCAGCATCCCCTCAATTCACGCAGTCTCAAGCACAATTCCTCAGTATCTCACCTCCATCATCCAAAACCATCAAAGAACTAATTGCCACCTTGAATACCACTACCGCAGCCAACGACCCATGCCCAGCACACTGGATCAAATCAATGCGCTCGGAGCTCAGTTCATACATAGCCAAAAATGCAAACCTCTCCTACTCCACTGGAACTTTCCCAGTTGCTCTCAAGCAGACTTCAATACATCCCCTATTAAAGAACCACCAGATCGACCCTAAGAAGGAAGAATCATACCGTCCAATCTCCAGCATCCCGCTTCTTGCCAAAATTCTGGAGAAAGAGACAACGCCAAATTCAGCAATATATTGACACATCTTCCCCTCTAGATCCGTGCCAACATGGATTTAGGGAAATGCATGGAGTCGAGACTCATGACCTCATTAATCAATATGCTCATCTGTGGGATCAATAACATAAGATCAGGCGTCGCAATGATCTTCCTCGATATATCCGCTGCATTTGATTCGGTAGACCATAAGATTCTACTATCGCGACTACGAAAAGGGCATACAAGGCCTAGCATGGAACTGGTGTAAATCATACCTCGAAGATCGTTGGCAACATGTTCGCATCGACTCCAAAACATCAGAACCATTCCTCCAAACGCAAGGGGTTCCACAAGGCTCCTCTCTATCGGCGCTCCTCTTCAATATATATATGCAGCCAATTTGCCAAATCACCAAATCATTTAATGTTTCCTGCCTCATTTACGCTGACGACGTGCTTATTTTCACCCCGATTGATATAACGAGTCCAAATTACACCAACTTAACCAACTGTTTCAATGCAATAGCAGATTGGCTTTTAGATCAAAACATGCAAATCAACTTCAAAAAGACTGAAGTTTTAATGGTCACAAGAAACAAGCTCTTCTCCCCCCCTGCATACCTCAAGGTACAGGACGCTGAGCTCCCAAATCAAGAATACAATCCGTTACCTAGGTGTGATCCTTGATCAACGACTGGATTTTACCTCTCACATAAAAAGCACGGTAAAAACTATTTACTTCAAGATAAAAACATTACGCCACCTAAGACCCATGCTAGAATACAACGACTTCCGCTCAATATTCCAAGCAATAGTCACTCCACACTTTGACTATGCGAATATTGTATTACATGGTCTTCTAAAGAACACCATTAACCCCCTGCAACTAGCAATGAATGCTGCAGCCCGCATCCTAGTTGGAGCATCAAAGAGAGACCACATCACGCCAATCCTTAGGGACCTTCACTGGCTCCCTATAGAATGTAGAATTAGCTATAAAGCTCTCCTCATCACATTCAAGGCCTTAAAATAAATGATCACCAGCAACGACTTCAGACCTCATCAGTTTAACTCCCAAGACAAGATCCAGGAGACCACTCGCTGAAAATACCCTAGTCATTCCTAGTGAATCCACAAATTGGTCCCAATCAACGATTAACAGAGCATTTAAATCTTATGCGCATAGATGCTGGAATAAACTTCATCCAGATATCAGAGCAATACGAGACATGAAGCAGTTCAGGAAGGCTATCAAGCACTACCTATTCACTGAGTACATCCAGCCACCGTAATGCTATCTAATATGTCATAACACAGATTCATAGGCATAACCACTCCATAAGACATACCTTCTAGAACTAAGAAATTTTGATGTAATTAATCTGTACACTAAAATCTCGCTGCTAGTTGATTTTATGTAAATAGTTCAATCGTTATTGTAGATAGTTACCCTTGTTACCCAAGTTTTTTGCCCTGTTATCTGTAACTCATACGTGTTTTCAAATGTACTGATTGTTTTGTTCCATGTAAACCGCGCTGATGCTGAATAGCGCGGTATATAAGAAACTTTAAATAAATAAATAGTCCCAGAGTTGGCATCGCTGGGAAAAGCTGCACTACCAACAGAATCTGGGGGCGGCTACGAGGGAGGGATCCAGGGAGGAACAGCCTAAGGAAAAAAACCCTGGGATAGCTCAGGGCTCAGCAGTAGTAACCTAAATACAATTTCCTCTTCCCAGAGTTGAGGGCTGGGGAAAGACCCAGGGAGCTTCAGGAGGACCCAGCAAGAGGACGAGTCCCTTAAACATGCCCAAGAGTGGGTTTTGGAGGTGGATGGTGTTCCAGTAGTAACAGAGTCTCCTCTGTAAGAACCTTTCCCTATTTTGTGTTAAAGAGAGATGAGTGTCTGAGGGTGCCCTAGATAGGGAAGAGATAGAACAACTGATAGGGCTAGGAAACTATCGCCAGCAGGTGATATCGTTGTCCTGTAGTCATTTATTAGGGGGAACACCTGGGACTGGAGAAAACACTAGAGCTTGTTTTGGCCCGATTTTTCCAGCCTGGGGTCCATAAACTGATGCAGTTATATTGCCAGTCATGCCCCATCTGCCAACTTCATAACCCCAGAGTTATGAACCCCTCTAGTTCCCATCATTGAAACCCATTTGAAAGAGTGGCCATGAATCTGATAAAACCCTTGGAGTGAACCAAGGCACCAAGTATATTTTAGTCATACTGGGCTATGCTACCCGATATGTGGAGGCCATTGCTTTAAGGAACAAGAGGACTACTATGATCGTGAATGTCCTCTGGGAAGTATTCTCGTGGGTGGGAGATCCAAGGTAATGAAGCAAGTGAAGGTCAAGATGCTGCAAACATCAGTATATCACCCACAGATGGATGGCCTTGAGTGATTCAATAAAAAACTCTGAAACAGATGTTTAAAAAGTTTGTGCAGGAGGATGGGAAGAATTGGAACATTCTCTTACCCTATTTGATATTTGCCATCTGCGAGGTACTTCAGAGTTCCATGGGGATTTTGTCTTTTGAGTTGCTCTTCGGAAGACAGCCAAGAGGTATATTAGATGTGGTAAGGGAAACCTGGGAAGAAGAACCCTGTGCCAGGCATAATTTGGTGGAGTACATTATACAAATGCAAGATTGGCTGAGAAAAGCCATAAAAGGTGGCCAAACCTAGTCTGGAAAAAGCCCAAGCCGAGCAGGCCGAAGGCTACAATTGGGCAGCTATGCACTGCACCTTCCAACCAGGAGACAGAGTTTTAGTCTTGCTGCCATCATCCAAGAACATGTTAATGTAGACCAGACAGCATACATCTCAGGGTGTTGAACTCAAATATGAGACTGTAGAACTACTGTTAGTAATCTGTGACCCATCATTAAAATCATCTGTAGTACCTGAAGATTGGATAGTGGCCAACGTAAAATCAAATATTTAAAAAGGGGTCCAGGGGTGATCTGGGAAATACAGACCAGTGAACCTGACATCAGTACCAGGCAAAATGGTAGAAATCATCAGAAAAACCAACATGGATATAGCCAATTAAAGTCTTGTCTCACTATTTTCTTATTTTTTTTGAAGATGTGAATAAACAGGTAGATAAAGGTGAGCCGGTTGATACAATGTATTTTGATTTTCAGAAAGCCTTTGACAAAGTCCCTCATAAGACACTCTTGGGGAAATTTAAAAGGAGGAGTGGCCTAGTGGTTAGGACATGGTACCTCAGACTGGGGGTTCAAGTCCCACCTGGGGACAACAATCTCAGGCCAGAGGGACTGGAGTTTTGTAGTCCTATAGGCAGTCCTTGTGGCCTTGGGCAAGCCACTTAACTCTCCGTTGCCTCAGGTACACATAGATTGTGAACCCTTTGGGGATAAGGGAATGTATCCAGTACCTGTTGAAGGATAAGGCGGTATAGAAAATTGGTTGGTTAAATAAATAAATAAATACATAAATAAAAGCTGTGGGATAGGAGGCTATGTACTATTGTGGATTAGGAACTGGTTGAAAGGCAGAAAACAGAGAGTAGGGATAAATGGGCAATCTTCTCAATGGAGAAAGGTGAATAGTGGCGTATCCCAAGGATCTGTGCTGGGCCTACTGCTTTTTGACATTTATAAATGATCTGGAATAATAAGCAAGGTGATGAAATTTGTAGATGACAAATTATTCAAAGTTGTTAAAACATAAGAAGATAGTAAAAAATTGCAAGAGGGCCTCGATAGATTGGGAGACTGGGTGTCCAAATGGCAGATGACATTTAATGTGGACAACTGCAAAGTTATGCACTTAGGGAACAACCACCCAAATTACGGTTATACAATGCAAGGTTCGACAATAGGAACAACCATCCAGGAAAAGGATTTAGGCGTCATTGTGGATAATACGTTGAAACCTTCTGCCCAGTGTGCAGCGGCAGCCAAGAAAGCAAATAGAATGCTAGGAATCATAAAGAAAGGAATGGAGAATAAAACGAAGGATATTATAATGCCTCTGTATCGCTCCCTGGTGCAACCACACCTTGAATATTGTGTGCATGTCTAGTCACCATATCTTAAAAAGGCTATAAACAGAATTAGAAAAGGTACAGAGAAGAGCGACAAAAATGATAAAGGGGATGGAAGGATATCCCTATGAGAAAAGACTTAAAATCAGGGCTCTTCAACTTAGAAAAGAGAAAGGTGAGAGGAGATATGATAGAGGTCTATAAAATAATAAATGAAGTAGAACAGGTAAATGTAGATCGATTGTTTACCATTCAGAAAGTAGAAAGACTAGGAGATATGCAATGAAGATACAAATTAGCACATATAAAGAGAAATTAGACTTACCTGCTAATTGTTGTTCCTTGAGGAACTCCAGTTCAGTCCCACACCTCTGGGTAGTGATCCTCCTCCTGCAGCATGGAGACTGGGCATGTCAAAACTGTGACATCACTGGATGTATCCTGCTGGCCTCTTCCACCAGCCCCCAGTGACCTATTGATAAAGCAGACTCAAAGGAGCAACAAATAAGTAGCTATAGTAAAAGCTTTAAACCATTAAACTCAAACAAGTGTTCTAAATTCCCTTTAACTAAGAGGATAACTTCTCCTGCCCTCTCTTTAAAGATAAAACAAACAGAAAGAATACCGATGTCCACCCTGTATGGTGGACCATCATGTGCACCACGTTGTCCTATCTCCCCCATAATCTGCCCCTGTCCAAAACTGATAAATCCGTGGGTGGGAATCAGGACTGAACTGGAGTTCCTCAAGAAACAATTAGCAGGTAAGTCTAATTTGTCTTTCCTTATTCCTCCAGTTCAGTCCCGCACCTCTGGGATGTAACAGAACAGTAAACTATTGGGAGAGACCTGTCCAAGCAGACCACAAAACCGCAGCCCCAAAACAGGCATCCTTCGTCACCTGAACATCCAAATCGATGGTCGTCTTTGCATATGTTCAGTAAGCACTAAGTGGCCGCCCTACAAATTTCCACCGTTGGAACCAAACTATGTTCTGCCCATGAAGCCGCTTGCGCCCTGGTAGAGTGAGCCCATAAACCTGCAGACACCCAATGCCCTTTCAAAATATATGCAGACGCTATTGCTTCCCTGACCCACCTGGAAATTGAAGCTTTGGCCGCTGCTTCTCCTTTACGTGGCCCCCCAAAGAGAATGAATAAGCGTTCTGACTTACAAAAGGATTCCGAAACTTTCAAGTAGCGTCATAGAACCCTCTTGATATCCAATAACTGCAAACTACGGTCTGATGCGTCCTCTCCTGACCTACCTAACACTGGTAGAGAAACTGACTGATTCATATGAAACGGCGAAACCACCTTAGGTAGAAACAACGGGACTGGGCGCAATACAACCTTTTCCCTAGAGAAAGAAAGAAATGGTTCCCAACAAGACAACACCTGCAACTCCAAAATTCTTCGTGCAGAACAAATGGCCACCAAAAATACTATTTTTAAAGTCAAATCCTTGAGTGAAGCCAAATGCATTGGCTCAAAGGGCTCCCTTGTCAGCACTCCAAGGACTAAGTTGAGATCCCACGGAGGAGAAATCAATCTTCAGGAAGGCCGTAAACGAGCCACCACTTTTGGAAATCGTATTACCTCTGAATGCGACCCCAATGTTAAGCCTTGGACCTTTCCCAGATAGCAAGAAATAGCTGCCAGCTGGACCCTTAAAGAACTTGCCGCCAAGCCCTTATCAAAACCGTCCTGCAGAAAACGTAAAATGACTTGGACCGAAGCCATGGTTGGCTAGACTAGATGTTGTTCACACCAATCTTCAAAGATACGCTACACGCGCACATATGCTAGGGATGTAGACTTTTTCTGTGCTAGAAGGTAGGTAGCAATCACTGCCTCCGAATAATCTTTCTTCCTTAACCTAGCCCTTTCAATGGCCAAGCCATAAGTGAGAACCGATCCACATGAGGCATCCTCAGCGGTCCTTGCATCAGAAGATCCGCTGTTGCGAGAATCCGCCAAGGTCTTCCGTCTAGTAGTCGCACTAGGACGGCATACCAGGGGCGTCACTGCCAATCCGGCACCACCAACACTACCTTCCCCTGATGAGATTTGATGCTCTGAATCACTTGTCCTATGAGAGCCCAAGGGGGAAAGACGTAGAGCAGGCCTTGTGTGGGCCATCGTTGCATCAAGGCATCAATGCCTTCCAACATCCTTTCTCATCTCCTGCTGAAAAAACGACTCATTTTGGCCGACCGAAACATAACCATGAGGTCCATAATTGGTGGACCCCATCTGTGGACTATCTGAGCAAAAACCTCCGGATGAAGCTCCCATTCGCCGGCATCTACTCGGACTCTGCTGAGAAAATCCGCCGTCACACTGTCTGTTCCCGCAATGTGCGCTGCTGACAACGCTTGAAGCCGAGGCACCACCCAAGCAAATATTTCTGCTTCCTCTTCCATAGCCACGCTTCCTGTGCCCCCTTACCGATTGAGGCAAGCCACTGTTGCGGCATTGTCCAAAAGTACTCACACCGCTCGACCCTGCACTGCAGATTCGAATGCCCGAAGTGCTAGCGCCACCTCCCGCAATTCCAGATGGTTGATTGACCACCTGGTCTCTTGTTCGTTCCAGGTTCCCTGTGCGAATAGGGCCTCGCAATGAGCTCCCCAACCTGTAAGACTGGCATCCATCAACACTGGGAGCCATTGTGACTGCTCGAGCGGCATGCCTGCTCCCACATTTCCTGGACACAGCCACCATTGATGTGCTCTCCGTACCTTCAACGGATAGGGAAGTCGCTTGTTCAGGTTGTCGTTCTGGTGTTACCAACGCCGAAGTAGAGACCTCTGCAACAGACGTATGTGCGCTCTGGTCCAAGGTACCACTTTGAGCGTTGCCGCCATGGTCCCAAGAACACAAAGGTAGTTCCAGGCCAATGGTGCTGGAGTCTTTAGAACCTTGCGCACCTGACTCCGAAGAGCCTGGGTTCGCAGAACTGGCAGAAACACTGCCCCCATGCAAGTGTCAAACGGTACTCCTAAGTACTCCAGAACCTGTGATGGAATCAAACGGCTCTTGGCTACATTGACCACCAGCCGAGACTCTGCAGAAACTGTACCTCTTTGTCTGTCTGTCACTCTCCGCTCTTGATTTTGCTCGTATAAACCAGTCGTCAAGATAAGGATGAACTAATATTCCTTCCTTCCTCAGTGCTGCCGCTGCCACTACCATAATCTTGGTGAAGGTTTGCGGCGCTGTCACCAAACCGAAGGGCAACACTTGAAACTGAAAATGACCCCTCGGAAGCACAAACCTTAGGAACTTTTGATGCGCTGGTCTGATGGGAATGTGTAAATATGCTTCGGTAAGATCGAGAGATGTTAAAAATTCTCCTTGTCAGACCGCCATCCATCCGAAAATAAGGTACTCAGAGACAACGATTTACGCCCTTGACGTCCAGAATGGGACGAAGAGCCCCGTCTTTCTTGGGCACTATGAAATAAATAGAGTAACGACCGACGCCGTATAACTCTCGAGGCACCGGTACAACTGCTCCTAATTGCAGCAGACGAACTAACATCTCCTATAGTGCAAGGGATTTCTCCCGCACCCTGCAAGGTGAGAGCACAAACAAATCTGTTATTGGGCAAGAGAATTTGAGAGCGTAACCCTTGCGAATGATCTGTAACACCCACTGATCGGATGTTATTTGGACACAGGCGGGAAGAAAGGGGGTCGTCTTCGGGCCTATCGGCTGCAGCCCTGCCTGGGCCCGCCTCACTTCATTGTGGCTTTCTGAGTGACGCAGTGGAGGCGCTACTAAATCCCCTGCCTGTGCCACGATATCATCAAAAATTTTGTCCGCGCACGAGGAATCTTTCTCTCTGAAAACCTCCCAATCGAGAGGTCCGAAATCTTCTGAAGTCTCGAAACTGACCTCGGGGCATTGCATGAGTTCGACCTTGCTTAGGCCTATCCTCCGGCAAACGACCTCCTTTAGATTCCCCCAAATCTTTTACCAGCTTGTCCAAATCCTCTCCAAAAACAACTTCCCCTTAAATGGAAGCTTACTGAGTCACGATATGGAAGAAGTATTTGCCGCCCAATTTCTCAACCAAAGATAACAACGTGCGGCAACTAATGAAGCCATACTATTTGCCAGGGCTCTGATTAGATCATAATGGACATCCGCTAAATACGCCGAACCGGACTCCAGCCATGTCTCATCCGATAAACACTCCTGCGCTGGCTGCTGCAAACACTGAGACCATCTCAGATAAGCCCTCGCTACCCAAACCCCACAAATGAAAGCCTGTAGCGCCAGTGCATTAATTTCAAAGGCTTGCTTCAAGAACACGTCTAGCTTTCTATCCTGCGCATCCTTCAGGGCCGCACTGCTCTCTACCGGGATAGTTGTCTTCTTTATGACCGCAGAGACCGAAACATCTCCCTCTCTACATCGGCCAAGGGGTAAAGTCGATTCACAGACCTCACCTCCCGCAATACAGATTCTGGTAAATCCCATTCATTCTGAATCATCTGTTTAATCACTCAATGAATGGGAAATACCGCTTGCGTATTGCGCACTGCCTGAATAAGGGGGATCTTCAAGCCCCTCTTCCTCCGCTGGTTGAGAGCCGGGAGCGACTCCGTAATGAGCGCTGTTAGCTCCTCTCTTCGAAAAACTCTTATAATCCTAGCCTGATCCTCAGGCTCCTGTATCTCACCTTCCTCAAGTTCTTCCAAACCAGATTCCTGCTCCAAGTCCAAATCCTCTCCTTCTAACCAGTCCAAACCCAAAAGCTGATCCTGCATCGGTCTAGGCCTCTTAAGAGGTCTCCCTAGACTACTTCCAACCTCATCTGAGCTGCTCAGCGGTCCTGCTGCCCCTCCCCCCAGCGAGGGATCTGAGACCGACACCTGCTGCCTCAAGCAAGAAGCTTGATGCATTACCAGTACGAAATCCAGGGAAAAAAAACCCAAGCGTCGCCCCTGCCAATGCTGTAGGCACTGAACTACCCGCATCTGGTGGGCTATCCAGCATGGGCGTGGTTGGAGATTATAGGGGAGAGATCCTTTCTGCTGCACTAGAGGGACCTTGAATTTCTTGTCCAGTTTTATCTTGACTAACCTGCTCCATTGCTGGAGGATTCAGCAGCGCAGCCTCTACATGTAGACTCCCGCTTCTGATACTGTGCTTCTACGTGCCCCACACACCAAACACTGTAGGAAAGAAGGCATTAGATAAGCGACACAGTAATTCACCCAAGATAAAAGAAAATCAAATCAAAATAAAGTCCTGTTTTCTTTTTTCTATTTTTTTCATTTTATATAACCCAAACAATAGACCAAATAAAAAGGAAAGTAATACCAACAATATAAGAAAGCAGCCCTGATCCCAGAAGCTACCATCTAACTAATTAATTTAAACTTTTTTTTTTTTTTAAACTCCTCAAATGCGAAAAACGGCACTCTCCCCCCAACAAAAGCAAATATAGCTAATCCGCATATGTCTGGGGAAGCAAGTTAAGGCATTTGGTGTCTTTTTATAATAAAAAAATGTCTCTATGGCAAAAAGACACAGGAAGCAACAGCCTCGACGCAGACAGCCTCCCGCATAAATTACCGCTGCCGACGTCCATTTAGGCCTAAACCTGCCCTGTGACCAGAAAATTATCCTGGAGCTCTCACCTCAGTGTCCGGCTGTCCGAAAAACCTCCGCTTCAATTATCCTTCGCTGCCTCAATGGAGGGTCCTTCAATCAGCGCGGCTGTGAGAAAATTCTCTCTAGCAGCTGCCGCTGAGAGGAGCTGAGCGCCGGCTTCCGAGAGAATCGCCGTCTGAACAGCAAATGGAACGGAGCCCTCAAATCGCCGCTGCTGAACTCCCCCACCCCCCTGTGCAGACCAGGAGGGGAGGATTGGCCGGATCAGGGGAAGAGGCAAATGAGAAGGGAAGAAGCAATCCTCCTGCTACAGCCTCGCTCCCTTAATAAAAATCTCCTTATTTCCAATCAACTTTAAATCAACATCTAAATCTGTCCCAAAGAAAATTGAAGTTAAGCTAAATAGCCATAAATGAAATCCCCAAAACTATCTATACAACTGAAAAATGCTCCTTATGTATCCCTCTAGTGAGCCAAGCACCTAAGCTCACTACGTCCTCCTGCTGCATGGAGACTGGGCACACTGGTGGCTGGTGGGAGAGGCCAGCAGGATACATCCAGTGATGTCATAGTTTTGACATGCCCAGTCTCCATGCTGCAGGAGGAGGTTCACTACCCAGAGGTGCAGGACTGAACTGAAGGAACGATGAGGAAGACTAATTGGAGAAAATATTTTTTTCACTTGGCACATAATCAAACTCTGGAATTTGTTAGCAGAGGATTTAGTAAAACGTTGTTAGTGAAGCTGGGTTAAAAAAAAAAAAAAAGTGTGGACAAGTTCCTGGAGGAAAAGTCCATAAACCATTATTACAGACTGGGGAAATCCACTGCTTACCCATGGGACAAGCAGCATGGAATCAGTGTACCTTTTGGGAATCTGGCAGGTACTTGTGACCTGGACTGGCCACTGTTGGAAAAGGATACTGGGCTTGATGTACCCTTGGTCTGACCCAAAATGTTACAATGGCGTGCAAGTCTTGCATAGGCTGCACAATCAAGCTATTCTTGGCTTTATTTTGACAAGCTTTCCAAATACTGTGGCAGAATCCTGGCTTATTATGTACTGTTTTGTTGCAAAATTAATTTGGATGTATGCCATCTGGCCCAGGCGATTTGCTACTCTTTATCAAATTGTTGTAATACATCTTCATGGTTTACTGATATTTCTTTCAATTCTTCCAATGCATCGCCTTTAAATACCATTTCAGTCATGGGTAACTTTCCCTACATCATCTTCAGTAAAGACTGAAGCAAACAATTTATTCAGTTTCTCTGCTATGGCCTTGTCCCCTGTTAGTGCTCCTTTTACCCTCTATCATCTAATGGTCCAACTGACTCTCTGAAGTTTTCTGCTATGAATGTACTTGAAAAATGTTTTTATTAAGCTTTTTTGCTTCCACAGCAAGCTTTTTCAAGTTATTTCTTTACCTGTCTTATCAATGTCTTGCATCTAACTTGCCAGTGCTTATGTTTCCAGTTTTTGTCATTTGGCTCCCTTTTTCTATTTCCTGAAAGATGCTTTTAGGCTACAACAGCCTCTCTGATCTCACCTTTAAACCATGCTGGCAGTTTTTTGGCCTTCAGTTTCTTCATGACAGCCACACAAAAGTTCACAATGTCCCAGTATAATCAACCACATTGTGTCAAAATGGGATCAAAATGAAATCAATAGAATGCTGTGAATTTAATGTGGATCAACTGTTGTACATCGCATCTGATGCTCAACTTCCTGGTATGGTGAAGAGGTCGCATTTTCTATCAATAGAGGACCGGGTCCGAGTGGTGGTTTTGCCTGAGGAGGGGTATTCCAGCCCACAGATTGCAGCAAAGATCAGCAGGTTGTCTGCATTCTGCAGAAGCATAAGGAGACTGGAAATACGCAGGACTTCAATAAGGACATCTCTTGGCAACCACAATCTAACCTCCATTCAGCTTCTGCGGGAATGGAAGAAGTATTCCACTGCAGTTTGCACTTCCACTGTGAGGAGACTATGCTCGGAGTACGGGTTGAGGGGCTGTAAGGTGCGGAGGAAGCCGCTACTAATGATGGCATTGAGTGGGCATCCAAGTACTCAAAATGGAGCAAGGCTGACTGGGAGAAAAAGTTCTGTTCAGCAACAAAAGCATATTCTGTATTCTGGGTGATCAGGGCAAAACCTATGTGAGGAGGTTTCCTCATGAAGGAGTACACAAACCAGAGTGCTTGAATATCTCCATGAAGCATCCAACCAAGGTCATTATGTTGGAAGACTTTATATCATTGATGGGATGGTGAAAGCAGCAAAATGCATAGGAATTCTGTATCAGTGCAGGCTGCCATCAGCTGAGCAACTGTTTCCTGGCAAATATTTCTTCCAGGATGATAATGCACCTTGACACCAAGCAAAAACTGTTGTCGACTGGAAGAAAATAAATGGAATTCAGACCATTGACTGGCCAGCTCAATCACCCAATTGAGAATCTTTGGTACAAGGTATCAGTTGAGATCGCCAAGAAGCAGCCATGGTCCATGTGAAAGCCGATTGAGTCACTGATTGCAGCCTGGAATCACATCATAACGCGAGAATACCTCATCAAACTGGTCCACTCCATGCCAGACAGATGTTGTCTGGTGAGAAAGAGCAAGGGCTGGCCCACCGAGTACTAATGGCTACCAACACCAACAACAACAAAAAAAAAACAGTGTAATTAGTCCTTACCTGCTAATTAGCGTTCTTGAAGGAACTCCAGTCCAGTCCCTTTCCACTGGGTTGTGCTCCCCTTCCAATAGCTTGGAGACTGAGCAGGTCATCTTTTGATGACTCTAGGGTATAAATACCCCTGGCACCTCCCACCAGCTCCAGTAACCTATTGACAAAGCAAACTTAATGGAGAGACAAGTAAGTAAAACTTACCACCAAACTGTATTAACCGAATAAAAAAAACTATATTGAGAAACCTCCCGCCTCCCCCGGAAGGGAATCTTCTCCTCCCCCCCCCCCCCCCCCCGGAAGAGGAGGAGGCTTACCTGATACAGCAGTTGCCCTTGCCCAACAAATCATCAGGGCCCTTAATTTGTTCATACTGGCCCGACACCGGCACTCCACTGCGAGGTGCCTGCAGAACCTCTCTCTGCTCCTGACTATGAAAACTTCGGGCCAGCGATGCCTCTCCACCTGAGAAACCAAAACTGGGTAGGATCAGGGATGGGACTGGACTTCCTTCAGGAATGCTAATTAGCAGGTAAGGACTAATTACTCTTTCCTAAGCGTCCCTCCACTCCAGTCCCTTTCCACTGGGATGTAACAGAGCAGTTCAAGCATGGGAGGGGCCTGCAAGACCGGACCGAAGTACCGCTCCTCCAAACCCCGTATCTCCCGCTGCCTGAACATCCAAACGGTAATGCTTAGCAAAAGTATGTAGAGAAGACCAAGTAGCCGCTCTACAAATATCCAGCAGCGGAACCAAACTAGATTCCGTCCACAAGGCCACAAACTCGCGTAGAGTGTGCACGAAGCCCTTTCGGAACCGGCCTTCCCTTCTGGATAATATGCCGAAGCAATGACCTCCCTGAGCCACTGCAAAATGGAGGCCTTGGCTGCCACCTCTCCTCTACGCAGGCCCCCAAACAGAACGAATAAGCGTTCCGATTTGCGGAACGCTGCTGTACGATCCAGGTAACGCCTCAGAATCCTGCGCACGTCTAAACAATGCAGTCGCACATCCTCGGCCCCCTGCCCCCCCCTTGGCAAAGGACGGGAGAGATACTGACTGATTCACATGAATACGACCTTCGGCAAAAAGGAAGGTATAGTCCGCAAGACTACCTTTTCCTTAAAGAACGAGAGGAACAGCGGGCGACACGATAGAGCCCGAAGCTCTGAAATATGTCTAGCCGAACGAATAGCAACCAGAAAAACTGCCTTGAGTGTCAAGTCCTTCAAAGAGACTCACTCCACAGGCTCATAAGGATCCTACGCTAGTGTATCTAAAACCAGATTAAGGTCCCAGGGAGGAACCAACGACCCCAGCTGAGGCCGTAGGCGCCTCACTGCCTTCAAAAACTGACTTACGTCCAGATGTTCCCCCAACGACTTACCTTGAACCTTGCCCCTGTAACAGGAAATAGCCGCCAGCTGCACCCGCAAGGAGCAAGACCTTTCTCGAAGCCTGCCTGTAAGAAGTCCAGCACCTCTGGCATGGAAACAGACATAGGTCTCTTCTTAGGCGAAACACCAGCCCTCAAAGATGCGCCAGACCCTCACATAGGAGAGGCAGGTCGAATGCTTCCGGGCGCTCAGCAAGGTCAAAATCACTGCCCCGGAATATCCCCGCTTGCGCAGCCTTGCCCTTTCAATAGCCATGCCGTAAGCAAGAACTGATCCACCTGTGGCATCCGCACGGGACCCTGAGCCAGGAGGTCGTCCCTCACCGGCAGGCACCATGGCCGATCGGCCACCAACCGAATGAGGTCGGCATACCACGGATGCTGCGGCCAGTCTGGGGCTATCAGGATTACCCACCATTGGTGGGTCTCTACTCTGGAGGACTCTGCCTATGAGGACCCATGGAGGGAACACATGCAGAAGTTGGCCGCCTCTGAACCAGCGCATCCAGACCCTCCGACATCCTTTCCTTTCTTCTGCTGAAGAAACGGCTCACCTTGGCTGATTCCCAACAAGCCACGAGATCCATGATGGGAGGCCCCCAGCGACAGACCACCTGCTCGTACACCTCCTGACAGAGCTCCCATTCACCGTGATCCACCTTGAACCTGGCTCAGGTAATCTGCCATGACGTTTTCTGCGCCGACAATGCCAGCAGATGGGCTTTGGCCCAATCCAGTAGGCCCTCTGCTTCCTCATGCCGCACTGACAGTTGATATAGGCCACTGTGGTCACGTTGTCCGATAGCACCCGGACCGCCCTTCAGTGGAGACAGTGCTCGAACACCTTGAGAGCCAGAGCCACCGCCTGCATCTCTAGCCTGTTGGATCACTGGGCTTCCTGAGCACTCCAGCATCCTTGGGAAAAATTGCCCCTCGCAATGAGCCACCCAACCAGTCAGACTGCCATCTGTTGTCAACTGCAGCCACTATAGGTATTTGAGAGGCATGCCCCGCTCCAGATTCCCTGGATAGAGCCACCACTGTAAGGATCCCTTGGTCACTGGAAGTACCACTGACAAGGGCTGACGCTGATGGGACCAATGACAAAGCAAGGACCGCTGCAACGGTCGCATGTGAGCCCTGGCCCAGGGCACTGATCGTTGCCGCCATGGTCCCCAGCACCTGCAGATAATGCCAGGCTGAAGGCACCTTCATGGCTAAAAAACAGCACACCAGACGTCGCTGCTCCTTTGCCCTCTGGAACGGGAAGAATCCCCTGCCCCTGCTGGCGTTGAACCTTGCTCCCAGATTCTGTATCTCCTGAGAGGGAACCAATCTGCTCTTTGCCAGATTGATCACCCACCCTAAGCTTTTTAAGAACTTGACTATCCTGGCCTTTGCCCATAGACTCTCGTCTTTGGACATGGCCTGGATCAACCAGTCGTCGAGGTATGGTTGTACGAGAATCCCTTCTTTGCATAGTGCCATGGCCATCACGACCATTACCTTGGTAAAAGTGCGAGGCAGCGTCACCAGGCCGAATGGCCATGACTGAAACTGAAAATGTCCCCTCTGTACCGCAAATCGCAGAAACTGCTGATGCGACTCACGGGACGGGAATATGCAAGTACACCTCCGTGAGGTAGAGAAACGTTAGAAACTCTCCTTGACGAACCGCGACTATCACTGACTTCAGAGTTTCCATGCGAAAATGAGGAACTCTTGAGGCAACGATTGACTTGCTTCAAGTCGAGGATGGATGAAAGGGGCCCTCCTTTTTTTGACACTACAAAATAAATGGAGTACTGACCGCAGCCATACTGGCCTTCTGGCACCGGCACAACTGCCTCCAATGATAGAAGTCGTGTTAGCATCTCCTCCACCGCTGCAGCCTTCGCTGGAGAACTGCACGAACGAGGGGGGGGGACTGGTCTTGCAAATTCAAGAGCATAGCCTTCTTGAATTAGCTCCAAAACCCACTGATCTGACGTGACTCGGACCCAGGCAGAGAAAAACTGCCGCAGCTGTCCTCTCACCATCAGAACCTTCTCCTGGGCCCCCCTTGCTTCATTATGGCTTTCTCGGACCAGAGGCAGGAGGTACCAAAACCCCTCCCTGCTCCTCGAAATCCCCAGAAACCCTGCCCTCTAGAAAAGAAGTGTCCTCTCTGAAAGGGCGTCGACAGAATTGACCGAAACCTCCAGGAATCTTCAAGAGATAAGGGTGTAGGGGCCACTTGGCAATAGTGATCATAGCATGATCGCCTTTGATTTAATTAGTGTAGGAGGGATAGTACGGAAATCCACAGTACTACCTTTTAACTTTCGAAAGGGAGACTATGATAAAATGAGGAAAATAGTTAAGAAAAAACTAAAAAGGAGCAGTTGCAAAGGTTAAAGACTTACATCAAGCTTGGGTGTTGTTGAAAAATACTATCTTGGCAGCCCAGACCAGCTGTATTCCACGCTTTAAGAAAAGTGGAAGGAAGTCCAAAAAACTGCCAGCATGGTTTAAAGGTGAGGTCTGAGAGGCTGTTGCCAAAAAAGCATCTTTCAGGAAATGGAAAAAAAAGAGCCAAACGACGAAACCTGGAAACAGCACAAGCACTGGCAAGTCAAATGCAAGGCATTGACAAAGCAAGCAAAGGGAGAATTTGAGAAGAAGCTTGCTGTGGAAGCAAAAACGCGAAATAAAGATTTTTTTCAAGTACATTCGTAGCAAAAAACCTGTGCGAGTCAGTTGGTCCATTAGATGATGGAGTTAAAGGGGCACTAAGAGGCGACAAGGCGATAGCGGAGAGACAGAATGAATTCTTTGCTTCGGTCTTTACTGAGGAAGATGTAGGGATGTTACCCATGACTGAAGTGGTATTTAAAGGTGCGGAAGAATTGAAGGAAATATCAATACATCGAGAAGATGTATTACAACTATTAGATAAACTGAAGAGTAGCAAATCACCTGGGCCGGATGGTATACATCCAAGGCTGTTGAAAGAACTGAAATATGAGATTGCAGACCTGCTATTAATAATCTGTGAACTATCATTAAAATCATCTCTAATACCTGAAGATTGGAGGATCGCCAATGTAACACCAATTTTTAAAAAGGTTTCCAGGGGTGATCCGGGAAGCTACAGACCGGTGAGCCTCACGTCAGTACCGGGAAAAATGGTAGAAACCATCATAAAGAATAAAATTACTCAGCATGTAGATAGTCATGGCCTAATGGGAGACAGTCAACATGGCTTTAGACAAGGAAGATCTTGTCTTACTAATCTGTTATGGTTTTTTGAAAGTGTGAATAAACAGGTGGACAAAGGTGAGTCGGTTGATATAGTGTATCTGGACTTTCAGAAAGCCTTTGACAAGGTCCCTCAGAGACTTTTGGCAAAACTAAAGAGTCATGGGATAGGAGGTAGTGTACTACTGTGGATCAAGAACTGGTTAAAAGATAGAAAGCAGAGGGTTGGGCTAAATGACCAATTTTCCCAATGGAGAAAGGTGAATAGTGGTGTACCCAGGGATCTGTGCTGGGTCCGCTGCTTTTTGACATATTCATAAATGACTTGGAAAGTGGAACAACGAGTGAGGTTATCAAATTTGCAGATGACACAAAACTATTTAAAGTTGTTAAAACCCAAGAGGATTGTGGAAAATTGCAAGAGGATCTTGAGAAATTAGAAGACTGGGCATCAAAATGGCAGATGAAATTTAATGTGGACAAGTGCAAAGTTATGCACCTAGGGAAGAACAACCCAAACTATGGTTACACAATGCAAGGTTGCACATTAGGAACCACCACCCAGGAAAAAAAGATTTAGGCGTCATTGTGGAGAACATGTTAAAACCCTCGTCCCAGTGTGCAGCGGCAGCCAAGAAAGCAAATAGAATGCTAGGAATCATAAGGAAAGGAATGGAAAATAAAACAAAAAAGATATTATAATGCCTCTATATCGTTCCATGGTGAGACCGCACCTTGAATATTGTGTGCAATTCTGGTCGCCGTATCTTAAAAAGGATATAGAGTTATTAGAAAAGGTTCAGAGAAGGGCCACCAAAATGGTAAAGGGGATGGAAGGATACTCCTATGAAGAAAGGCTAAAAAGGTTAGGGCTCTTTAACCTGGACAAGAGACGGCTGAGGGGAGATATGATAGAAATCTATAAAATTAATGAACGGAGTGGAACGGGTAAACGTAGATTGATTGTTTACGTTATCAGAATATAGAAAGACTAGGGGACATGCAATGAAGCTACAGGGTAAACTATTTAAGACTAATAAAAGAAAATATTTTTTCACTCAACTTGTAATCAAACTCTGGAATTTCTTACCGGAGGATGTAGTAAAGGCTGTTAGTGTAGCTGGGTTTAAAAGGTTTGGACAAGTTCCTGGAGGAAAGGTCCATAAACCATTATTAAGAAGGGACCGAGGATATCAATGCTTGACCCAATACAAGCATTGTGGAACCTGTGTCTTTTGGGGAAACTGCTAGGTACGTATGACCTAGATTGGCCACTGTTGGAAACAGGATACTGGGCTTGATGGACCTTGGTCTGACCCAGTATGGCATATCTTATGAATCCCATGGCTGAGGCCTCACAGGAGCGGGGTTGTGACTCTGCTTCGGCCTGTCCTCCGGGAGCCTACCTCCCTTGGACTCCCCCAACTCCTTCACTAATTTGTCCAGCTCCTCCCCGAAAAGCAACTTTTCCTTAAAGGGGAGTCTGCTGAGGCAGGCTTTTGAAGAACCATCTGCTGCCCAATTACAGAGCCACAGGTAACGACGGGCGGCCGCCACCACCGAAGCCATATTCTTCGCTAAGCTCCTAATGAGATCATATTGACTATCCGCCAGGTAGGCCGCTCCTAACTCAGTCCTGGCTGCTTCACCCGGTGACCCGCATGGCTGGTCATTGGACAACTGGAGCTGTTGTGACCACCTCAGAAAAGCCCTGGCTACCGAAGCCCCACATACAGAGGCCTGGAGAGCCAGGGCACTAACATCAAAAGCTTGCTTCAACAATGTGTCCAGCTTCCTGCCCTGAGCATCCTTAAGGACTGTGCTACCCTCAACAGGGATCGTTGTTTTCTTGGTAACTGCCGACACAGCCGCATCCACTTTAGGAGACCGAAGCAACTCTCTCTCCAGCTCTGGCAAGGGATATAATCTTGTCATAGACCGAACACCCCTTAAACCGGACTCCGGTTGGTCCCATTCTTCTTGAATCATCTGACGAACCAACCGGTGAACTGGGAAAACTCTTTGTGACTTCCTAACTGCATGAATGAGCGGGTCCTCCAAGGACTCCTCCTCCGTTGGGATGCCCATCGTGATACTGAGGATCTGCAAGGACTCGCTGATCAACGCCAGCAACTCCTCCTGACGAAAGACACGGACAATTCTGGCCTGCTCCTCCTCTGGAATCTCGCCCTTTGAGCTCCTCCTCCCCCAGCTCCTGGTCCAAGGATTCCCCTTCCAAAGCCTCTGACAGAGGGGAATGGAGTGCTTCATCATTCGCTAATCTAGAACGCTTAGGAGGAGCCCATGCAGCTTCCAGCTCCTGGGACTCCGCTGCCCTTACCGCTGCATGTCCCCGCACTACTGGTTGGTCTAGCGTTCCTTGCTGACACAGACAGAACGCCTTATGTAGTAGTAACACAAATTCTGAGGAGAATGCCCCAAGACGTCCCCCTTCGTGCCTTCCCGAAGAAGTGGAGGGCCTAGGCTGAGCCCGAGACAGGACCGGCTGAAAGAAGAGGAGAGCCCGGGCAGAGCATTGCTTCCAGAGCTCCCCTGACACTTGCGAGGCGGAAGATAAAGGGTCCTGGGCCCCACTCTACAGAGGCGGCCTCCACCACGCAGCCCCTGCAGATGCCTGCCTCTGACACTGTTCCCCTCCTGGTCCCGCAGACCAAACACTGAGGTCTAGCCAGCATGATGGCGGGACACTGTTCCTAGTATGGAAAATACCTCGGTACAAACAGATTATATATATATTAGGGTTATGACTGTTTTGTAACCCTATGTTCCTGTGTCATAATTCAATGAACAATTATTCAAAAGTAATGAAAAAGGTATCAGTTTGATTTAGTTTTTGAAAAAGATCACCCCCAAAATGAAAATTCGATTTTAAGATATATGCATGTAATGGTGTATATAACTGAATATTTAAAAAAAATTTGTTCTGATATAATTTGATAGTGCTTGTGCAGTTTTGGTTTTGCTATACTTTTTTTGTTTGGTTGTGGACTGTTCTGATTTTTCAGACTCTTCATATTCACCCTCTGTTTCTGATTCAGCAGTTGGGATCGTTGTTGTTGCTATTGTTGACGTAGGCTCCAAGGTCATTTTCCTTCTTTTGGATGAATGAATAGTTTTGAAACTCCAAGCCTTCCCAGTTGCATACCCAACCTGGCCCTTGCTTTCGATCTGAAGATGATATAACCTTCGGTCCTCGCTGCATAACCATTCACCATTTTCTTTTGTGATGTCAAAAATGTCATTCAAAGGATCATATTTTCTTCGTTTTACACATTCATCATAGGCGTGCAGGATTTGGTCCAGTTTAGCTTGTACCACTTGAATTGATAAAGTTGGAAAATTAAATTTCTTTTGCCATAAACTTGCTACTTCTTTCGCGATTTCCTTTACACGTTCTTTCCTTCCTTTTATTGATGCTCCAAGGAACAGATAGCGACCAACAATTTGGATTTAGAGTGGTATTCTGCTTTTGTTATTCAGTGATTCTTCTTCCAGTGGAACAGTTCTTCTTTTTCTATGTGTTTCTTTAAATCGCACGAGATTCTTAGTCCAAATCTTCTTGGTTTTTTCAACTGTAGAAGCACTTTTCTTATGAGACATATAATAATCTCAGAAATCTAAAAATGATACAGAAAATCAATTAGCATGCTCAATCATAAAGTTTATAGAAAGTTCAAGAATGTTCTAATGGGCTCCAGATAGTTCTATTACCTGCATATACTACTTATATATGCTTTTAGAAATCTTGTGTGCGGGGTGACATTTTTTGAAAACAAAACAGAATTAAACCTTTTATCATCACTTATTAGCAAATGTTCATCAATTCATGACACAGGAATTCAATAATTTTGCAAAACGTCATAACCATACGCATAGTAATTTAGTATATTTTTTTATATATATATATATATATATATATATATATATATATATATATATATATATATATATATATATACACACATACAAACACACACACACATATTTATTTAACAACTTTTATATACCGCACTATTTACAGTCAGCGCGGTTTACATAGAACAATGAAACATCAGATAAGATACATATTATCCGTTTTATTTTTACATGGAACAGGAACAAAAACTTGGGTAACCAGGGTAATTATTTACAGAGAAAACTAAACACTGACTATTTACATATGAACAGAATATTGTCTGAAAAGAATCTTGTTAGTATGAGAGAGGGGTGTGAAGTATTACTGAGTTAGCAGAGGTTACGTGTTAATAGCGTGATTGGTGCTGTTTGAGTGAGCTTGTGTTATTATGTTTTCTGGGAAATATTTGATGAAAAGGTGATGCTTCAAGGCCTTTTTAAACTGGGAGAGATCAGCAATGGCCCTAATGTGTGGTGGGAGGGTGTTCCACAGTTTTGGAGCGCATAAACTGAAGGAAAGGTTTACAGTTGCGGAGATGCATCTTAAGGACTCTTTTGGAACTTTTAGCATGTTTAATTCCGTGGTTCTTCTAAGCCTGTTGGGAGGCTTAGAAGAACCACATAGACATAGACACAGACACATGCATATCTAAATGAAATAAATATTTCTACACATATCTATCTCTAAGTACAAAGAGAACAGCCAATCCAACCTTTTTGTTTTCTTTCAATGAAGTTAAAACTAACCTGCAGGGAAACCCCCTTCTAAAGTAGCAACAGACCCGGCTCCATAACCGCACGAAAATTACCCCAGTACCTGGGTCCGATGCAAACAGCGTTCTCCGGGGGTGGCAAGTCTCAACACCGTGCACCGCCGATAACCGCGTAGCTGCCTCCCGACGCCACAAAGGTTCACTGCAGTGCACGCTGCTGTTCACCGTTCCTGTGCCCGCAGCAATCTGCCCGCTCCTCCAGACTGTCTGCGATCTCCCCGACCTCGTGCTCAGCCGCCTTCGGAACAGAGGCAGGCCCCGCAGGCAGCCAAGTCAGCCAACAGTTCATCACCCTTGGGAATCGCAAACCTTTTTCCTTTTTTTTCGAAGACTGTTGCTGACTGCCTAAACCACCTCCTGCACTCTGGAGCTACCGGTTGGGGAAGGAAGAGGGGGGGGAACTTTCCCCAGACTCAAGGACTGCCAAAAGGGAAAATAAGAACTAGATGCACTAAATAAATGAAATAAATTAAATAAAGAAACCAAAGGAACAAAAAAACCCCTAGAACCTAAGTATCTCTCCAGTAAGCCTTTTTCCCCTGGCTTACTGAGACCCTCCAGCTGCTTGGAGACTGAGCTTACTGGAGTTGGTGGGAGGTGCCAGGGGTATTTATACCCTAGAGCAGGGGTCTCACACACACGACCCGCGACGGAGGGAAAGAAAAAAGCCTTGCTTCTGCTTCTGCCGTTGCTGCCGTGGCAGCGGCAGAATCGACTGTCAATTTTTTTTTTTTTAAACCTGGCTTCTGCTGCTCAAGCAGCAAAATCAGCTGTGCTGCGGTCCCTTCCTCTCTGCCCGGAGATCCCTCATTGTGCTCCATCAGCGTGTGCTTTTCAAGCCGCGAAGAGAGTATTCCCCTGTCGCGAGGCTTGAAAAGTGAATAGGATTAAGCCGCGCGAGAGGGAAATACTCTCTTCGCGGCTTAAAAAGCTCGCCGCTGATGAAGCACAATGAGGGATCTCCGGGCAGAGAGGAAGGGGCCGCGGGACAGCTGATTTTCTGCTGCAGCAGCAGAAGCCAGGTGTTTCTTTTATTTACCGGGGGGGGGGGGGGTTATGACTGGAAATGGGCTATTGGCAGGGGGGGTGTAGGACTGGAAATGGGCTATTGGCAGGGGGGGGGGGTTATGACTGGAAATGGGCTATTGGCAGGGGGGGTATGACTGGAAATGGGCTATTGGCGGGGGGTTATGACTGGAAACGGGCAGGTGGGGGTTAGGAAGGACTGGAGGTGGGCTGATGGGGTGAGTTAGGACTGGTAATGAGCTATGGAGGGGCTGACTGAAATGGGGTAATGGGGGTTAGGGCTGGAAGTGGGCTATTGGCAGGAGGGGGGTTATGACTGGTAATGGGCTATGGTGGGGGCTAGGACTGGAAATGGGCAGATGGGGGTTAGGACTGGAACTGGAGGTGGGCTGATTGGGGGGTTAGGACTGGTAATGGCCTATGAGAGGAGGTAAGACTGAAAATGGGGTGATGGGGGGTAAAACTGGAAGTGCGCTATGGGGAGGTTAGGACTGGTAATGGGCTATGGGGGGGTCTAGGACTGGTAATGGGCTGGGGGGTCTAGGACTGGTAATGGGCTGGGGGGGGGGGGTTGCTAGGACTGGAAATGGGCTGAGTGGAAGGGGGGCTTGAACTGCAAATGGCTGATGGGGAGGGGGGCTTGGAATGGAAATGGGCTGTGAGGGGAGGGAGCTAGGATTGGAAATGGGCTGATGGGGGGCTAGGATTGGAAATGGGCTGATGGTGAGGCTATGATAGGACTGGAAATGGACTGATGCAGGGACTAGAAGGGAGCGGATGCTGGGTGGGGCTGGAACTAGAAGGGAGCTGATGTTGGGGGAGGATTAGAATGGGATGGAGCTGGGAAAGTGAAATGGAGAGGGGAAAAATATTTTGTCTAGGAGAGAAGACAAATCTACAATTGGCCAGGTATTGGGAGAGTAAGTGGGGATTGAGGATGGAGGGGTAAAATTGGAGTGGATGAAATAGGAATGAGGAAAGAGAAAAAGGAGAAAGATTAGTATGTTAAAGCAGATGTAGAGAGAGAATGGAAAAAAAACTAGGAGAGAAGAAAGGGCAAATGGACAGCAGACGATGGAGAGTTAGCAGAAGACATGAAGAAACCAGAAGAAAGTGGCTGGAACAATTGCAACTGAAAAAAAATGCACAAAAGGTAGAAAAATCTCTCTTTATTTTGAATTTATTAACTGGAATATGTCAGCTCTGGGAAATGTGCATCATTAATGTTTGCGCTTTGTTTAGTACAAGAGGAAATTAATTTATAGTTTTATTTCTACAGTGTTGTTGTACATTCCAAGTTTGGCTTTTGGGGTTCCCAGTTTAATTATTGTCTTCCTGTTTCTAAATCTTTTAGTCTTTCTTTATCCATACTCATTAAAGAGGCATGTTTACTAAAAGTTAGTGTATGGTAACATTATGCAAATATTTATGCAAATGAGGCCCCTTATGCAAATGAGGCCCCGCGTCTTATGCGGCCCCCGGGTTACTTTACAAGTCCTCATTTGGCCCTCAAAGCAATTTGAGTTTGAGACCCCTGCCCTAGAGTCATCAAAAGATGATGTGCTCAGTCTCCAAGCTGCTGGAAGGGAAGCACAACCCAGTGGAAAGGGACTGGACTAGAGGGACGCTTAGGAAATTTAAATTAGACTTCCCTGCTAATTGTAGTTCCTGGAGGAACTCCATCTATTCCTGAACTCTGGAGTTAAGCACCTCCTCCTGCAGCTTTGGAGGCTGAGTATGTCACTCTTTTGGTGACACCTCCATAAATAGGCCCGGATCCGCCTCCATGTTCCAGTACCTATTGACAAAACAGACTCACGAGAACAATAACTAAGTAGCTAACCACAACAAAAACTAACACTATAAGGAATAGTAACAGTGACAGTAACAGTAACCCACTAATACCTTAGAAGGCTCATAAAATAGGCCTTCTTTCCACACCGCCTACCCACAGCAGGCTGTTTACTAAAATCTGCTGGGGCTAACCTCCCCTTCTGAGAAACCCCAGGAAAGTCTTACCTCACCAACAAACCTCTACTTACCTCAGCTCATGGTTTGCCATCTGTACCAACGCGACCGCCGGTGACCTAGGACATCGGCATCTGCTTCAGGCCCTAGATCAAAGCTACTAACACCAGGGAGGGATCCAGGACTAGACTGGAGTTCCTCCAGGAACTACAATTAGCAGGTAAGTCTAATTTCAATTTCCTTCTCGGTCCTCCAGTCTAGTCCTGAACGCTGGAGATGTAACAGAGCAGTAAACCAATTCAATCAACGGGAGGGCCCTGCTAGACCAGCCTGAAGCACTGCTGATCCGAAACAACCATCCCGTTCCACCTGAACATCCAACCGGTAATGTTTCACAAAGGAATGAAGCGAAGACCACATCGCAGCCTTACAAATCTCTAATCGCTGACACTAAGCAAACCTCCGCCCAGGAAGCTGCGTGCGCCCTTGTCAAATGAGCTCTCAGCCCAACTGAAACCGGCCTACCCTTCAAGATATAAGCCGACGCAATAGCTTCCTTCAACCAATCGAGCAATGGACGACTTCAAAGACGCTTCTCCCTTCCTCGGACCTCCAAACAGGACAAACAACCTGTCCGACCTACGAAAGAGCGCCGTCCTCAGCAAATACTTTTGCAACACACGGCTGACATCCAGCCTATGCAGCCTATCACAGGCCTCCGGCTTGCCCTTGCAATCAAAACTGGGCAGTACCACCACCTGATTTATGTGGAACGCCGACACCACCTTAGGCAAGAAGGACGGTACTGTTCAAGACCACCTTCTGACTGAAAGGACAAGAAAGGCTCCCTACACGACAAGGCCCGCAACTCCAAAATCCTCCTCGCCGAACAAATCGCCACCAAACAACCTTAAGCGTAAGATCCTTCAAGGACGCCGAGTTCAATGGCTCAAAAGGCCCCCCGCACCAGAGCTTCCAACACCAAATTGAGATCCCAAGCGGGTACCGCCGCCCTCCTCGGCGGTCTTAGCAACAATGCCGCTCTCATAAAACACTTCACATCCGGGTGAGTCCCGAGACTCTTCCCTAACACCTTTCCACGAAAGCAAGACAGCACTGCCAGCTGAACCCGCAGGGAAGACGCCACCAAGCCCTTATCCAAACCATCCTACGACAGAACTTGCGGCACCGTAACCTTTAAGGCAATCGCACCTTTATCTGCACACCACGACTCAAACAGCCGCCATACTCTAACATAAGCCAAAGATGTAGAGCGCCGTCTAGACCTCAAAGTCAAAATAACCTGAGGCGAGTAACCTTTCTGCCTTAACCTAGCCCTCTCAAGAGCCAAGCCGTAAGCGAGAACCGAGCCACTTGAGGCATGTTCAGCAGCCCCTGAACTAACAGCTCTCTCCTTTCTGGCAGCCGCAATGGCTGCCCCACTAGAAGCCGCATCAAGTCCGCATACCACGGCCTGCGAGGCCAATCTGGAGCAATGAGGATGACTCACCCCCTGTGCCTCTCTATCCACTTGATCACCCGCCCTATTAACACCCAGGGCGGGAAAACATACAGCAGCTGCTCCTCTGGCCACACCTGCATCAAGGCATCCAGGCCCTCCGACATCCTTTCTCGTTTTCTGCTGTAAAAGCGAGCGGCCTTCACCGACTTGAACGTTGCCAAGAGATCCATCACCGGCGTACCCCAATGACGTACCACCAAGTCAAACACCTCCTGATGTAGCACCCACTCTCCGGGATCCACTCTGAACCGGCTCAAGAAAATCGGCTGTCACATTGTCTACTCCCACTACATGCGCCGCCGATAAAGCTTCCAGATGTTCCTCGGTCCAGCCTAAGAGCTCTTCTGCTTCTTCTTCCAGAGCTACACTGCCGGTTCCCCCTTGGCGATTGATGTACGCAACCGCTGTGGCATTGTCTGAGAGCGCCCCGATGGCCCTGCCCTGTAGCCTGTGTTGCAAGGCCAAGAGAGCTAATCTCACTGCCCGCAGCTCCAACCTGTTGGACCACTCCTTCTCCGTTGCCATCCACTGGCCCTGTGCGAACTGTCCTTCGAAGTGTGCCCCCCCCATCCGAACAGACTGGCATCCGTCATCAGGGGCCTCCAAAGGCACTCCCTTTTGAAGACTTTCCGGCTCGAGCCACCACCGCAGGGTCTCCCATGTCTCCTGCGGACAAGGCAACCTCTGTGACAACTGGCCAGACTGAGGCGACCACCTTCTGAGTAAGGCCCTCTGCAGCGGCCGCATATGAGCTCGGGCCCAGGGAACCACCTCCAGGGTTGCCGCCATCTTCCCTAACAGCTGCAAGTAGTGCCATGCCGTGGGAGCCCCTCGCATCAGGAAAGCCCAGATCAGCCCCCTTAGATCCTGCGCCCTGTGGAGAGGAAGACTGACCTTCCCCTCCCTTGTGTTGAAACGAGCTCCCAAGTACTCCAACTCCTGAGACGGCACTAACCTGCTCTTTTCCGCATTGACTACCCAGCCAAGCCCCTGCAGAAACTGAACCACTAGGCGGGTAGCCTCCTCGCTTTCTCCTGCCGTTTTTGCCCTGATCAACCAATTGTCCAGATAAGGATGCACCAACACCCCGTATTTCCGCAATGCCGCTGCCACCACCACCATCACCTTGGTTAAGATTCGCAGAGCCGTCGCCAGCCCGAACGGCAATGCCTGGAACTGAAAATGTCCCTGAGGGCCTGCAAAGCGCAGAAACCGTTGATGTTCCAGGCGAATCGGAATATGTAGATAGGCTTCTGTGAGATCTAAAGACGTGAGAAACTCACCCCGTCTCACCGCTACTATAACTGATCTCAGAGTTTCCATACGAAAGTGCGATACCCGGAGGCACCAATTGACCCCTTTGAGATCCAGAATGGGCCAAAACGTACCTTCCTTCTTTGGGACCACGAAATATATGGGAGTACCGACCGCAACCACACTGATCCTCCGGTACCAGCACCACCACCCTGAGCACCTGAAGCCACCCTAGCGTCTCCTGAATCGCCCACCGCTTTACCCGGGACCTGCCAGGAGAAAGAACGAAGGCATTGACCACCGGGCGCTGGAATTCCAGGGCATAACCTTCTTGAATGACCTCCAACACCCACTGATCTGTTGTAACTCGGATCCAGGCCGGGTAGAACTCCCACAACCGACCCCAACGGAAATCACCCCCACCTGGATCCCCCTCACTTCATTGGGGCTTCTTGAAAGTCAAGGAGGCCCCGAAACCCCGGGGCTCTATAAACCGACCACCCCCTCTGAAACTGACCAAACCTGGTAGAGCGAAACCGACTGAATTCCCTCTGTTGATTCCTCGTCGGCCCCTGGACCCGGCCCGGCTTCTGCTTATCCTCTGGCAGTCTTCCACTCGCCGAGATCCTTCACTAACTTATCCAAATCCTCCCCAAACAGGAGCTTGCCCCTGAAGGGAAGCTTACTCAACTGTGCCTTAGACGAACCATCCGCAGCCCAGTTACGGCCATACTTCTGGCCAGGCCCCGAATCAGGTCATACTGGATATCCGCCAAATAAGCCGCCCCTGTCTCCAACCGGGCAGCCTCCTCTAAGTGATCTCCACCAATCCTCTGGCACCATCGGAGGCATGCTCTCGCCACCCATGCCCCACAGATCGAAGCCTACATGGAAAGAGCATTGACATCAAACACCTGTTTTAACAGAGAATCTAAGCGCCAGTCCTGAGCATCCTTGAACGCTGCACTTCCCTCAACCGGAATGGTCGTCTTCTTGGTGACTGCCACCACCGCAGCATCCACCTTAGGAGCCTTAAACAGATCCTTATACTGATCTGCTAGTGGATACAGCCGAGCCATTGCTCTCGACCCTTTCAACCCCGACTCCGGCATGTCCCATTCCTCCTGGATCATCTCCCGAAACACCCTATGTACCGTGAAAACCTTCTGAGACTTACACACCGCCTGCAACAACTGATCCTCCAACTCTGCCGCATCTGCCAGACTTGACACTGGCATATTCAATGCCTTTAACGTTTCCGTAATAAGCGCCGGCAACTCTTCACGCCGGAACACCCTCACCACTCTCGCCTGATCCTCCTGCTCAGGAAACTCACCTTCCTCCAACTCCTCTTCAGGCTCAAAATCCTCTAAATCCTCCAACTGCTCCTCCTGCTCCACTCTCTTCTCACTCACCCTCCTAGATCTTTTTGAGGGGCCCCTGTCTACACCAGAATCCAGATGAGTACCCAGGCGCTTACCTCCCAGCTCTCCCTCTACTAAACCCGCTGAAGCACGCACCCCTCCGCCGAGTGCCTGCTGCAGCAGAGCCACAAATTGCTGGGAGAAAATGGCCGCCAAGCCCCCTTGGATCAGAGATGGGGCAGCAGGGACGTCTGGTGTCAAGGACAGCCCGGCCACAGGCTCCCGGAGGGTTTCTGAAGCCATCTGCTCAGGGAGACCAAGAAGCTCTTCCTTCTGGCCTTCTCCCGCAGCCCCCGAGGCCTGCTCCGCCAAGGCTGCCTCTTGCAGACAGCCTTTGCATACACTCCAGCCTCAGAAAGGGAGCTCTTCTTTACTCCACACATAAGACATAAGGGCTGGGAAGGCATAGCTGCCCGCGAGCTAAACTGAAAGGAAAGCAAGAGCTGTATCCTCTTATCTCCTCACTCCTTATATCCTCAGTGTCCCTGTCTTCCTTTCGTCTTTTTTTTTTTTAAAACTAACAAAACAAACAAACTCCTCTCTCCCTTAAATAAAAGAAACGCTTAAACCTCAAATTTCCTGTCAGCACGCTCCCACAGCCTCCCACTGCCAGCCGCGACGCTCCCGGAGCGCTTCCCGCGCTCAGCGACCACGTGGCTGCAGCCTAGCCAGACTCGCCGCCTGCCCGCACTTCTCAGAGCCAGCATACTCCTGCAGCACCGAAAACACTACCGCAGTACCCTGCCTACTCACCGTAACAGGCGGGGAAGCCCCGATTCAGACCGGGCTAGAAGAAAGGATCCCCGTTGGAAACGTCGCTGCCCCCAGCTTAGCCGCGATCCTCTGCAGCCGCTCGCAGCTTGCTTAAAGCGACAGTGCAGAGACTTCCGGTGTCATGGTGGGCTAAGCAGGACGTCTCCTACTTAGCTCCGGAGCCCATACCCTCTCCCCCGGCTAATTAACACCCTAACGAACGTTTATTCCTCGCAGGCCGGGGGTCCGCATACTTACCATAGCAGGGGGTGTCTATCTGCTGCAGCCTTTACTAGCCAGAACCCACATGGCAACAACAACCCCTCGTCGGGAGCGGACCCGAGGTGGTGCAGTCAAGATGGCGGAAGCCGCTCGCGATGGACTGCAATCGGCGGCGGTCGCACCGTCGTTGGTAGCGGAGGTTTCGCGAGCCGTGGTGGAAGCCCTGGAGGGCCGCTTGGGGGGTCTGGCGTCCCAGATCACTGATGTGGCTCAGGCAGTTGGCGATTTTACCCACAGAGTGGAACAGGTGGAGCAACGTCTAGGAACCCTGGAAGACACGTGTGGGCAAGACGGGGCTAGAATTGCCAAGCTAGAGGAGGCCTTGGCCCGACAAGCCGAGAAACTTGAAGATTTGGAAAATCGAAGCCGCAGAAATAACCTACGTTTTATCGGCATCGCGGAGACGGTGCTTGAGAAAGATCTGAGTGGGTACCTGGAGCGGTGGCTGCCTGAAAATCTGCCCCTGGAGGCGACGATGGGGCCAATAGTGCTGGAGCGGGTGCATCGATTGGGGCCTTTCCGGGCCAGCGACAACAGGCCCCGTGCGGTGATTACACGCTTCTTGAATGCAGCTCAGAAGGAGGGGGTCTTGCGTGCCTCCCGACTGCAGCGGCGTTCTGGTGAAGAGCCCGGCAGAATCTTGATCTTCCAGGACTATTCGGCCGGCGTATCGCAGCGGCGCCGGGCCTTTAAGGATGTCTGCAGCCGCTTGATTGCACGTGGTCTCCGCTTTGTAATGGTATACCCAGCAACTCTTCGGGTCGACTGTGATGGCGGAAAGCGCACCTTCTCAACGCCGGAGGCAGCCCTCGATTTCTGCAACAGCCTGCGCTGAGAGAGAGGAGGTCCCTGGAGGAGCGTGCTATAGGGGACTTTCTTGTTTCTTCCCTCTCGTTTAGAGGCCTGTGGACGCTAGATTCGGGACTTGGTGAGGTTGCTGGAGGGGTCCATATTTAGCTGTTTGATGTATCTTCCCTGCCTTGGGGCCTCTCCTCCCCAGACCTTATTCCAGGGTCCTATTCCTTGTGGGGGGGGCTGGTGGGAAGCCATGATGCCCTGTCAATGCCATGTTGGCTGTTTGACCCGTGTGTTTGCACGGGTGGAAGGGTCCTTTCTGCAGCCTGGCTGAGTGGCTTGCGGGGGGTCTCGGGTCCGCTGTGGCCTCGCTGTTTTTCTCACTATTGCTTGACCAGTGCCTCGTGCAAGGTGTGAGTTTTTTGTTTTTTGTTTTTTTCCTTTATTGTTAGCTATATAGGTATTTATTTTACTTGTTATTTGACCCTTGGTGTTAATCCCTAATTTTCCTTCCCATCCTCTCCCCATTATATGCTTTCAAGCTTCCCTTTACCTACTGCAATTCTAGGGCCTGGAGACTCCCGCTGGTGGGTGGGCAGCAGTGGAGGGAGGTGGGGGGGGGGGAGGCGCTCACAGTGGCCAGCGCGGAGTGTTGGTGGGTCTGCTGCGGCAGCTCCCCCATGGTAGAGCCCGAGGCGGCGCCTGTGGGTGAGCGCTGGCTGCTGTGGAGATTGGGCTAGGTCAGTGATGGCTAACCTTTTTGAGCCCGAGTGCCCAAACTGCCGCACAAAACCAAAGAATTTCCTCAAAGTGCCAGCACATTAATTTGCATAAATATTTGCATAATGCTAACATACACTAACTTTTAGTAAACATGTCTCTTAATGAGTGTATTTTTATTTATTTTATTTATTTAGACAGTTTTGTATACCGCCTTATCCTTCAATCAAAGCGGTCACAACACAATTGGGGGATACATTTAACACATGGGGATATGAGACACATACGCTAATACTTACAGGGAACATGGGCTATGGAGGGTTAAGTAGCTTGCCCAAGACCACAAGGAGCATCTGTGGGACTAGAAACCCCAGTCCTTCCGGCCTAAGGTTGCTGTCCTCTAGTGGGATTTGAACCCCCGACCTTCCAGCCTGAAGTACCTTGCCCCAACCACTAGGCTACCTTGCCCCAACCACTAGGCTACTCCTCCCTCCATTTATGGATAAAGACAGACTAAAAGATTTCTACATTACTATAATCCAGTGCCAACTGCCAGGCACATTAGGAACTACTACAAACACTGCCCATTTAGAACCAATAGCAAACCCGCCGTATCCTAACAGCACTACCAGGAGTCACAAAGCACCATACCATACCTATCAAAAGGCAACACTGCAAATATTAAACCAATACATTTCAGAGAACAACAATACATGACCTACTGGGGAAAGAGAACAAGTGGCAATGTCAAAAAGGAATTACATAAACGGAATACCTCAGCTCAGTTACACAGTTGCAATTGCTCCAGCCACTTTCTTCTGGTTTCTTCATGTTTTCTGCTAACTCTCCATCATCTGCTGTCCATTTGTCCTTTCTTCTCTCTTCTAGTTTTTTTTTTCCATTCTCTCTCTACACATCCGCTTTAACATACTAATCTTTCTCCTTTTGCTCTTTCCTCATTCCTATTTCATCCACTCAAATTTTACCCCTCCATCCTCAATCCCCACTTACTCTCCCAATACCCGGCCAATTGTACATTTTTCTTCCCTCACACACAATATTTTTCCCCTCTCCATTTCATTCTCCCAGCCCCATCCCCTTCTAATCTCCCCAACATCAGCTCCCTTTTAGTTCCAGCCCCACCCAGTATCCGCTCCCTTCTAGTCCCCTCATCAGTCCATTTCCAGTCCTAGCTCCCCCATCCATTTCCAGTCCTATCCGAGTCCCTTCATCAGCTCATTTCCAATACCAGCCTCCCATCAGCCCATTTCTAGTCCTTTCCTAGTCCCACCATCAGCCCATGTTAAATCCTAGCTCCCCTCCACTCAGCCCATTTCTAATCCAAGCCCCCCATGAGCCTACCTCCAGTTCTAGCCCCTCCATGAGTCCATTTCAATCCAAGCCCCCACCACAGCCCATTTCCAATCTTAGCTCCCCCAACACCCAATTCTCAGTTCTATCCTAGCCCATCCATCAGCCCAGTTCCTGTCCTAGCTCCCTCCCCTAAGAGCCCATTCCAAGCCCCCCTTCCCATCAGTTATTTGCAGTTCAAGCCCCCTTCCACTCAGCCCATTTCCATTCCAAGCCCCGTCCCCATCAGCTATTTGCAGTTCAAGCCCCCCACTTTCCCTCAGCCCATTTCCATGCCAAGCCCCATCCCCAACAGCTATTTGCAGTTCAAGCCCCCTTCCACTCAGCCCATTTCCAGTCCTAGCAACCCCAACCCATTACCAGTCCTAGCCCCCCATAGCCCACTCCCAGTCCTAATCCCACCAGCCCATTTCCAGTCCTAATCCCCCATCACCCAATTTTCAGTTTAAGCCCCCCTTTAACCCATTTCCAGTCCTAGCCCCCCACAGCCCCCTTCCAGTCCTAATCCCACCAGCCCATTTCCAGTCCTAATCCCCCATCACCCAATTTTTAGTTTAAGCCCCCCCAGCGCCCATCACCACTCCTAACCCCCCCAGCCCAGCGCCCATCACCACTCCTAACCCCCCAGCCAGCCCAGTGCCCATCACCACTCCTAACCCCCCCAGCCAGCCCAGTGTCCATCACCAATCCTACCCCCCCAGCCCAGTGCCCTTCACCACTCCTAAATCACCTCCAGCCCAGCACTACTCCTAACACCCCCCCAGCCCAGCCCATCACTACTCCTAACCCCCCCCAGCCCAGCCCATCACCACTCCTAACCCCCCCCAGCCCAGCCCAGCCCATCACCACTCCTAACCCCCCCAGCCCAGCCCATCACCACTCCTAACCCCCCCCACCCCAGCCCATCCCCTCACCACTCCTAACCCCCCCCCCGCCCCGCCCATCACATCACCACTCCTAACCCCCCCCAGCCCAGGGAAAATTAAAAAAAAAAGAAAACCTGTCTGTTGCCGCTGTCGGGGCCGCCGCGGCAGAATCGAGCGTGCCGCGGGGCCCCCCTGTATCCGGCAGAGCCTGCCCTCCCCGTAGCAGCTCTCTCTTTGGAGCTGCAGTCAGACGCGCCGGCTTGCAGAGCGTGAGGGAAGAGTTTCTCCCTCGCTGCTCTGTTAAACCCGCGGGGGCTGATGGGAAGTTCCCATCAGCCCCCGCGGGCTTAACAGAGTCGCGAAAGGGAAACTCTTCCCTTCGCGCTCTGCAAGCCGGCGCGTCTGACTGCAGCTCCAAAGAGAGAGCTGCCAAAGAGAGAGCTGCTACGGGGAGGGCAGGCTCTGCCGGGTACAGGGGGGCCCCGCGGCACGCTCGATTTTGCCGCGGCGGCCCCGACAGCGGCAGCAGACAAGTAAAATTGAAAAAAAAAAAAAAACCTAATTGCGGACCTTCCCGCGTGCCAGCTGCAAGGCCTTCGCGTGCCACAGCTGGCACGCGTGCCATAGGTTCGCCATCGCTGGGCTAGGTAATGGCGGGAGATGCCTTGACCCGGGGTCCCCGCAGGGGAGGGGGTGGAATTGGGAGCCCGCTGGTAGGCTTCCCACCCTTGGTTGGGTGATCCCTTGGGGGGGGGGGGGGCGGGGAGCGTAGTTTACGTGCTCTGGAGTTAATGTCACTGTGTCCCTGCTGCCTGCTATGTCTGCATGGTGTTACTTTGAGGCTAGTGACTATCTGGGCGGTTCTCCCCTGGCAGCCCCCCCCCCGGGGGTCGGGTGGTCGGGGTGGTTGGTACTGATGGGAGGTAGTCCGGGCTACGCTGGGGGTTATTGAAGGGAACTGTGGGGAGGCCAGCCTGGGTCGGGGGGGGGGGGGGGTTCTGCATGCGCCGGAGGTTAAGGTGAGGCCAGCGATCAAGCTGGGCTGGGTGGAGGATCTGACTGGGTTAAGGTGGAGAGACGGGGGGCGGAGGGGTTGGGGGGGGCGGAAGGGGGGGGGAGGGGGGGTGGGAGGTGGGGACGGCATGTATGGCTTGCAGCGGGTTTGGTACAGGGCGGTGGGTTGACTGGTGACTGTGGGTATGTGCGTGGGTGGATGCGGCTGTTGTGTGTGTCTTGGCTATGTGTGATGGGTGGGACCCTAGGCTGGGGGGGTCTTTACTCACTGGACCTATGGTTACTGACGTTTTGGTGGTCATGTAGGTATACCGGAAATGACTGCGGGAGTTAGAATAGCCTCCTGGAATGTCTGCGGCCTTGGATCTCCGATTAAGCGCTATAAAGTGCTTCAGCTTTTGAAACGTAAGCGGGCGGGGGTGATCATGTTACAAGAAACCCACCAGTCCTTGGAGGAACAGGGGAAGTTATGTAAAGGGCACATCACTAAGGTGTATGGTTCCCCGGCAGTAGGGAAAAAGAGGGGGGTGGCCATTTTGTTCGCCCGTTCTGTGGCATGGGTGGAACGACGCGTGGAGACGGACCCTGAGGGCCGGTATGTTTGTGTGTGGGGGACATTGTCCGGGCTGAAAGTGGCGCTTTGTTCGGTTTATGCCTCAAATGTTTACGACGCACGCTTTTTTCAGGCTCTCACTCGGATCCTGGCGGGTACAGTAGGGTATCAGGTCATACTCGGGGGGGATTTCAATGAAGTGTTGGATGACACGCTGGATCGGTCTGGGCAGGTCCGCGGTCGGAGTCAGCGGACCCGGCGACGTTTGTGGGGATTGAGCGACGGCCATCAGCTTTTAGACATATGGCGGACCCTACACCCTGGAGAGCGGGAATATACTCAATCTCGGGCACATGGTTCGTGGTCCCGCATAGACTATTTCTTGGTCTCGGCATAGTTATTTAGTCGGGTTCAAGGGGCGGAGATTGGCCCTTCTGTTCTTTCTGATCATGCGATGGTGTTGCTAGAATTGAAACAAGGCGAGTCGGGTTGTGGACGGCTATGGCGCTACCCCCTGGAACTCTGTGGGGACCGGCACTTTGAACAGTTTCTTAGGGATCAGTGGAAGGAATATGTTACCCTCAATGACCAGCCTGGGATTTCTCCCGCTCTTTTATGGGAGGCGGGCAAGGCCGTCCTCCGCGGGGATATCATTAGCTATACTAGTAGGAGACGTAAGCAGCTGAACCAACAGATAATGAGGCTGGAGCGGGATCTGGGGCAGGCACGGTGTCTAGATGCGAGGTGTAGGACCGTCGAAAGCCAACGTCGGCTGCGGGAGCTTCAGATGGAGTTGGAGCTGCTCCTTCATAGGAGAGCGCAAAAGTCTTTGCTGTATTATCGCTTCCGGCTGCACCAACACGGAAATAAAGCTGGCAGACTGCTGTCCTCCCTTGTGCGGCCCCCAGGGGGTTCACGCGCCATCGGGGCTGTACGGCACCCCGACGGGACACTTAGGCAGGACTGTGCAGCTATTGAGGCGGTTTTTACGGATTTCTTTCGACAGCTTTATGCGGGGGAAGGGGCTCCGACGGCAGCGGGCCTGGATTTTCTCAAAGATTGCCGTTTGGCTCAGCTTAGTGAGGAGGGTAGGCAGGCTTTGAGTCAACCTCTAACGGGCCGGGAGGTTCAGGAGGGGATCAAGAACTTAAAGCTGGGCCGGGCTCCTGAGGTTGATGGCTTTCGTAGCGAGTTTTATAAGGTGTTGGGAGGCGATGTGGTGGGGCCCCTTGTGGGTTACTTTGAAGATTTAGTACGTAGGGGGCGGTTTCCCTATAAAGCCAATAAAGCCTTGATCACTATTCTCCCCAAGCCTGGCCGGGATCCCCTCTTGCCTAGCTCGTATCGCCCTATCTCGCTCCTTAACGTGGATATTAAGTTACTGGCCAAGATAATGGCGGATCGGCTAGCACAGTTTTTGCCAGATTTGATTCATAAGGACCAGGTCGGATTTGTACGTGGCCGTCATGCTGCTTTTAGTGTACAGCGTATTCTGCTCTCCATGTGTGCGGAGCAAGTGGCGAATCAGGGATCTATGCTCATCAGTTTCGACGCCGAGAAAGCGTTCGATAGGGTCAACTGGGAGTTTATGTACCAAACGCTGGCTGCGATGGGCTTTTCGGGGTTCTTTGTGGATGTGGTCCACCTCCTGTATGCGGAGCCACGAGGGGCGCTCCTGGTGAATGGATGCATGACAGCGGAGTTCGACATACAGAAAGGTACTCGTCAGGGCTGCCCGCTTTCTCCACTTCTTTGTCTTGACCTTGGAACCTCTGCTTTACCGAATTCGGGAGGCCGTGGAGTTTCAGGGTGTCTCGGTGGGTGCTGCTGAGGTGCGTGTTGCGGCATTTGCCGATGATTTATTAGTGCATCTGGGTCGGCCTCGGGAAGGGTTGCCCCATTTACTGCGGCTTATACAGGAATACGGGGTGCCGTCGGGCTTTCGCTTGAATCTCGACAAATCGGAGGCGATGTTGTTAGGCCGTGCGGCTCAGCAGGGGTGGTCTGGGGCCTTTCCATTGCGGTGGGCTACTGGTCACTTCAAATATCTTGGCATATATCTGCCGGCGCGTCTCCAAGACTTATACTCTCTCAACGTCACTAAACTGATTGTGGTTATCTCGGTGGCGGTGGATAAGTGGCACGATTTGCCCCTGTCCCTGGGCGGCCGGGTAGCATTGTACAAAATGTCCTTGTTTCCAAAGATCCTCTATATGCTTCAAATTCTTCCGGTGTTTCTCAAACGTCCAGACTTACTGAAGATACAACAGATGCTTAATCGTTTGCTGTGGCGGGGGAGGCGGCCGAGGATCCGTTTAGCGGTGCTTCAGCAGCCGCGCTCACTGGGGGGGTTGGGCCTTCCTGATCTTCGTAAATATAACGTGGCGTGCCTACTGCGAATAGCGAGGGATTGGCTCTGGGACCTCGAGGAGTGTTCTCCTTTGGGGTTGTTTCGGGAGGCGGTGGGGCCTTTCCACCCAAGGTTCCTACTTCATGCCGGAAGGCTGCGGGGCCTTCCGCGGATTATTCGGGAGGTGTTGGTGGATCCTGTTCGGAAGGCCTGGCGTTTTACCTGCGCTACCCGCGGCGTGTTGGTGCACTATTCTCCTTATCTCCCGCTTCGGGGGAATGCAGACTTCCTGCCCGGATGGGGGAGTTCCGTGTTTGATCGGTGGGCTCGGATGGGGATTGAGAACTTGGAACAGGTGGTCAATCTGGATGGGGAGGTGGTAGACTTCTCCCAGCTATGCCGGCAGTTCCCACTGGAGCCGCGGGATGTGTTTCCCTACTTGCAGATTCGCAGTTATATTAGGGGGATCCCTCGGGAGGCTCTGTAGGGGGAGGTCAGTTCTTCTTTGGAGGTGGCCCTTCGGGGAGCGGACGTGGGTGTGAGGGTCTCCTACCTCCACCAAATGCTCTGGGAGAATGCAGAGCCCGAGCCGGTGGATGGGCTCGCCCGGGCCTGGACCGAGGAATTGGGGGAAGAGGTCTCTGGGGAGGGGCTGTTGAGTGCCTTGGCAGGCCTTCCACAGTTAAGTGTTAGGGTGCTTCATCGGGATGCCCAGTTTAAAATAATACGTCGCTTATACTTCGCTCCGCATCGGGCTTGGCGGGCGGGGCTCACCAGCTCTTCTGGCTGCCCCCGGTGTGCTGAGCCCCGAGCTACGTTGGGACATATGTTCTGGACCTGCCCGCGGGTACGACTGTTCTGGGGGAGGGTGGTCCGTTATCTGACTCAGTGCCTACAATGTCCCCTATCTCTGACTGCGGGCAATGTGGTCTTGGATGTGTGGACGGATGCGTGGGGGGCGGGCCTTCGTCCCGGGACGTGGCACTGGCTGCGCTTGGTGCTGTTGCTTGCTCGTTTAACCATATTGCAGAAATGGATGGATGCCTCGGGGCCTGTGTACAGTATCTGGAGAGTGAAGTTACACGAGCTTCTCCTTCTGGAGCGTTTGTTTGCTGCCGGGCACCCGGGGCGATGGCAGAGGTTCTTGAATGGCTGGGGGCTCCACCTTGCCCTTCTACCGGACCGAATGCGCCATAGGATCCTAGGTGGTGTATGATGGCTGGGCCGCATTGATTGGCTGGCTGCAGTCACTGTCTACCTGTTTGGATGTAATGTGTGGAATGTTTGTTAGCTGTGCCCCGGGGGGGGGGGGGGAAGGGAGGAGGGGGGGAAAAGGGGGGGTAGATACGGGTGGTTTACTGACTAGGCGTGGGCTTGTATGCCCCACTGCTGTAGGAGCTGGGGGGCCCTAGTGGTTGGGGGGGGTAAGGGCCGGCCTGGGAGAAGAGTACACCCTAGGCTTGTCCACCTCCCTCGGCTGGGATTGTCGTACTGGCTTATAAGATGGTGGCGTAAAGCCAGCCGGGGTATGGGGAAAAGGGGGGGAGGGGTCCTTTCCTTCCTTCCTTTCTCCTTCCTTCCCTTAGCTTGTTTGGGGGGTTTGCTTCCCGGTTAGTTTGGCTAGGTGGGGTGGCTGTTTGTTTCTATATGTTCACTGCTCGGTCTGCCTGTACGGTCACAGAGTATTATCTAAGTATTACCTATGTATTACCTCTGTATGTATATTTTGCATTTCTGCCTGGGTGGCCTTGTTTCTCTTTCTTTTGTCTATCTAGCTGCCTGCCTGCTGTGTGTTGTTGGTGGAAAATTAATAAAACAAATTTGAACTCAAGCGACAGTGCACCTTAGCCGGCTCCTCACCCACGCAGTGGGTTGGGGAGCCGGACACCCCCTCCTGCGCTCCCCACTCGCTTGAATCCCTGACTAGGGAAAAGACACAGAGGCGTCGGTGGGGTGGGGAAGCACGGAGGCAGCCCCTGCAAATTTAAAACACCCTTGCAGGCTGAATCCTCTCCAGACCCTGCAGAAAAACACTGCAGTACCCACTTTGCACCTTAAACTCCTCACAGTAATTTGTCTGCACTATCTCTCCTTATTTATTACTCTAGTGAGTCCTGACCTCCTAGGTCAATACTTCCGCTGCTTTGGAGACTGAGCTTACTGGAACTTGAAGGCGGATCCGGGCCTATTTATGGAGGTGTCACCAAAAGAGTGACGTGCTCAGTCTCCAAAGCTGCGGGAGGAGGTGCTTAACTCCAGAGTTCAGGACTAGACTGGAGGACTGAGAAGGAATCAGCCTTTTTCAGAGCTACTTAATGAAAATTAAGAAGAAAACGTTCACATTGCCAATATATACGGAACAGAGAACACAACAACATTTTGGGCACACACTGCATCTTTGTACACAGGTTCACAACGAAACAAACATGAGTATTAAACAATCAAAAAAGAATGCTCAAGTCATGGCAAATTTGTCAGATTTGTACAAAAGGGAAGAAAATGGCTTGCAGAAAGGGTTGTAAATTGTAATTCATTTTATCTCTGTGATCCAAATAACTAAAAACTGCCAATTCAGCACTATCTATGCAAGACTTTTTCACACCACCGTAGGTATCTAAAAGCAAACCGTGAGGAAGCACAAGGCTGAAGTTTCATCTAGAGTTTCTAATTTCCTTGCATTGGTCCTGACCTAGAGGCAGGCCTGGATTTAGGCACAGGCAACTGTCTCCAGCACCAAATTTTGATAGGCGCCAGAGTTTTGGCTCAACTACCATGCCTCGGTATGGTCTAAAACTCTAACTGGAAATGCGGTCCTGTATGGCAGCTGCAAATCTGGCAACAAAATTCAGCCCAGGCTGCTGAGGCTCTGTAGTGTCCCACCCCCCTCCTTTCCCCTGAAGGGGTTTCCATAGTAGCAGGAAGCCCTGTGAGAGGAAAGAGTGGGACACTGAAGGGCCTGGGCTGAATGCCATTCACAAACTTGCTGCTGCTGCCACTGGGGAACACGGTAAGCTGACAGCCAATCAGGAGGGAGCCAGAGCAGAGCAGGGGAAGCACAGGATACCTACCATTATTTATTTAACCAGTTTGATATACCACCTTATCCTTCAATTAAAGTGGTTAGGAACATAACATGGGGATCTACATTCAACAGGAAGGGATGACAGAACATACACATATACTATTGGGAATTGTCTATGGGTGCCAATTATGCAAGTCCAGGTCTGCCTAGGGGGCTTCATACTTTGAGGAACTGTAATAAACAAAACAAACTTTTTAGAATAACTGCAATGAGCTTTGATTTGCTATAGCAAGAGAAAAATCGAATAGAGTGTCTAGCTACAGTCTTGACGTTTTCTCAAACATTCTGAAAATAATACACCTTTTCATAGGTAAAGATCAAAGAAAAGTTACTTATCTTGACACACTGCAAACTCATACATATTTGCCAAGTTTTAATTAACCAAATTTTCATCATTTACATGTACCTAAGACAGAAAGTCTTGGAACAGTCTGTACTTGACCTTTTTGGCCTTTCCTAATTTTAGACTAGTTTGATTAGTTACGTAACTGTATTTTATTTTATTCACTACTTAATTTGCTTTTATCCTTCTCCTTTCTCTGGATAAAAATCTTCACCTCCTACACTGCCACTTCTTAGGCTAGATTTACACCTTCATTTTCATATGGCTCCACACCACTTTTTATTCCTTTTTCTGGCACTCTTCTCCCCTCATACCATCAACCAAAACTCCCCTTCCTTATCACCCTCTCTCTACCTCCCCCCCCCCCCCCATCTTGTCTTCCACCCTTTCTTCAGCTCTTGCGTTTCACCTTTTTCTTCCTCTAATTCATCCCTCTCCTTTCTCTCTGAAACAACCTCGTCCTTGTTTCTGCTGTGCAGCCTGCTCTCTGCCTCACACTCTTCTACTTCTCTTATCTGTTGATATTAATCCCAACTCTGGTCCCCTAGACTTTTCTCTCACTCCCATGATAGTTCCTCTCTCAACCACTTCAGTCTCATTTATATTCCTCTCCTTTCCTCTCCCCCTCTCTTCCTTTCTCATGTGCCTTATGGAATGCTTATTCCATATCTAATAAACTCCTCTTTACTCATGATCTCTTTATCTCTTATGCTTTCCATCTTCTAGCTCTTACTGAGACCTGGCTCCTCCCTGAGCGAACTACTTCAGTCGCTGCCCTCTGTCACAGCAGTTACCAATTCTCCTACACTCCTCATCCCACAGGTCATGATGGTAGTGTGTTGGGTTTCTTCTTTATTCCTTCCTGACAATTTAAATCTCTCCTTCTACCTCAGTCTCACTCGTTTTCTTCCTCTGAAGTCCATTCCATCCACCTTTTTAATCCCTTACCTCTCTGGATCGCTGCTACTTATAAACCCCCTCACAAGTCCCCCTCTAACTTTCTCACTGACATGGCTTTCCTTATTTCTGGATTCTTCTTCCCCTTCCCTTATTCTTGGTGACTAACATTCATGTTGATAACCCTTCTGACCCCCTATGCTTCTAAGCTCCTTTCCCTTACCTTCTCATTCAACCTCCAGCTTTGCTTTGCCCCACACATCAATATGGTCACTGCCTTGAACATGTTTTCTTCTCTAATTGTTTACCTTCTAATTTCCATACCTCAGTTCTTCCCTTATCTGACCATCACCTGCTAAGCTTCACTGTTCATCACTCTCTGCCTAAATCTTGCAGTCTTCTCCTTTTAGGAATCTTCATGCTATCTATTCACCAGCTCTCCACTATTGTCTCTTCACCTCTTTCCTCAACCTTGTCTTCTAAGTCTGTTGATAAGGCTATAGTTTCCTATAATACTGCTCTTTCCTCTGCTCTGGATGCTCTTGCTCTGCCCATGCCACATCCTGTGAGGTACTCTATACCTCAGCCCTGGCTGTCTTCAACTACCCGCTATCTCCAGAACAAGCAGGAATAGTCTTCACATATGGGTGACAACGGTACCGACGGAGCCCGCACAGGAACACTCCCCAGCATCCAATAGGAAAGCTTTTGGGAGCATCCCACTGCACCTGCGTAGCTGTCTTCCAGCCTTTCCAGCTCTCCTTCCTCAGTTTTGTTTTCCACGGAGCCAACAAGCAGCAATTCCTGTCACTGCAGAAAAATTTGTCCTTTATTTTTTGTGGTCACGTCTGCCTTCCCATCAACGCTGGTACCAACCCCTGTCAGTGCTTTCTTTCTTTAAAATAAAATTTAAAAAACAAAAACCAAAAAAAACCCCACCACAACCACCTGTGAGGGAAAGAATTATTTCTTTCCTTTAGGTGCATCGACACCATCTTAGGCTTAAGCCTCCCCTTTTGTCACAGACAAAATGGAAAAAACATCCAGTGGTTTTAAGAAGTGTTCCAAATGTGGCAGTACCATTTCGGTCACAGACCCCCATGACTGGTGTCTAAAATGCTTAAGACCGGATTATCAACCTTCAGAATGTCCTCTTTGTAGGAAGATGACAAAGAGAGGCCTACAGAACTGAGCTGCAAAGCTGGGCACCCTCTTTTCCTCTGATGAAGCTCTTGATGTCGATGCTAAAGATACTGCATCTTCCTCCCAAGGATTTCAGGTAGCGAAACCTAGGTCTTCATTGAAGACTAGCCGGCCCTCCAAGGGTAGATCTCCTTCTAAGCATCGAGATGCCTTGGGAGTTGCCCTGGGGGGACACACCAGTCAAACAACCGCGGCGGGAGGACCTTTCCTCCAAAGCCTTAGTGGGGTCCCAGAATGCTCCGAGGCCTCCACCTCTGGAGACCACCTGGGGCCATGCCCAGGGATCATGGCCTGCAATTCCGGTACTGATACCCAAGCATCGGCAAGCTCCATGGATCAACATATCCTGGCCATCGAGCAGAGCTTAGCGGCTTTACTGGCGGGCCTCAGTACCAGTACAACCTTTAGAGTCGATTCCACAGGCTTCGGTTCTGGCTCTGGTACCGACACAACCTGCATCGACTTTTTTGCCACTTACCACGCTACCTCCAATGCCGGACCTCATATCCGTTTCCAATACCAAGGTTCCAGCATCACAAGCCTCAGCTACCAGTTTTGATCAGTACCAAGTACATGCAGAGTGGAAACACCCTGCCCATCGATACTTTGAGTCTTCGGATTCCAGTTTGTCGGATGATGAATCGGCCGATACCCGAGACATAAGAACTATCCCGGAAGACCCATCTCCATAACATCGCATATCCCCTCTAGAGGACATGTCTTTCCAAGACTTTATTTGCAATGTTGCTCTGGGTCTGTCCATAACCGTGACAACGGAGAAAGAGCCTAGGGCCAAAGAACTTGAAATTCTTCAATACCCCACAGCCCCAAAGAAGGCTGCTACTCTCTTTATCCATCACATACTTCATGACTTTATACTTCGTATGTGGGAGACACCCTTACCATCCCTCCACATACCCGACGACTCGATACCATGTCCCAGGTACCGGTTTTCAGAAGATGCAATTGCTCCACCATTCCATGGTGGTTAGATTGACAATGTGTCAATTAAAGCGTGCTAAGAGACATTTCTCAAATCCTCCAGGTAGGGAATCGAGAATCCTCGATGCCTTTGGTCGACATTGTTTTCAGGACTCCATGTTATCGGCCAGGATCAGTTTCTACATACTCCATATGGATATGTTCCTTAGAGAGGTGGCTAAGGATTTGGAGTTAATGGCTCCTCTTCTCCCCGATTATAAGAGAGCAAATTATCTCACCCTTGTAAAAGCATGCTCAAATGTTTCAAAGTTTGTTAGCAGAGCAACTTTTGACTGCTTTGAGTGCATCAGCAGAACTTCATCCATCTGCATAGGTGCACGCAGGATTGCTTGGCTCCAAACATCGGATCTTGAACAATGAGTTCAAGATAAGCTGGGTAATATCCCTTGCACTGGTGAAAACCTTTGGCAAGGATTGGCAGGACAAGGCCTCTCAGTTAGCCTATTAAGAGTGGTGTTCTCTGTTTCTATCTAGATCCACTGCCAACCCAGCTAGGAAAAAAGCAGCAAAGAAAGTCTTTTTCAATAATAAGCAGAAGTACTATCCTTCTTGCACACCTGCTGTACAGTGTCTACACCATGCTCCTCAGAAGGGGCAGCAGCCACCAAAACAGCAAAAGAAGGCTCAGACTCCTAAGTCACAGCCACCTCAGCAGACCCAGCCTCCTCAGGGTCTTTGACTCCTTTCTGGAGAATATAGCCGTTCTGCCTCTGAAGATTCCAGATCCCATCCACATTCCTGGCAGACTGTCACTTTGCCCACAGGTGGCATCTTATCACATCAGAGCAGTGGACACTATCCATAGTACGGGAGGGGTACAAGCTTCATCTACGAAGTCTACCCCTCCGGACTCCCCTGCTTTCAGCCCCCTCTCACTGCTCTGTTGCTGCAAGAGGTTACCTCCCTTCTCTTTCAGGGCGCAATAGAGGAGGTTCCACCATCCCAGCAAGGAATGGGCTTTTATACTCCATACTTCCTCATTCTGAAGAAAACAAGAGGGTACAGGCCCATTCTGGGCCTCAGAGAATTGAACAAGTACCTACTACGGGAAAAGTTCAAAATGATCTCCCTAGGGGCCCTTCTCTCCTATCTCCAGAGTCAGGATTGGCTCTGTTCTCTAGATCCAAAGGAGGCTCGTATACTCACATACTTATTTCACTCACAGCACAGAAGGTTCCTGCACTTCATGTTCCAAGGGAGACATTATCAATACAGAGTCCTGCCTTTCGGCCTCACCTCTGCCCCAAGAGTCTTCAAAAGTGCATGGCAGTAGTAGCTGCATTCCTAAGGACTCTTGGGATATTTGTCTTCCCTTACTTAGATGACTGGCTCATTCAAACAAATACCTCTCTAGAGGACAGTCTTTGCCTCTTGCATACCATGTAGGTGCTGCAACACTTGGGATTTGTAATAAATCTTCCAACGTCCCAACTCGTTCCCTCTCAAACTGTAGTTTATAAGGGCTCTCCTAGACACTCAACAATCAAGGGCATTTCTGCCCCAACCCCACTGCGCTCGACTCAATCAGGTAGCATCTCAGGCATGCCTCAAGAACTTTCTCACTGCTCGAGAAACGCTACAACTTCTGGGTCATATGCCATCAACAGTGCATGCTGTTCCATATGCTCGTCTACATATGCGCACAGCTCAATGGACACTGGCTTCCCAGTGGTCTCAGGCATCGGGTCGCCTGGGAGACAAAATAATGGTCTCTACCTGCCTAATCTAGTCTCTCCAGTGATGGCAATTCCCAGAAAACCTCCTGGTAGGGTCACCTTTTCAGATTCCAACACATCAATGTACCCTGACGACGGATGTGTCCAAATTGGGCTGGGGAGCTCATCTGGACAATCTCTGCACTCAGGGGCTCTGGCCTCATCAGGAGTCAGAACTTCACTTAAATCTGCTGGAACTCAGAGCCATTCACAATGCTCTCAACGTGTTCCAGGACTATCTTCGTGTTCTAGTCCAGATGGACAATCAAGTAGCCATGTTCTACTTGAACAAGCAGGGTGGAACAGGCTCTTGGACCCTCTGCAGCGAGGCCCTGCATCTGTGGTCTTTTGCCATACAGCATCGCATTCACATGTATGCAGTGTATCTTCCAGGCAAACAATGTCTTGGCGGACAAACTGAGTCGAGTCCTTCTACCCCACAAGTGGTCTCTCCATGCAGACAAGGTCACTCACATTTTTCAGATCTGGGGAACCTCAGAGATAGACCTGTTCACAAGTCCTCAGAATGCTAAGCTTCCTCGCTTCTGCTCCAGACAAACAGCAGGTGGATGCTTTTCACCTCCATTGGGGTCAAGGCTTTCTATATGCTTTCCCTCCCATTCCCCTCATTCCCAAGACTCTTTTCAAACTCCAGAGAGACAGGGGCTACGTGATACTCATAGCCCCACGCTGGCCACGACAAACATGGTATTCTCTCCTCCTACTTCTGTCTCGGGCTCAACCCATAGATCTGGGATCTGCTCCAGATCTCCTCTCTCAGGAGGGGGGGGGGGCGCCGCTCCATCCCAATCCGCAGTCCCTCCATATCATAGCATGGCTGCTGAAGGTACAGCCTTCCAGGACATTAATATCTCTCAACAGGTTAAGGACATGCTCTTAGCTTCTAGGAAGCCATCCACCAGGCCTTCAAGTTGCATAGATTTTCTCTTTGGTGTCCGCAGAGGGCGCTTAACTCCTACTCAACTCTAATGAATGCATTACTTATCTTCTCCACCTATCTTCTTCTGGACTCAAAACCAATTCGGTAAGAGTACACCTAAATTCAATTGTGGCCTCTCACATGCCCTTAGATGGCCAGCCCATCTCTTCTCAGACGCCTGTAGCATGCTTCATGAAGGGTCTTCTATTAACCAAGCTTCCTATCAAGCCCCCTCCAATGGCATGGGATCTTAATGCTGTTTTAGGACAGCTTCTTAAGCCGTACTTTGAACCTCTAGCCACTACCTCACTGAAGTTTCTCACGTGGAAAGTCACTTTCCTTATTGCCCTCACTTCAGCAAGACACATTCGTGAGCTCCAGGCTTTTGTGGTTGATTTCCTTATACATGATTCCACCATGATAAGATAGTCCTTAGGACTCATCCTCACTTTATGTTGAAGGTGGTCTCACCCTTCCATTTAAACCATTCAGTCTATCTTCCTATCTTTTTCCCTAGACTTCATTCCTCTAGGGCAGAGGCAACCCTTCACACTCTGGATTGCAAACGTGCCTTGGCTTTTTATCTCCAGAGAGCACAGAAAAGCTTCCCAACTTTCCATCGCCTTTGACTTGAGTCACCTAGGGTTGCCAGTATCCAAGCGAACTCTCTCCAGAAGGAGAGCGAACTGCATCTCCTTTGCTTATGAAAAGGCAGGACTCTCTCTCGAGGGTCACATCACTGCAAATGAATTTGAGCCATGGCTGCCTCTATGGCAAATCTACGCTCTATAGTGATTGATGAGATATGCAAAGCAGCAACTTGGTCTTCTGTCCACACTTTTGCTGCTCATTGTTGCCTGGACAAGGATTCCCGCCAGGATGCCTTGTTTGGCCAAGCTGTTCTCCAGCATCTCTTTCAGACTTAGATCAATTCCTACCCTCCGTCCCGATACCAGACATCCTTGGAGGATACATGACCTCCTTAGTTATTCCTGTGATCCACAGCTGACTCAGAGGTCATATCTCTGGCATCTCCGAGCTAGGGCGTCCCATATGTGACGACTATATTCCTGCTTGTTCTTGGAGATAGCATAGTTACTCACCTGTAATAGGTGATCTCTGAGAACAGCGGGAATTTAGTCTTCCCAACCCACCCTCCTCCCTTTAGTAGTTGTAGGTTGTCTTCTCTCCTTTTATCTCAGCTACAAACTCAACTGAGGAGGAAGAGCTGGAAAGGAGGGAAGGCAGCTATGCAGGCGCAGTGGGATGTTTCCAAAAGCTTTTCTACTGGATGCTAGGGAGCATTCCTGCATGGGCTCTGTCACTACCGACGTCACCCATATGTGAAGACTAAATTCCTGCTGTTCCTGGAAATCACCTGTTATAGGCGAGTAACTACACTTTCTACGCTTCTCTGCCCTCTCTGCTCAACGCACGTGGCTCAAATCCTGCTCCTTTTCTTTCTTCACTTCAAATTCATGTTTGCCTCCTTCCAGTCAGCCATAGCACTCACCAAGCAAAACTATTATGTCCATCTGACTCCATCTCTTCTCAATCCTCAACTCTCTCAAGATACCTCTGCCTCCAACCGTGCCTTCTCTTTCTGCCCAAACACTAGCCGACTATTTCCATGACAAAGTCCACAAGATTACACTCCAATTCACCACAAGATCAGTCTCATCCCCTCTTCAATACCAACTTTTCCCCTCATTCTCTGCTATCATCCTTTTCTAAGATCTCCAAAGAGGAAATCTCATCTTCTTTTCTCCTCTAAACTTACTATCTGTTCCTCTGATCCTATCCCCACCTGCCTCTTTATTTAACTGTATTTATATCCTGCTTTTCACCTCTTAACTCCATCTCCTCTCTGTCATCCTATCTCCATTGCAACTGTCCCTGCAGGCTTTAAGCATGCTGTGGTCACACCTCTCCTCAAGAAACCTTCGCTTGACCCTACTTGTCCTAATTATCGACCCATCTCCCTTCTTTTCCAAAATTTGTTGAATATGCAGTTCTCCACCATTGCCTTGAATTTTTCTACTCTCAAGCCCTACTAGATCCACGTCAATCTGGCTTTCGTCCCTTACATTCTACCGAGATGTCACTGGAGACTTTGGTAAGAGCTCTGTTCCTGACTAAATCAAATGACCTTTATTAGTCCTCAGTCTTCTTGACCTTTATGCTGCTTTTGACACTGTTGACCACCAACTTCTTCTAAACACATTATCCTCTCTTGGTTTTAGGGGCTCTGTGCTGTCCTGGTTCTCTTCTTCTCTCTCCCATCGCTCTTTCAGCGTTTGTTCTGGTGGTTCCTCTCTACTGCTATCCTACTCTCAGGTGGTGTACACCAAGGGTATGTTCTTCTAGACCCTCTTCTTTTCTCTCTTGGTGCGCTCATCTCCTCCCATGGCTTTCAATATCATCTTTATGCTGATGACTCTCAGATCTATCTTTCCACACCTGCTCTCTCTCTGACACTCCAGGCCCATATCTCCACCTGCCTGACATCGCTGCCTGGATGTCTCATTGTTCTTTGAAACCGAACATGGCCAAAACTGAACTACTTATCTTTCCTCCTACCTAAACCATCTTCCCCCCCTTCTTCTATCTCTGTAGATCATACTCTTGTACTTTCAGTTTCCTCAGCCAGCAACCTTGGGGTCATCTTTCTCCCCACCATCAACACTAAAAGTCAGGGATGCAGAACTTCCAGTAAAATCCAATATACGCTACCTAGGTGTAATATTGGACCAACACTTGGATTTCAAAGATCACATCAAATGCACAGTAAAATCCATATACTTCAAAATCAAAACCCTCTGTCATCTGAAACCTATGATGGACGCTCCCGACTTCCGAACTGTCTTCCAAACCTTAGCAACTCCACATTTCGACTTTGCTAATATAATACTACATGGCCTCCCAAAAAACACCCTAACCCGCTACAGATGGCCATGAATGCAGCTGCTTGTGTCCTGTATGGAGCATCAAGGAATGACCACATTACACCCATATTAAAGGAGCTTCATTGGCTACCGATAAGTTGCAGAATCCTATATAAGACCTTCATCATTACATTCAAAGCATTCAATAAGACAGCACCCTCATCTATTGTTGATCTACTCACTCACACCCCCAAAAACAGGGCCAGAAGAACATTTACAGAAAATACTCTAGTGATACCTAGGGAATCCATGAAACTTAAACAATCAACCATTAATAGAGCATTTATGAGCTACCCACCAAGGTGTTGGAACAATCTCCCTTCTAACATAAGAGCAATCAGGGAGCTCAAGCAGTTTAGAAAAGCCATTAAACACTACTTGTTCCTCTTGTACTTTACACAGCATGAGGATTCACCTCATTACCCACACACTCACCCAGTTATGTCACTTGATAACACGTTTTACTTAGCTGCAACCCGACTGCTGATCAGTATTATAATACAATTCATTAACACATCATCACCTTGTTGATTTCAAACATGCTGTAAACTAACTCTGACAGTAAAACATGTTATATGTATGTATATAGTTTCCCCAGTTAACCCAAGTTTAAAACTCCTGTTTTATGTAACGTAGGACGAATGTTGTCCAAATATTCTGTTCATTGTAAACCGCACTGATGAGAAATAGCGTGGTATATAAGAAATGTTAAATAAAATAAAATAAATAAATCTTTGATTATTCCCTCCCCCTTCTCCACACACATCCAACTTATAGAAAAAAAGAAATGACAGGTTTTTAGCACTAACATTAACAAAATTCGCCCTTCCCTTCTGAACACACTACTAAAACACTGGAACAAAAAAAATTCACTCCTAGACATGGGTAACTTGGCAACTTTAATAGCTTACATGCACATCTTTTTTTATATAATAATGGCATGTACCCTGCCAAACCTTTAAAAAATAAAGTTTCTACAAATTCTACTCTCCAAAGACCAACCGTTAATGTATGTGGGTGCGCAATCCATCTTCCCCTCCCCTCAAAGCGTGAAGTGACAGAATAGGTTTAGGTTTAGACAAACCAAAAGATTGCAGAAGAAAAGTATGCTGTACATTCTATCGTCTTCTTAGCGCTCCCTTCTGCAAACTATTAGGTTAGCTACATAACAGCAATAACGATTTAAAGTTATCCCTCCCCGCGCCGCCCCGCCCCTGCTCACGTGACCGGAAGTGCTTCATTTCATTCTTCCTCTTGCGTTGTTGGCGCCAAACTTTGCAGCGGGTTGAGCGCTGTCGGTCAGAGCGAGGGAAATATTTCCTCGCTTTGAAGGCTCTTGTCTCGGGGAAGATTATAAGCGGCAGGGGGCTAGTTGCTTGAGTGGTAGAGCACGTCTTCATCTTCTCTCTCCCGCAGCCGCCATGCCGTCGCTCTTGAAGCTCTGCGAGCGCTGCTTTGGCACGACCGACTTGTACCAGGTGCTGGGAGTCAGGCGGGATGCGGCCTCGGCGGCGGAGATTCGGCGTGGCTATCACCGCGTCTCCCTGCGAGTGCACCCCGACCGAGTCCCGGATGCAGAGAAGGAGGAGGCCACCCGCAAGTTCCAGGTACGGAAAGAGGCGGATCGGCCGAGGATTCCCACGGTTCTTCCGACATCGTCAAAGAACAACCCCTCCTCCTCCATGTGTATCTGCTCGTTCTCGGTTTAATGTCTAGCAGCCTGTTTTAATTCTCAGTTTGTTTGTTTGTTGATAACCTTTTCTGTATCGCCCCTTCCAGAGATCAAGGGTGGTTTACAATCGACCAACAATTACATTGAACTTATTTATAAGTTACATAATGGTTAAACCTAGTATACACGAAATACAGTAGAATTATTTTGCAATACAAAAAAACCTCTCGTTATGTATTAACAGAGAACCGTTTTGGTTATGCATAGAGTTGGTTAGCGGGTTTTTTTTGTTTGTTTGTTTTACAAATCTGGGACGCTTATCCGAAATGGGGATGCTGGTAAGGGGAGGAGGGGACACCTTAGTTTTCAGGTTTGAGCAACAAGGTGTGGAGAATGGAAGAAGAGTCATTACTCTTCGCCCTCCCCAGTCCCATGCCAAGCAGATAGATCGGCAGAGAAACAATATGAAGATAATGGGTGTAAATTCTAAAATCTGACATTGGCATCACTAAACTAAATTGAATTTTTTTTCTGTTCCCCCCCCCCCCCCCTTCTGGAGTTTGCGACAGAAGGTTGTCATACAGGTGGGAGTCGGGGACACACCTCTAAAATCAGGGATAACCCCTTAAAATTGGGACATCTGGTAATCTTAGATATGCATCTTCTCTGCTTTTCACTAAATTGTAAACTCCAGAGAGTATGAACTGTCTGTTATTATACCTAGCACCAATATAGACTTGTGATTTCTACTATAAGAAATGCAGTGATCAGCTGAGTTTGTTTTGACTGCACTGATTGCATTCTGGAGGCGATCCAGCAAATTTCCACATTTTTATTTCATTTGCTGGCCATGCCTCCCTCTCTCTTACCTCTGATAGTTGCTGCAGGAGTGCAAAAACGGATCCATAGTTCTCTGGATCTGTTTTTTATCCATTCCATCTGCACATCAGAACAACTTTTCACTTTGTGCAGGATCTCAATCGGTGCACTAACAAAAAAAAAATGCTGATCCTGCATATCTTGATTTAAGGTGAAATTAGTTGTTTGCTTTCAGTTTCTTCCCTGTGTTGATGGCCATTGCCAGTGTAGGTCAGGCAGAGAAGTGGCAGAAAACAAACAAGCTCTCATCCTTTTAGTGCATTTAGAGGTGCTGGTTAGGTAGGCGAACAGGGCTTGGGGATGGAAAAAGGTCTGATGCTGGGGGCTCCGAGTGGGTTTGGGAGCTGAAGCAAGGCTGGGGATAGCAGAAACAGGCTTATGCTGGTAGCTGCTAGGGCTAAGAGAAGGATATGATGCTGCAGATGGGAGAAAGGGCTTGGAACAAATATGGGGTGGGAGCTGGGGAAAGGGGCTCTGTCTTGGAGATGAGCTTAGAGGAGGAGAATCTAATATACGGTTAGATGAGTGGCCAGAGGATAAGGCTGCTGGGGTGCATGGACGGTTGGGGATAAGCTCCAGGAGCCCAACTTACGAGCAACTATAATATTTATTTAGGCATAAGACAATTTTTGAGACCTGATGTAGAACCCTCATTCCAGGTAAGCAACTTTTTGTTTTCTTAGATTTTTTTTTTTTTACAAATTGGATCTGAATTATTGAGAGGTAGTATTTCCTTAAAAGAATTGTACTGAACTGGAGGAGTAGGTATTTATTAATTTACTGATTTTTCTTTTATATCCTTAACTGTATGATGCAAGACGTTTTTATTCTTTCCAACCCAACAGAAGTAGGAAAGAATTATACAAAAGGGGTTGAGAGATGTCTGCCCACTAGCAAAGTAAAACTCCAAAAATTAAACAGATGAATCTTAATGTGTGGGGGCAATACTGCTGAAGAGACAATCAAGGTCAAAAACGGACAAGATTGGACCGGGGTTCCAGAGAAATAATGCCTCCCCCATTAGAAAATGGCCCAATTCGTTTCTGTGAGAGAAGGCGTTCTAGCTTCTGCATCATAGAAATGTACATATCGTAAAACATGGCAGTTAGGGAATTGCCCCTTTCAGACTTTTCCCTCTCCTGCTGTCAAATGTTCTTAAAGTGCTCCACATCAAAAGGGTACACTGCAATTCCACCATAACTCTGCAAATTGACCCTACTCCCAAAACCTACGCGACACTACCCTGCAAAATGCCCCAAACCCAAAAAATAATCACTGCATTTGATTTTTCACCACCAAAGACAACACCCCCTCCCCCCAGACCTGCTACAACAATGCACAAAGTGCCTCTGCCCCCCCCCCCAGGTCCCCAAAAAGCTATCACCTTGCAACTTAGCCACTACCCCACCCTCAAAAATAAGCCCCATGCAACTATCTCTACCTCAAAAGGTTTCCACCCCAGCAACCACCCCGCAGAGTGCCCCCACTTTCAATACACCCCACAGCTGCCTCAGCATCATGCAAATAGTTCCCATCCCCAAATTTACCACACTAACAATGGCCCCACCACCTCCAAAAGCTACCCCTACAACTGTTTCCACTCAAAAAAAAATACTCCCCACGCTACCCCCCATTCACAAAAACTATCTGTTGCAACTGCCTCACTCCCTCAAAACTACTGCTATGTAACTGTTCCACCCCTAAAACGATCCACTAAAAAAATAACTTGCACCCCTGATTGACAGGAACATAACATTTGCACCTTTCAAGCAGCAGAGCTGCAAAGTTATCCATTTCCAAGAGTGAGACCTTTTAGCCACTCCGGTTTGGACCTCCCATCCCAAAGCAGTGTGGTATTTGTAGTCCCTGCCTTTGACCCTGTGAAATGAATGCTGCAGTATCATAATTTATTTTATTTATTTATTTGTATTTCTTATATACTGCGCTATTATAATCAGTGCGGTTTACAGTTAAAACAGAACATACTACAATGTAACAGGTCACATTGAGTTTACATTGAACAGGGGTAGTAAAACATGGAAGAAACCGGGGTAACTATATACAAATTATGGATACTCTTATGAAGGACATATAAGGATCTTTAAACAGAGGCATACGCTCATGGTCAGGGAGAGAAGGTAGGGGAAAGATGATTAACCATTCTCTAAGGAAGGCTGATCTATGGGGTGGGCTAGGTAGGATCAGGATGTTTTTTTCTGAAAACCTGGATTGGCCTAAAATCTCCTTCCAGGGAGTGGGTGACTTGAAAGGGTAAGGGCTGTTTGCAAAGCTGCCTTTGATCACAATGAAAGACAGATGCATGCTTGTGTACTTAGACACAAGTGCAAGCATTCACGTACGAATTTAAAAAAAAAACACACTCAAAAATACCACCCTGAATTAGTTATCAAAAATACATGTGCATGGTCTAAATACCTTACAATACAATTAATATCAATTGTCCTACTTAAGTATACAAAATTGAAACGCCACAGACAATACAGATACTAACAGGTGTGTTTGTGCACCCACAGAGGCTTAGAAAGAATTCCATGAGCATGATCTGCATACTTTTTCACATTTTATGCATATGTGGATACTGGTAGTTGTGTTCTTTTTTGTTGCAGATTCTGGGTCGAGTTTATTCTGTATTGAGTGATCAGGAGCAGCGTGCTGTCTACGATGAGCAGGGAACTGTTGATGAAGGAGACAGCCTTAGTCGGGACCGAGACTGGGAGGAGTACTGGAGGCTGCTCTTCAAAAAGGTATAATCCAGAAGGGAAAAGTGCAGGGGCTGGAAGTTTAGAAGAAATAGTCTAGCTTGGCTGGTCCCGTAGGAGCTGGGAAAAGGGACAGAGTATGTTATATCTAGCTTGTTGCATGGAACAGAGCTTTACCACTGGTGAAGAATGGGATTATTTGGCAGAGGAGAGAGCATTTGCTGGGGAAAGAAACCTTTTATAACTCTGTTATCTTCTGTATAGTAGTAGCCCTTTTTTGTTTTATTTTCACTGCAGTTAGAGACTTTATGAATAACTAACCCCCTCTTTATGATTTATTTATTTATTTATTACAATTTCTTATATACCGCACTATTGTCAGCGCGGTTTACATACAACAAAATGACCATAACAAACTGCTTGGCTTTACATAGAACAGGAGTAACAACTTGGATAACATGTTTAACATGATATACCTTCTCCAGATTTGGTTGTGAAAGTATCCCTTATTTGGCAAAGAGCAGGGAAGATGCAGACAATATTTACTTAAATTATTTTGTCACCCATTCTGTACAGGCCGTGGGTGGTATTTCAATGTCTTGAAATAAGTTACATTGTGCAACGATAAATCAGTAAAAATTAAAGTTAACATAACATAAACAGATTGTCGCCTTTACTGTTACCCAGACAAAGCTGCAGTCCAGTGATCTGATGGTTTTCTCCAACTGTATTGTCATACCAGAGTTTTACAACAGAGAGAAATAAAGCTCATCAGTAATGAGAGGTTTTCCTCCTGATCTGCTGGTCAAGTCTCACTTTGTAGGTAAAGGCCAAATGCTAGATGTTTTCTTTTATTTTTTTATCTCGCTGCTGGTATGGATCTAGTATTTACCTCTTCAAAATAGAAGTGACATCACTTTCTGAACTAGGAGCAGGAGATAGCATAGCATTAGAGAATACATCTCTCTTCTATATGGAAACCCCCAAAAAGCAAGAGAAGTAAATTGTAAGAGATGAGAAAACAATTTCCCTGTCTCCTTTAAATTTTGACTGGCATTTAAGTTTGAAAATAGTTTTCCAACCTTGCCTATAGCTACAATAGACTAGTACATGTCTAAATTTGTGGAAAGCCTGAGAAGCCAATTTATTTTAGACTCTCTACAAGGCATGGATGCCTATTTTCCAGAGGTGATTGCCTTTGGAGTCTAGTGCAGTGTGGAATCTTTACCCTGTGTACTTTTACTGTTGTTGCTAGGCGATTGTTGTGACTCTGCAATTGGTCTGCTGATGCCTCCTACAAGCTGCATCCAAGCAAATTTCCTTTTAGTGGCAGTTTGCTATTTGATGAGGATCTGTAGAAATCTGTGAGAACCTCTGTAGGATGCCTTTGTAGAGTTTCTGCAGGCTCCCTGTTCAAGTGGGTGGTGGTCAAACTCTAGTGTGCCTCCTGCAGTTACAGGCTTTTCTATCCATGCCCCCCACAGAGCAAAGGTCAAGAGCGTTATTACATTTATTTTTGTGATTCTTAAGGAGGGAGTATCCTTCCAGCCTGACCTGGGCCTGAAGGCAGTCAGTGACAAACTTGGAGTTCTGCATTTCCACATGTAGACCATCGGATCAGTCATTGTGTCAGTTTGGCAAGGAGTTTATTATCTCTTAGATCTTGTCCATTTTCTTTATCCCCATCCAGAAGCAGCACCAGCGATTCTTCAGTTTGTGTCCTGAGCTGCCACTTCTAATTTAGGTTCTGCCCTTTGACCTGGCCATGGCTCTGCACGTCTTCTTGAAGGTCATTTTGGTGGCAGTGGCTTTCTTCCTCCACAAGCAAGGCATCAGGGTTCACCTGTACCTGGATGTCTGGAGAAGTCTAGAGAGGGCACATCCTGGTGATTTGGTGGTAGAATGGTGAGGGTTGGCGACCAACTACCCCAAGAGCAGCCTGATGCCTTCCTAGGACTTACTGTTTCTCGGGCCCAGTCGTTATGATCCTGTTTTGCATTTTCCTCACGATGGAGATGTCCCTGAAGCTGCAAGATCAATTCGGGGAATTTTGTGTACTATATGCTTCCCAATGCCTCAGATTATCTACAACTTCTAGGATCCATACATTTGACCTTTAGAAGCTGATCCTCCGCAAAGACATCAGTTGTCTCTGATCCCCCTGCTGCTGTCAACAGACTCTCTTTCTGAAGATCAAAGAATAGTTGGCGTGATGGCCACAGTCTCTCCATCTGATGGTTGGGATGCCCCCAGAAGCACTTGATTGGGTGATGGTCACCATGGATGCCAGCCTGAAGGGCTGTGAAGCTTACTGTCTAGCTTGGGTGGTCCAGGGCCATTGATCCCCTGCAAGAGGCCTCCTGGCCAATCAGTTAGTGGAGGACAGGGCAATCTGCCTGCCGCTAGAGAGTTTTCAGCCCACATTGGTCTGAATTTTCTTGGACAGTGCACAGTGGTGACGTACGTAAACAATGGTGTGTGGAACTTGCATGGTTACAGAGCTGAATGTTTGGGCAGAAGAAAATCTGATTGCTCTGTTGGTAGCCCACATAGCATAGGTAGACAACATTCAAGTATGCTTCTCGAGTTGAAACATGATGATTCTGGTGAGTGGGTGCAGAGTCTCACACCACCTCATAGGGTGAAGGTGGGACCTCCCATTATTTGACCTATGGCCACTAGGGAGAATGTCAAAGTGGATAACATTTTTTTTCTTTCAGCAGTAGGAAGGATCCACACACAGCGGGCTTTAATAAGATATGCCATGCTGGGTCAGACCAAGGTCCATCAAACCCAGTATCCTGTTTTCAACAGCGGCTAATCTAGGTCATAAGTACCTAGCCGTTTTCCCAAAAGAGACAGGTTCCACAGTACTTGTATTGGGTCAAGCAGTGATATCCTAGGTCCCTTTTAATAATAGTTTATGGACCTTTCCTCAAGGAACTTGTCCAAACCTTTTTTAAACACAACTACACTAACAGCTTTTACTGCATCCTCCGGTAACAAATTTCAGAGTTTGATTATATGTTGAGTGAAAAAATATTTTCTCTTATTAGTTTTAAATAGGTTATCCTGTAGCTTCATTGCATGTCCCCCTAGTCTTTCTGTATTCTGATGAGGTAAACAATTGATCTACGTTTACCCGTTCCACTCCGTTCATTAATTTATAGACTTCTATCATATCGCTCCTCAACAGTCTCTTTTCCATGTTGAAGAGCCCTAACCTTTTTAGCCTCTTATGGGTATCCTTCCATCCTCTTTACCATTTTGGTGGCTCTTCTCTGTATCTTTTCTAATAACACTATATCCTTTTTAAGATACGGTGACCAGACTTGCACACAATATTCAAGGTGTGGTCGCACCATGGAACGATACAGAGGCATTATAATATCCTTTGTTTTATTTTCCATTCCTTTCCTTATGATACCTAGCATTATATTTGCTCTCTTGGCTGCCGCTGCACGCTGGGCGGAAGGTTTTAACATGTTATCCACAATGATGTCTAAATCTTTTTTCCTGGGTGGTGGCTCCTAATGTGGAACCTTGCATTGTGTAACCATAGCTTGGGTGCATAACTTTGCACTTGTCCACATTAAATTTCAGCTTCCATTTGGATGCCCAGCTTTCCAATTTATCAAGATTCTCTTGCAATTTTCCACAGTCCTCAAGGGTTTTAACAACTTTAAATAGTTTTGTGTCGTCTGCAAATTTGATAACTAAACTTGTTCCCATTTCCAGGTCATTTATAAATATGTTAAAGCAGCGGACCCAGCACAGATCCCTGGGGTACACCACTATTTACCTTTCTCCATTGGGAAAATTGGCCATTTAGCCCTACACTTGGCTTTCAACCACTTCCTGATCCACAATAGTACACTGTCTCCTATCCCATGGCTTTTTAGTTTTTCCAGAAGTCTCTTATGAGGGACCTTGTCAAAGGCTTTCTGAAAGTCCAGATGCATATTATCAACTGAGTCATCTTTTGTCTACCTGTTTGTCCACACCTTCAAAAAACATAACAGATTAGTAAGACAAGACATTCCTTGTCTAAAGCCATGTTGGCTGTCTCCCATTAAGCCATGACTGTCTACATGTTCAGTAATTTTGTTCTTTATGATGGTTTCTACCATTTTTTCCAGTACTGACGTCAGGCTCACCGGTTTGTAGTTCCCAAAATCACCCCTGGAACCCTTTTTTTTTAAATTGGTATTACATTGGCCATCTTCCAGTCTTCAGGTATTACAGATGATTTTAATGATAGTTCACAGATTACTAATAGCAGGTCTGCAATCTCATATTTCAGTTCTTTCAACACCCTTGGATGTATACTATCCGGTCCAGTTGACTTGCTACTCTTCAGTTTATCAAATAGTTGTAATACATCTTCCCGGTTTATTGATATTTCTTTCAATTCTTCCACAGTATTGCCTTTAAATACCACTTCAGTCATGGGTAACATCCCTCTACATCTTTCTCAGTAAAGACCGAAGCAAAGAATTTATTCAGTCTCTCCACTATGGCCTTGTCCCCTCTTGGTGCTCCATTTGCCCCCTCTATCATCTAAAGAATCCAACTGACTCTCTCAGGTTTTTTTTTTTGCTATGAATGTGCTTGAAAAAGTCTTAAGTATTTTTGCTTCCACAGCAAGTTACTTCTTAAATTCTCTTTTGTCTGCCTTATCAATGCCTTGCATCTAACTGGCCAGTGCTTGTGCTGTTTCCAGTTTTTGTCATTGGGCTCTTTATTTTTCCATTTCCTGAAAGATGTATTTTTGGCAACAACAGCCTCTCAGACCTCACCTTTAAACCATGCTGACAGTTTTTTGAACTTTCTTCCACGTTTCGTGGAATACAGTTCTGGGCTTCCAAGATAGTATTTTTGAACACCACCCAAGCTTGATGTAAGGCTTTAACCTTTGCAACTGCTCCTTTTAGTTTCTTCTTAACTATTTTCCTCATTTTATCATAGTCTCCCTTTCGAAAGTTAAAAGGTAGTAATGTGGATTTCCTTACCATCCCTCCTCCATTAATTAAATCAAATACGATCTTGCTATGATCACTATAGCCAAGAGGCCCCAATACTCTTATTTCTTGCACCAAAAAGGCTTCCACTCTGGTCGGTTCATGAACCAGCTGGTCTGTGAAGCAGTCATTTATTTCATCTAGAAACTCTATCTCCCTAGCACAGTGATGGCTAACCTTTTTGAGCCCGAGTGCCCAAACTGCCGCACAAAACCAAAGAATTTCCTCAAAGTGCCAGCACGTCAATTAAAGCTCCATTTGCATAAGGTGCTTCATTTGCATAAATATTTGCATAATGTTACCATACACTAACTTTTAGTAAACATGCCTCTTAATGAGTATATGGATAAAGAAAGACTAAAAGGTTTCTACATTACTATAATCCAGTACCAACCGCCAGGCACATTAGGAACTACTACAAACGCTGCCCATTTAGAACCCATAGCAAACCCGCCGTATCCTAACAGCACTACCAGGACTCACAAAGCACCATACTCTACCTATCAAAAGGCAACACTGCAAATATTAAACCAATACATCTCAGAGAACAACAATACATGACCTACTGGGGAAAGAACAAGTGGCAATGTCAAATAGGAATTATATAAACAGAATACCTCAGCTCAGTTACACATGCAGAACAGACCATTACCAAACAAGGAATCACAATTTAGAAACAGGAAGACAATAATTAAACTGGGAACCCCAAAAGCCAAACTTGGAATATACAACAACACTGTAGAAATAAAACTATATATTAATTTCCTCTTGTACTAAACAAAGCGCAAAAATTAATGATGCACATTTCCCAGAGCTGACATATTCCAATTAATAAATTCAAAATAAAGAGATATTTTTCTACCTTTTGTGCATTTTTTTCAGTTGCAATTGTTCCAGCCACTTTCTTCTGGTTTCTTCTTCGTGTCTTCTGCTAACTCTCCATCTGCTGTCCATTTGTCCTTTCTTCTGTCTTCTTGGGTTTTTTTTCCATTCTCTCTCTACATCTGCTTTAACATACTAATCTTTCTCCTTTTGCTCTTTCCTCATTCCTATTTCATCTACTCAAAATTTACCCCTCCATCCTCAATCCCCACTTACTCTCCCAATACCCGGCCAATTGTAGATTTTTTATCCCTCCCACACAAAATATTTTTCCCCTCTCCATTTTACTCTCCCAGCCCCATCCCATTCTAATCCTCCCCCAACACCAGCTCCCTTCTAGTTCCAGCCTCACCCAGCATCCATTCCCTTCTAGTCCCTGCATCAGCCCATTTCCAGTCCTAGCAGCCCCCCACCCCAGTTCCAGTCCTAGCAACCCCCCAACCCACTACCAGTGCGATGCCCCCCCCATCAACCATCTTCCATTCCTACACCCCCCTCACCCCTTTTTCCGTTTAAGCCCCCCCCTATAACCCATTACCAGTCCTAACCCCCCATCAGCCCACTTCCAGTCCTAACCCCTCCCCATCAGCCCATTTCTTGTCCCAGCCCCCCATAGCCCATTATCAGTCCTAAACCCCCCCATAGCCCATTACCAGTCCTAACCCCATCAGACCACCTCCAGTGTTAACCCCCCATCAGCCCATTTCCAGTCCTAACCCCACCCAACAGCCCACCTCAAGTCCTAACCCCTCCCCATCAGCAGTCCTAACCCCCCTAGCCCATTAGCAGTCCTAACCCCCCCCTCTCTAGCCCATTAGCAGTCCTAACCCCCCCCATAGCCCATTAGCAGTCCTAACCCCCCCTCACCCCATTTCCAGACAGCCCCATCAGCCCCCATCAGCCACAGCCCATTAGCAGTCCAAACCCCCCCCCCCTAGCCCATTAGCAGTCCTAACCCACCCCCCATGGCAAATTTAAAAAAAAAAAAAAAGCAGCTGGCTCTGGCTTCTGCCGCGGCAGCGGCAGAATGCAATGTCCTGTGGGGCCCCCTCCGCCCGCTAAGCCCCTCTGCAAGGGCTTTCAGATTCGCGAGGGAGAGCGTCTCCCTCGCGTCTCTGTTAAGCCCGCAGGGGCTAATGGGAAATTTCCCATCAGTCCCTCGCGTCTAAAGGGGCTGATGGGAAATTTCCCATTAGCCCCTGCGGGCTTAACAGAGACGCGAGGGAGACGCGGTCTCCCACGCGAATCTGAAAGCCCTTGCAGAGGGGCTTAGCGGGCGGAGGGGGCCCCGCGGGACACTGCATGCTGCCGCGTCCGCGGCAGCAGCCAGAGCCCGCTTTTTCTTTTTCTGCGGACCTTCACGCGTGCCAGCTGCAAGGCCTTCGCGTGCCACAGCTGGCACGCGTGCCATAGGTTCGCCATCGCTGCCCTAGCATGTCCTGCCATGACACTGACAGTTAATACCGGGGTAATTGAAATCACCCATTATTATTACTGTGCTGTAACTTTTGTTAGCTTCCCTTATTTCTTTGAGCATTTCATCATCCATTTGTTCATTCTGGCCAAGCAGTCGATAGTACACCCTCCACTGTCATTGCCTTCCCCTTTTTACATGGAATTTCAATCTATAGATTCTCCAGGACCAAGCAGGAAGTCAGTCCTCACATATGGGTGATGTTAGCGCCGATGGAGCCCCCATGCAGAGCATCTCCCCAGCTTTCAAAGAAAGCCTTTGGGAATGCAGCCACGCATGTGCGGTCCCCTTCCTGCCCAAAGGTGCCATCTTGCTCAGTCTTCTTTTTTCACGGAGCCCTAGGACGTGTGTCCCTGTCACCTGTGGGAAAAGTGGATTTTCCTGCGTTGAGACGAGTTATTTTCTTCGTTTTGACGTCGGTTCCTTTCCCGCCTGGACTCGGTACACCGGTGCTGAGCCTGGATCTCTCTCTTTCGGTTTTTGTCCTTAGAGACTGCGTTCGCGCCATTTTTTTCTTTTCCCTGGCAGCCCGATTTTTTTTTATCTTGCAGGGGCCCTTTTTCCCCCGATGGCTGCCAGTGGCTTTAAGAAGTGTGATCGGTGCAAGAAGCTGATGTCTCTCACTGACACACATGACTGCTGCCTCCGGTGCCTGGGGCCCGACCATCATCCTAAGGTCCCTGTGGCAAAATGTCCTCGAAGGCATTGCAGAGCCGTCAGCACCAGCGTGAGAGGATCTTCTCCGACTCGGCGTCTGGACGGGTCCGGACTTTGTCAGAGGCCTCAACGTCTCGGGAGTCTGACCCCGAGCATCGTCGGGGCTCCTTTGAGAGGGAGTCCCCCTCGAGGGAGCACCGAAGGAAGAAGAAAACCTGCGAGGGCGGCATCGCTGGACGCTCTTGGCTCCTCGATGGCCAGGTCGCATAGCCCTGATTGCCGTCCCAGGTCTTTGGAGTCGGAGAGGCCTGCGAAGCATCCTCGTGTGGAGTCGGAGGCCCCGAGTCACGTGAGTACTGTAGTCCTCGTGGACTCTCCTCCGGGGGAGCCGACGTCGGGCCCGACAGGTCTCCTGAGCTTGGACTCAGGTTGACGGCCTTGGAGAGCAGATTGTCTGTCTGCCTTCATGGAGCAGCAGCGGGTGCTGATCGCCGGCGCATCTGCCCTGACCACCGGGACCTCGACATCCAAGTCGACCCCGGAGGCCGAGGTCACCCTCGGCCTCCCGTTTGGGACCAAGGTCGTCGACACCAGTACCCTCGGCGTCGGGGCGGATGGCGTCGGTGCCTGCCCACTCGGAGGAATCGACGTGGGAGACTGAGGAAGAGGAGTCCCCGGACACCTTCCGGACTCGGTACGTCCCTTCAGACTCTGAGATCCGAGCCTCAGCCAAGGTCCCCCCGGAGGATACCGGGTTCTCGGATTTCGTACAGGACATGGCCAAAGCCTTGGCCTTCCCGGCGGACCCCGAGGAGTAGCCGAGTAGCTCGAGGCCCTGCAGTATGAGACTCCTCCCAAGGAGGCCTTTACTTTGTCGGTTGCTCTTCCGCATGTGGGAGGCGCTGGCCTCAATGCCGGTTTTAAGCAAGTGGGTCAATTCCATTTATCGAGTCCGCAAGAGCCCTGGGTTCCAAAAGGCACAGCTACTGCACCACTCCATGGTTGTGGAATCGGCCATGCATCGCCTGAAGAGTCAGAAGATGCACTCCTCGGTGCCTCCCGGCAGAGAAGCCCAGAACCTGGATGCCCTAGGTAGAAAGTGCTTCCAGGGCTCTATGCTTGCTTGCTGCATCCAGACCTACCAGCTGTACATGGGCATGTACCTTCGAGACCTGGCAAAGGAGATTGCCAGGTTCTCTGCTGGTCTGTCCGAGGAACCTTTGCAGAGGTTCAAGGCCTTGTCATCTGGTATTCAAGAGTGCTCAAAGTTTATCTCTCGAGCAGCCTATGATGGATTTGAGGCTTCGGCCTGGGTAGCAGGGGCCGGCATCGGTGCATGCCGCCAGGCCTGGCTACAATCCTCGGACCTCGAGCCATGGGTGCAGGACAAGTTGATCGATGTCCCTTGTTGGGGTGAAAACCTCTTTGGCAAGCCCATGGCTGAAAAGGCTGCAGAACTCGAGACCAAGACTCTTACCCGGACGAGGCTGTCCAGGAAAACCTCTGCCCCTTCTCAGAAGAAGAAGGGCTCGGGGGAAAAAGGCCTTTTACCCGAGGAGGACCACTGCCTACAAAACCTACCCTCACTACCAGGCCTCTGCAGCTCCCCAACAGGGCTAGCAGGCCAAGGTTCAGGGTCATGGGCCCCGTAGGCAGAAGGCGCCCAAGCCTCCTACTCCAGCTCCTGCTCAGCAGGGAGGGAGTTTTTGACTATGCCAACATAGCCTCTCCTCTCCAGGGCACAGGAGGTCGGCTGACCCTGTACGCAGACAGGTGGCCAGCCATCACAGGGGATACTTGGGTGTTAAGCATCATCGAGAGGGGCTATCTGCTCCACTTCACCCAGTTACCCCCTCCCCCTCCTACTTTCCAGGGGAGCCTCCAAGACCCCCTCTGCACAGAAACTTACTCCTTCAGGAGTTGAAAGGCCTGCTACAGGACCAGGTGGTGGAACCGGTGCCTCACCACCTGGAAGGGCAAGGCTTCTACTCGAGGTACTTCCTGGTACCAAAGAGAACAGGAGGTCTCAGGCCCATCCTAGACCTGAGAAATCTGAACAAGTTTCTGGAGAGAGAAAAGTTCAAAATGCCTACCCTTGGAATCTTACTGCCCTACCTCCAGCAGGGAGATTGGCTATGCTCCTTAGACCTAAAGGATGCTTATACTCGCATCCTCATCCATACAAATCACAGGCAATACCTCAGATTTGTGGTGGGAGGGAACCACTTCCAGTACAGAGTGCTTCCCTTTGGCCTCACCTCTGCCCCCAGGGTTTTTACAAAGTGCCTGGCGGTGGTAGCGGCCTACCTCAGGAACCAGGGGATCTTTGTGTTCCCTTACCTGGATGACTGGCTTATCAGGGGCTGGTCTCCACAAGAGGCCAGGCAGGCCACCTTCAGAACCATATCTCTGCTTCAGCACCTGGGGTTCGTTATAAACTTCCCAGAGTCCACTTTAGTCCCCTCACAAGACCTGGAGTTCATAGGGGTGAGGTTGGATACCATCCATGCAAAGGCCTATTTGCCTGTGGACAGAGCTCACAGGCTGATGAAGTTGGCCGGCCAGTTTCAGGCAAACTCTCTGGTCTCTGCCAGACACTTCCTCTGGCTCTTAGGTCACATGGCTTCCACAGTGCATGTCACCCCAAATGCCTGTCTGCACATGAGGCCAGCTCAGTGGTGCCTCAGGGCACAGTGGGTACAGGCCACAGGGAAGTTGTCAGACAGGATAAAGGTGTCCAAACCCTTGGTGGACTCCCTACGCTGGTGGAGGCATCTCCCAAACCTGGTCGGGGGAGTTCCTTTTCGAGCCTCCCCACACACTCAGGTACTGACAACCGATGCTTCCCTGCAAGGCTGGGGGGCACATTGCCAGGGGACCTGCACTCAAGGCCTGTGGTCTCTGTGGGAGGCCGCCCAGCAGGTCAACCTGTTGGAACTGCGAGCCATTCGACTAGCCTTACGGACTTTCTCTCAGGTCCTCTCTCACCAGTCTGTCCTAGTTCAGACGGACAACCAAGTGGCTATGTTCTACGTAAACAAGCAGGGAAGCACAAGCTCTCTGCTCCTGGGCTATCAATCAGGGCATGACCCTCAGAGCGGTCTACCTCCTCGGACAGGCTAAGCAGACTCCTGCAGCCTCACGAGTGGCAGTTGGATCCTCGGGTAGTCCAACAGATCTTTCTGAAGTGGGGACTTCCAACCATGGATCTTTTTGCCAGTCCGCTGAACAGTCAACTACCCAAGTTCTGTTCCAGACAACCGCATCCTCTGAGGGCAGCGGCAGATGCATTCCTGATCTCCTGGTCCGAAGGCCTGCTGTATGCGTTTCCTCCCACACCTCTGGTGGCCCGGACTCTATTCAAAACCCAGCAGGACCGAGCCATGGTGATCCTGATAGCCCCCAGTTGGCCCAGGCAGCCGTGGTTCCCTCTTCTGCAGTTGGCAGTGGATGCTCCTCTTCCTCTGGGACTGCAACCCGACCGTCTGACTCAGGATCAGGGGGTCCCTCTTACATCCCAACCTCAAATCCCTCAATTTGATGGCCTGGCTGCTGAAAGGCTAGCCCTTGCTCCTACCAAAGGAGGTTGAAGAGGTGGTGTTGGCCTCCAGGAAGCATTCCACTCGGAAGGCCTATGCTCTGAAGTGGCGTAGGTTTTCCACTTGGTGTTCTCAACAGCAGGAGGATCCCTTCTCCTGCTCGGTCCCGGTGGTACTGCAATACCTGCTCCACCTGTCCAACCTGGGACTTCAGTCCAACTCTGTCCTGGTCCACCTCAGTGCCCTCTCAGCTCACCACTCGCCGGTGGATGGACAATCCCTCTCGGGCCACCCTCTGGTGTCTCGCTTCCTCAGAGGCCTGCTTCTGCTCAAGCCTCCTATTCGTCCACCGGCCACTGAGTGGGATCTCAATGTGGTCTTGCAGCAACTGACTCGCCCACCTTTTGAGCCGATGGCTACCTGCCACTTATGTTTCCTATCCTGGAAGGTGTTATTTCTTGTGGCACTCACCTCGGCTAGGCGTGTGAGTGAGCTTCAGGCTCTGGTCTCGGATAGGCCATATACCAGGTTCTATAAGAACAGGGTAGTCTTGAGGACTCATCCTAAGTTCCTTCCCAAGGTGGTGTCCTCCTTCCACCTCAACCAGGAGGTGGTACTTCCGACGTTCTTTCCCAGGCCACACGCCAGTAGGGCCGAAACTGTCTTGCATACTCTGGATTGTAGAAGGGTGCTGTCCTTTTACCTAAAACGTACGCAGGGGCATAGAAGGGCTTCTCAGCTCTTCATTTCCTTTGACCCTAATAAATTGGGGTTGCCTGTCACTAAGCATACGTTGTCCATCTGGGTGGCAGACTGTATCGCCTGGATGTACAGGGCAGCTGGTCTCTCCCTGGAGGGTTGAGTCACAGCCCACCGGGTCAGGGCGAAGGCCGCATCAGTAGCTTACTTCTGTTCTGTTCCATTGGCAGACATCTGCCGGGCCGCTACTTGGTCTTCAAGCCAGACTTTTGTGGACCACTACTGCCTTGAGAGGGAGTCCCGTAGGGACAGTGCTTTCGGGCAAGCGGTACTCCGTAATCTCTTTGAGGTTTAGGCAACTCCTATCCTCCGGCCCTGGTGTTGGGCTGCCATTCAGGTATGGTCTCCGAGAAGATTCTCTCACTGTTGCTGAGGCTCTAGAGGGAGCTCTATTTTTCAGCCTGGGTTCCTGGTAGCCCAGAGCTAGGGAGTCACCCATATGTTAGGACTGACTTCCTGCTTGGTCCTGGAGAAAGAGTAGTTACTCACCCGTAACAGGTGTTCTCCAGGAGCAGCAGGAATCAGTCCTCACGACCCTCCCTCCTGCCCTTTGAATTGCAGTTGTATATAGTTCATTTTCTTTTTTCGTGCTGTCTTTTAGCTATGTCATCAGACTGAGCAAGATGGCACCTTTGGGCGGGAAGGGGACCGCGCATGCGTGGCTGCATTCCCAAAGGCTTTCTTTGAAAGCTGGGGAAATGCTCCGCATGGGGGCTCCGTCGGCGCCGACGTCACCCATATGTGAGGACTGATTCCTGCTGCTCCTGGAGAACACCTGTTACAGGTAAGTAACTACTCTGATTCTACAGCAAATTTTGTTTCCTGCAAAACTTTAATCCTTGTGACTCACTGCCCTCTCTAACATAGAGCGCAACCCCTCCACCAATTTGATCAGCTCTATCATTGTGATATAGTTTGTACTCAGGTATCAGTGTCCCACTGATTGTTCTCCTTCCACCATGTCTGTGAGATACCAATCATATCTAACCCCTCATTTAGTGCTATATATTCTAACTCTCCCATCTTATTTTTTAGACTTCTAGCATTTCCAATTCATCCTGCTAGACCAGTCCAGACAATTGGGTTAAGTACCCCTGCCAGCAGATGTTGGAGACAGAGAAAAAACTCTACCAGAAGCTGATTGGCTGGGATCTGATAGATATACAGGCATGCCCCTAGGGGTCACCCTCAGTATTTTCTCTGTCTTCAGCAGATGATGGTGCTTTTACTTAGCTCTCAGCTATTTTTTCCTTTCTTAATTCCACTAACTGGAAGTTGCAGGGCACACAGGAGGTGTTCCTCTGTATTTCCCAGACTTCAGATCCCCTTTTAGATCTACTGTATTAGGAGCTCCTGGTTTGGAGGTTCAGTCGAGCTCCCAAAGTTAAGGGTGATATTTTTTGCTGGCTCCTGGCCAAGAGGGCCTGCTTTACCGGGAGTCCAGGGTAGCCTTCAGCCTTACTCTGCACTGCTTGTCGAAGACTTGGCTACAGAAGGTTTCAGCTACAGTGAGTTTACTCGAGCCATTAGCGGGCTGATCCTTGTCTTGCTCCCCCCCCCCCCCCCCGCCACTGCCGTTGCAGTTTGCTTTCGTGGTGTTCTCTCTTTTCATCGGGTAATGGCTCTGGAATTAACGCCGCACAGCCCTCGATCGCACTCAACACGCGGGGAAGCAAACGGGCAGAAATTCCTTCTCTTAGAGCGGAGCGCTGGATCGCAAGCGGCAGCAAAAATAGTTTTTAGCCCTCTCGGCCGAAACAGAACCACGTTTTTCTTACTAAGCCGGCAAATTTTTATTGCAGAGTTTACCTTCATATAGCAGCAGATCGCAGCAACTAATCAACTCTGTGTTTTTACGAGGTGTTTTTGGCGGGTCTTTTTCTTATGCTGGCAGCCATTTTCTCCTTACCTTGTGGCTTACTGTGGCGGCCATTTTCTGGCTACACAATCACATGGCTGTTAGCTCTTTCACCAGCTTAGTTCTTTTTACCTTTTTTATTGGAAGAAGATTTTGTCACGAGAACAAATGCCTTCCTCCTCTCAGCGCTGCATGGTATGCAGCAAGAAACAAAAAGAGCTGAAGGATAGAGTCTGTGTGGCCTGCTCTTCTCATCCTGGAGAGTCTTCAGCAGCAGCTTCAGGGACGTCTGTGAGAGAAGCTGTCTCTATCACCACAGTTCCCTCCGCAAGTCCACATACAGCACAGGCAACGGAAGGGTTCACAGAGCCTCCCTTGCTTCTCCCTCAGCCTACGACTTCGTCCAGCCTGGCTTTAGAGGTCTCTTCTCCTTCATCTGATGCTCAATTTCTTTCCCTCTTTAAACAAGCCTGGTCCATCTGGCGCTCAGAGGCATCAGCAGGCGGTTCAGCAGGACAGATCTCTCCTTCGGGGGACACAGACAAAGCCACAACTTCAAGGAAGTGTTCCCTCAGTGATTTGCATTCCAAGGATAGTGCTTGTCTCCCCAAGAAGATCTTGTGGGGTTCAGAAACATCGCCAGTTGTTCCAGAAGACGAGCTTTCTTCGGAGGATGGTAGTTCCGAGCAGGAGGATGGTGAATACTCGCCATTGGCCGCGTCAGAAGACAGCCAGGGAGATACACAAATTATCTGCCTTTTTCGGAAGGACGAGTTACCGGCGTTAATTGTGCAGATAGTAGACGCTTTACGCTTGGGGGACCCTCCCGAACCTCAAGCAGAGGCGCAATCGGACCCAATTCCTCAAGGTATCCGAAAGCCCTCCAGAGCCTTTCCTTTTCCAGCGGAACTACAACAGCTGGTATCCCAAGAATGGGAAGCACCGGATGCTTCTCTGCACACAGCTCACAGTCTCGGCCAGTTTTATCTTTGGTCTCCCACGGACCGGGAAAAGTGGCTAGCATATCCTAAGGTGGACGTGCTAGTGACGGGCGTAACAAAACATACCAGTTGAAGGTGGAGCAGCTCTGCGTGACCAACAGGATAGAAAGGTTGAGAGTCTTCTCAAAACTGCCTTTTCCTCCTCGACGCTAGCACTCCAAGCCACCGTCTGTGGTGGTCTTGGGGCTCGATCCCTCCTATGATGGATTCAGCGCTTGCCAGAGGATCCGGCTCTAGCTCGCTTGGATTCTGTCACAGCGTACTTAGCAAGTCATAAAAAGCATCTGCTTCGGCTCTCGGCTCGTTCAATAGCGGCGGTCACCATGGCCCATCGATGGCTTTGGTTATGCCAGTGGTAAGCGGATGTCGCCTTTAAAGGTAGGCTTCTTTTTGGCAAAGACCTAGATAAGTTAGTCAAGGATCTAGGCGAAGTGAAGCCTCAATGTCTTCCGGAGGACAAGCCAAAGTCCTCTGGACGCCGGTCATCCCAATCTTATCCTATAACTTTTAGGCATATGTCTCGATTCAGAGACACTCGCCGTTTCCAGTCAAATCGGTGCCTTCTTTTACAGCTAATCGCTTGGGCCAAAATCGCAGTCCTTTTGGGGAGCCCGAAAGAACAACGAAAGAATACTCGGGCCCAAACAAGCTTTCCAGAACCATGCGCTCCTCCCTCTGACGGGTCGGGCTGCCCACCCGAGAGACTGCCTCCAGCTGGAGGTCGTCTGTCTGTTTTCTCGGCAGTGGGTGCTCATTATGTCAGATCATTGGGTTCTCCAGGTCGTGTCTCAAGATTACGCTCTCGAGACTTTTCGACCCATTCGCTACGCTTTCCTTATCTCTCCAGGGGGGGCACCTCGGAAAAGAGAGATCATTCCCTTCACGGTCTGTCGTCGTCTTCTCCTCCGGGCCATTTGCCCCATTCCTTCCGCTGAACGGGATACGGGCCGGTATTCCATCTATTTCATGGTGCCCAAAAAGGACGGCTCCTTTTGGCCGATTCTCGACCTCAAAAGCATCAACTCTGCATTCGGTCATCCAGGCGGTCCGCAAAGGCGAGTTCCTTCTCTAGATCTCACGGAGGCCTGCTTCCACATTCCGATTCGCAGCGACCAGCAGTGGTTCTTGCGTTTCGCCATTCTTGGCAAGCATTTCCAGTTTTGTGCCATGCCATTCGGCCTAGCTATAGTACCACGTACCTTCTCCAAAGTCATGGTAGTGGCGGCAGCCTTACGCAAGGAAGGAATTCGCGTACATCCGTACTTGGACGACTGGCTCATGCGGGCCGATTCCTTTGCGGAAGCCTGCGACACAGTAAATCACATGGTCTCCTTCGTGGAAAGTCTCGGGTGGGTGGGTGGTCAATCGAGCCAAAAGCTCATTGCAGCCCGCTCAGTGCTTGGATTTTCTCAGAGCTCACTTCGATACTGCTCAGGGCAAAGTCATTTTGACTCACGACTGGTTTCTCAAGCTGGCGTCCCAGATACGGACTTTTCTGCGGCGGGACTGCCCGCACGCATGGAATTTACCTTCAAGTGCTGGGGTCCGTGGCGGCTACCATCGAGGTGGTTCCGTGGGCCAGAGCACACATGCGCGGGCTACAATGAGCGTTGCTCGCTCGTTGGTCCTCGCTGTTGGAAGACTACAACATTCGGTTTCCAATACCCCCATCAACCAGGAGCGATCTGCAATGGTGGCTTTTGCGGTCTCATCTCTTCAAGGGCGTTCCCCTAGAGTCTCCTCAATGGATTTTATTGACAACAGATGCAAGCCTTTCCGGTTGGGGAGCGCATTGCCTGAATCGTTTGCTCAGGGCATTCGGTCGCCTCATGAGGCGTGATGGTCCATAAACCGTTTAGAAGCCTGAGCGGTCCGGCTAGCTTTGTTGAAATTTCTGCCTCTGCTTCACAGCCAGGCGGTTCAAGTTCTCTCAGACAACGCGACAACGGTATCCTACCTCAACTGCCAAGGCGGAACAAAAAGTCTCAGCGTGGCCAAGGAAATGACTTTGCTTTTCCATTGGGCGGAGAAGCGCCTTCAGGCTCTGTCGGCACAGCACATTGCAGGCACATCCAATTGGATGGCAGATTTTCTCAGCCGTCATGGCCTCGATCCGAGCAAATGGGAGCTAGCTCCCTGGGCGTTCCAAAAAATCGTGCACAGATGGGGTCGGCCCACGATGGACCTCATGGTGTTGTGTCCCCAGGCGCCCCTATTGGCGTAGGAAATAAGGGCGTCCGGTGACATTTTATTTATTTTAAGGAGTGGTTGAGCTGAACGACCAGGAGGATTCTGGTCCTTGTAGTGCAGAACTCCTTATAAAGAACAATCTACGCCAAAGTGTAGGGTAATAAGGCTTTATTTCCCCGGTCAACGCTTAGGTTCAATAAGACACAAAAGAAAATGAAGGTAATTCTTTCCTCTAACAAAAAGGTTCCACCATTATATAAACAGTTAAGGGTTGTAGGCTTCACAATTAGCTGTTTATCTGGGTTAATTTCTATTGATTTGAAAGAAGCCTTAACATCAGGAAACAAATGGTTATCAACTTCACCATATGCAGAGTTCTCTTTTCTTTATACATCCAGCAAGGCAATCAAGCTAGTTCTTGAACAAAAGTTACATTCCATTGGTTCACTCTGAGGAATGGGAACACTGGTTTCACAATCAAAGTCCATTGATTCTGGGTCACTACCTTCTTCAGTGCTATGACTGTCTTCAGTATCTGTTAACTCCTCACAGGGGTTCTTCTGTTTCTCATACAACTTCCTTAGCACACTGTTGGGAAGTGCTTTTAAAAGGTTAGCTTTACTTCTTCTAACTTTCTGAGGCTTATCTATTTGCATAAGGTTTTCATCACTTAAACTTTCCCTTATAATGAAAGGCTTTTCATACCTTGGCTTCTGTAGGCTGCCACACCCAGGACTCAGCTTGCGACGTAGCTTCTCAGGCTGACAAGCTGTTCTGTGCACTGCTCTATAATCAGAGTTACCAGGAAAACCTGACGTGGATTTCCACTCTCTGTGTTTCTGGGCAAAAGTATCCCTGTAGAAGGAATCTCCTTTCCTTGTGCCTTTCTGGTTTAGCATAGGAGACTTACTTGGGCTAGGAGAATTGCTTTCATCAGGCCAGCTGCTTCTTTGGTTTGCTTGGCTTTGGACTCCGTTCCAATACCTTTGGCCTCTCTGGACTTTATCCCTTTGAGTATACCTCTTTTGGATTCTGTCTCCTTGAGTTGGCTGCCCATGGAAGCCTTCCTGTTCCAGGCTTCTCTCACTGCTCCGGCTGCTAATCCTTTTCCTGCTACCGGTCCTTCTGACCTTGCCTCTCTGGATCTTGCTCCTGCCTCTGCCGGTTCCAGTTCCTGTTCCTCCTCCACTGATCATCTGGTTTCCTTTATAAAGGGATTTCTGGTTTGCACGTTCTGAGTTTGAGGACAGGTGAAACTGCTTGTTATTAATGTGATCAGTGCTAGAGCACGTTGCTTGTAATTGTTCATGCACCCTCTGGCTGAGCTGCACTGGAACTGCGCTCTCTGCCTTTTCTGAGTTCCATGAAAATCAGGAGTTTTTTCCAACACTTTTTCTTCTCTAGCTCCAGCCTCATGACAGTTGTCAACCAATGCCAAGGTCCTGGCCTTCAACCGCCGCAGGGAACAGGGGTCACAGGACTTGGATGCCTTAGCCCAGCCATGGCCGACGACAACACTGCTGTATATCTTTCCCCCGTGGCCACTTGTAGGCAGGGTTCTCCAGCGAATCCGGATGCATTCAAGCACTGATTCTAGTGGCTCCAGATTGGCCTCGGAGACCATAGTATGCTGATCTCATTCGTCTAGCCCGAGCACCTCCTCTGGGGCTTGCAGAGAGCTTCTTCGGCAGGGGCTGGTCTTAATGGACAACCCCGCTCCCAACTGTCTTACGGCTTGGCTATTGAACGCCGCCAGTTGAGAAACAAGAGTTATTCACCTTGAGTGGTGGCAACCTTGCTTAACGCTTGTCGTCCTTCGGCGTCGCATGCTTATGCTCGGGTGTGGCATATATTTAAGGCCTGGTGTTCTGGCCGTCAGCTCTCACCATGGCGAGTTCATATTCCTCAAATCCTAGCCTTTCTGCAAGAGGGTCTCAACAAGGGCTTGGCTCTTGGGTCTCTGAGTGCACGTCTCGGCCCTTACCTGTTTCAGAGGGCCGATAGATGGCTGTTCCCTCGCATCCCACACAGACGTAGCGTGGTTTTTGAGAGGGGCTAAGGTGGTACGTCCACCTCTCCGTCCAGTAGGTTCTGCCTTGGGATCTAGTCCTGGTCCTAAGAGTACTTATGGAACCTCCTTTTGAACCACTTAAGGAGTTGTCTCTTCGATCTCTCTCTGAAGACAGTCTGTCTTTTTAGTAGCGATTACCTCAGTGCAAAGGGTATTGGAACTACAGGCGTTGTCCTGCTGCAACCCCTATCTCTCTCTGTTTTTCGGAAGGTGGTGTCTCTCTGCGAACGGTTCCGTCCTTTTTGCAGGTTCTAATGCCTTTTCATGCAAACCAGCCTATTTTCTTGCCTGCCTTTCCCAAAGAGCAGTTTTCAGGGTGACCGAAGAATATTCAAAGACTTGAACTCAAGAGGGTTCTTTATCGTTATGGAACGAATTTGTAACCTTCAAATAAGTCTGATCGTCTTTGTTCTGTTCGCCGGTCCTCAAAGGACTAGCGGCTTCATAGCCTCCCATTTCTAGGTGGCTTCTAGAAATGATTGAATCCGCATATATCCGCCGTGGCAAATCTGTACCCTCTGGGTTACGTGCACATTCTACGAGGGCCCAGGTGAGTTTGTGGGCGAAAAGTTCTCAGGTTACCCCTCTTGACATTTTGTAGAGCGGCAACCTGGTCTTCCCTATCCACTTTCGGCCATCACTATCGGCTAGACCTTCAGGCGTGGGAGGACGCCACATTCGGGACCAATGTGGTTACAGCGGCTCTGTCTTCCCACCCGGAGGGCAGTTAGCTTGGGTACTACCCAGTTGTCTGGACTTGGTCTAGCAGGATGAATTGGAAGGAGAAATTTCACTTACAGATAATTTCCTTTCCTGGAATCCTGTTAGACCAGTCCAGGACCCTCCCTATGTTGAGCACAGACAGTAGTTTGCAAAAGTCTCACTATGAGCCACATCTCGAGGAGGGGTTCTCCACTGCTTTTCAGACTTTCTTTCCGCTGTACATAGCTATTTAATGTTCTTGTTTTCCTTATTGCTTGTCAAAGTATACTGAGGAGGACTCCTAGGGGCATGCCTGTATATCTACCAGATCCCAGCCAATCGGCTTCTGTTAGAGTTTTTTTTCTCTGTCTCCTCCAACATCGGTTGGCAGAGGTACTTAACCCGATTGTCTGTACTGGTCTAGCAGGATTCCAGGAAAGGAAATTATCGATAAGTGAAATTTCTCCTTGCATACAAACATTTTAGAGACTGTGTATTTTATTCATATTAATCCAGCTATCGGTAGTCAGGGGTATTTTGGAATCTTTAAGCTCTTTCTGCTCCATACTCAAGGACATTTGGGTTACTTTTGTCTTTACTGGAACCTCTCTGCTGATATGCCCTAACTTCATTTTTTTGGTAGTATCCTTCAAGGATACATTGTTCTGAACCATGCACTCTTGGGCGACTGCCGGCTCTCCCCTATTATCTAGTTTAAAAGCTGCTCTGTCTCCTTTTTAAAGGTTAATGCCAGCAGCCTGGTTCCATCTCGGTTAAGGTGAAGCCCATCCCTTTGGAAGAGCCCCCCTTCCCCAGAATGTTCCCCTTCCCCAGAATGTTCCCCAGTTCCTAACAAATCCAAAACCCTCATACTTGCACCATCATCTCATCCATGCATTGAGATTCCAGAGCTCTGCCTATCTCTTGGGTCCTGCGTGTGGAACGGGAAGCATTTCAGAGAACGCTACCCTGGAAGGTCTGGATTTCAACTTCCTATCTAAAAGTCTAAATTTAGCCTCCAGAACCTCCCTACCACATTTTCCTAGGTCACTGGTACTGACATGTACCAAGACAGCAGACGCCTCCCCAGCACTATCTAAGACCTTGTTTAGGTGGTGCATGAGGTCTGATACCTTCGCACCAGGTAGGCATGTTACCACACTATCCTCATGTCCACCAGCCATCCTACATGCCTAATGATCGAATCACCAACTATAACAGCTGTCCTAACCCTGCCCTTATGGGCATATGGCCCTGGAGAAACTTCCTCAGTGCGAGAGGGTTTTACACCACCTGGAGGACAGGATCACTTCCTGCCACATCAGGGTGATGCTCTCCTGTTATGTGACCTCTCACCTCCATGGCAACAGGGATGCTGCCAGACTGGAGGTGGGACTTCAGTACTTTATCCCTGTAGGTCTTGTCTACGTACCCGTAGGTCTCGTGGATGCCCTGTTTCATGTATGGCCCCATGAAAGCTTCTGTATGTCTTTCCTCTATGGTCCTTGGTGTGCTGCCTTCTGCACAAGATTTGGCCTTATCCTGGGCTTGATGATTCTGGGGGCCTCAACTTGGCGGACGGTGCTATAAGGATCGCCTGTAACTGTTGTCAGGACTACTGCTCCTGTTACTTAACGAGAAGGGCCTTCTTTGGGAAGATCTTCCAGTAATGGAGGACCCTCTTCCCTTCTTGCTTACGGCCTGATCCTTAACAGGCGATGTTTGTTAGATAGGCTACTTGGGTGCGGTAGCGGTTAACCCTAAGAGCTTAGTGAAGGGTTCCACTTCCACTTAGCTTATATATGAGTGCAGAGTTTTAAAGAAATGCTGTGCCTTCAGGCTCTAGAGCAGTGATTCTCAACCCAATCCTCTGGGATCCTCAGGCTAGTCAGGTTTTCAGGATATTCACGATGAATATGCATGAGAGAGATCTGCATACAATAGAAGCAGTGCATGCAGATGGATCTCATGCATATTCATTGTGGATTTCCTGAAAACCTGTCTTGCCTGTGTGTCCCAGAGGACTGGGTTGAGAACCACTGCTCTAGAGGCTAGGAAAGCAAGCTTAGTTGTGCAGTCTTTTACAGTCTGGCTAGAACCAGGGTTTGGCCCTGAACACACTCAAGGTTCAAGTTGCTGCCCTAATATGCTACTGGGGGGGGCATGTCCAAAGTATGTCCTTGGGAGCACATCCTAATGTCTCCTGCTTAAGAGTGTGGATCTGTATATCATTGTCTGGTAGTTCCCCCAGTAAATTCCCCTCTAGTACTGAAGGTGCTGAAAAGCTGCCACCCCCCCCCCTCCCAAATTTGAGCCCATGGATAAGGCTTCTAAGGATTTGACTCTTAAGGTGGTCTTTCTGGTGGTGATTGTGTCTTCTAGATGCGTGTCGGAACTGCAGGCCTTTTCTCACAGGGAACTTTGTCATCTCAATGGTTTGTCTCGTTGAACTGTACTCTCTCACAAAAGTGCTGTCCACTTTTCATCTCAGTCAGATCATAGTGTTTTACTATTGGAGGATGACCTTAGAGCTAACCACTCTGTCTGCTGGACGCAAAGAGTGTCGGATACTCGGAGATCACTAACTCCTTTCATTGATTGGACCAACTCTGGGATGACTTCTGCAGGTCTTGGAACTCCGCTGCCGCTTATTGCATTGTCAGTTTAAGTGTCCGATGCAGAGCTAATTATAGTAAGGGAGCCAAATACTTGTTCCAAATGTTTGTTCCAATTTATGATTGGTTATTAACGTTCATAGTTTGAGTTTTTCAGTCTTGCATATTCTTGGGAAGTGTCTATATTGGCTTCTTTCAGTGCTGCACCAGTAGATATATCAATTGATGACAACACTGAAAGTTCTGCCACCACCAGCGCTGGGAGACGGAGCATAATCCACATGTCTGCACTGTTCTAGCAGGATTCAATGAGAGAAAATTTATTAGGCATGTAAAATTTCTCCATTGCTGCACTTTAATTGCCAGTGAAGGCCTAATGAACCAATGAGGTTAGCCAACTCTGTCTGACCACAGCAGAGATGCCCAGCCTTCATCTGTTCCACCTATAGTTTGATTATGTTCCTCTGGGTTGTTTGTTTCAGGCACGAGAAACTTTATTTCATTTTGTTCGATTATAAGCCACTCATAAAGTACAAGCATTTACAGATATTGCCTTGAGCTTGAAATACACGTATATACCATTATGCTTTATAGGTGTGCTGGTTTGTTTCAGATTACGGTGGAGGATATCAAAACCTTTGAAGAGAAGTACAAAGGTTCTGAAGAAGAGCTAGTGGATGTGAAGCAGGCCTACATGGACTTTGAGGGAGACATGGACAAGATCATGCAGTCTGTCTTGTGTGCTGTAGAAATGGAGGATGAACCCAGGATCCGAAAGATCATCCAGCATGCCATAGATTCTGGAGAGGTTCCTGTCTATAATGCTTTTGTAAAAGAATCCAAGAAAAAGAAGGATTTCAGGAAAAAAAGGGTATGTCACTGACAACAAGTAAAGCTCTTATTCTGTAAATAAGCTGCTGCAGTGCATTTTCTGCTCTAAACACTTCAGTCAATTCATCAGTCAAGACAGGCAATATATATATTTAATGTCTGGGGAGTAGTAAGCAGGCTTTCCGACCTGCCACAAGTAGCAGCTACAACCTTTAAGCAGAGGCATAGGAGTGGAATGTTTTGCATGGAGCAGCAAGGGGAGCCTGGCTTCTTAGCCACTTTGCTGGGCAGATGAGCTGCCCATGTTGGTCTTTTCTGCCGTCCTTTCTGTGTTATGCTGTTGAGGTCTCGTTACTGGAAGTGTGGTCCAGTGGTAACATCAGTGCTCAAGAGTACATGTTTCAATCTGTCTGGCACGCCCTCTGATCTTGGGCAGGTTATTTTTCCCTTCAGGTCATGCAGTCTACTTTCAGGCACATCTTGCCTTGCAAACTCAAAGGTTGCTTGGTCACCAGGAGTCAGATTGGCCTATTGGTATGCATTTTGTCAAACCAATTTAAAAAAAAAAAAAAAACCCTCCTACGAGATTCCTTTCTTCTAACTGAAAAGTTAATGGCTTGAGACCAGCCCCTTTTAAACAGAAAAAAAAATCCGTAGAGGTTTTCACTTGAGGGCTCTGTATGTGGTCTCTCCGTTCTCCTTGTTCAGGGATGGTAATTGGTCCAGGCAACAACTTCATGGTACAGGACAGCTGTGTGGTGTTTGGATATGCAGATTAATTTAGTTTGTGATAGAAACCCCTTGTAGTTGTTGGCCTTAATAATTTTGATGGTCCCAATTCAGTAGCAGTTTTGTTGGTTGAGATTTTCACCTAAGTTGTTTCTGTGATAAGGCTTCAGCAATCTACTCTGCCAGGGAGATTACTCAGGGCTCTATGTTCAACACCTTTAGAAATATCTTTTTAGCCAAGAATTTGCAAATTTAAGTTTAACTGTTATCAGGAGAGCAATTGTCAGCAGGAGTGACTTCTCCTCCAGGTCTCTACCTGGTTCTGCAAGGCAGTGTTGGTGTCAAGCTGAAGTTGATTTTCTCTGTGTTTAAAATAAATAATTTCTGTAGCCTGGTTGTTTTTAGTGAGTTCAGCTATCGCTGGGTTTCTTGTTTTCAGTTTAAATTGTTTTGTTGTGTCAATAATTAAAGGAATAGTTTGGTTAGGAGCTCTATCTTTCTGGTGGCTTGATGATATATGAATCATTTCTTAGCCTGCCTGCTTTAGTCTAAGCAAGGGAGTTGTCAGTCCTGCTTGTTGTCTACCTTCAAACTCATTGTTGCCGTCACCAGTTCTTCCTGCGGAACAGTGCAAAAAGGAAACTGGTTTATGTCCCCATAAGGGGCAGACCATTGTGAGTAGGGGTGCAAAGTTCACTAGGGGGGCTCAGTCAATTCATCATATTCAGGAAACGTTTGTGTGTGTGGGGTACCTTCAGTGCTTGGTATGGAAACTTTCAATGGCAGTGGTCTTCACGTTTTTTGATATTCCAGAGGTGGTTCATTTAGCCAAGGAAGGTCTTGACTTAGTAATCCATGTTTTATTTTTTTTGAAGGTGTGAGTAAACAGGTGGACCAAGGTGAGCCGGTTGATATAGTGTGTCTGGATTTTCAGAAAGCCTTTGACAAGGTCCCTCATGAGAAGCTTTTGGCAAAATTAAAAAGCCATGGGATTGGAGGCAGTGTGCTTTTGTGGATCTGGAACTGGTTAAAAGACAGAAAGCAGAAATAAGGCTAAATGGCCAATTTTCCCAATGGAAGGTGACTAGTGGAATACCCCAGGGATCTGTGCTGGGCACCCTTTTTTTAAATTTTATTATTGACTTTGTTTTATTTATTTTATTTTTATTTTAGTATACATTTGTATACCGCTACTTCCAGCGATCAGCAGCGGTTTTGATTACAGATTGGAAATTGTCAAATCATGACAGGAAATTTTTGAGGTATAAACACATTGATTAGACAGGAAAGCACAGCACACAGAGAACTATTTTACAGGGAACATGGGCTATGGAGGGTTAAGTGGCTTGCCCAAGACCACAAGGAGCACCTGTGGGACTAGAAACCCCAGTCCTTCCGGTCCAAGGTTGCTGTCCTCTAGTGGGATTTGAACCCCCGACCTTCCGGCCCGAAGTACCTTGCCCCAACCACTAGGCCACTCCTCCACTCAATTTTACAACCAATCCAATCAATTTTTCAGTCCGTGATTCATCCCCTCAACATAACCTCCCCCCCCCCCTCACCTTCCGTTTTCTCTCCCTCCTAGGCAGCTCTAACCAGGTTCAACTGAAAACAAAATCACAACAACCCCTCCCCCTCCTTGCCGCCCAACATTACTCAAAATCCCTCCCCTAGCCTCACCTGCCTCCCTCCCTTCTTTGAATCGGTCCTTTTTTTTTAATCTATGAAATGCCATCAATTTCTCCATGAGCACTATATACCTTACTCTCTCCACACATTTCTCACAGCTAGGCGCCTCTATTTACTTCCAGCAAGCTGTAATCTTACATCATACTATATGTAAGCATGCTAAATTAGCCTTGCCCCAGCTTCCCTGTCCCCCACCACGATAGCATATCATATATGTATATGTCTGGGTCCAATTCCAAATGGATATTTAACAGCTCAGTAATCCACCCTGTACCCTCCTCCAGAATTCCTGTATCTTAGGGCACGTCCACCATAAACGCGAAAAGGTCCTCCATTCCCCACAGTTCTGGGAAGCCATAGGGAACATGGGTTGCAGTCTTGTGGGGATATGGTATCATTGCAAGATAATTTTATAGCAATTTTCTCTAATAGCACTGGAACAGGGTGCTTATCGGATCTGGTCAAGTGAGTTATTTCCTGTCCTAAATCCTTTTCCCACTCCTTTATATGGGCAAACATTTGGGAACCCTGTCCCCTTCACTCCCTTATATGGGGGGCTGATCTCGGCCCTTAGAAGAATGTATGTTTGTTTTTCCCATACCAAGTCGGCTCCATATCTGTAAGCTCCTGACAGAGACCCTGCTTCCCCACCTTTCCTCTTAGGAAGTGACACACTCCTGTCCATGGTGGAACCTATCCCCCTCCCTCAATCCATACTCTTCCTGCATCTCCTCAAAGGGAATCAACTTTCCCTCCTCCACAAACTGAAAAAATCATGTCAGCCCCTGTGCATGCCATCTTTCTTACAACCCCCCCCCCCCCTCCACCCTGGGAGAAACTCACCTCCCGTTTAAAGGAGTCATAATAGAAAAGCTATCACTGGTTTCCCTTTTGTCCCACCCCCTTACTTGGTCCCAAACCCTCTCCACTTGATGCATACTGGGAATACCTATGCCCAGGATCATTCTATCCTCCAGAATTAACCATGGCCAAACATCAATCGCCCCCTCCCCTTTACATATATGATCTTTAAAGTCCACATACCTCTTTTTGTTTGTTTTTCAGCTGCCTGTCCATTAAATGCCTATTCCACATCATTCTGCTAGACCAGTCCAGACATGCGGGTCGTGTCCCCTTGCCAGCAGATGGTGAGACAGAGAAAATAGAGAAACTTTGAACCCTCCCCCTTGGTATACAAACTCCTGCCCCTAGGGGTAGCTTCAGTATTTTCTCTGTCTCGGCAGATGGTGGGCTCCTGTTGATTCCTGATGGATCCTCAGGGGCCTGTTGTAGTGGTTTTTCCCTGTTTTCACCAGGTATCTGGGGTTCCAGAGCTGCACCTAGTCGTGTGAATCATTGGGCATCTCTGAAGGGGAGAGCTTCTGTTCATGAGAAGCAGTGCAGCCTCCCATCTCAGCTTACTACTCCTTCAGTTCAGTGCCGCCACTACCAGCATAAAATTTTGTGGAGGGGAACCCCTCCCTCCCCCCCCCCCCCCCCCCCCCAAGAGCAAATAATTCGGCCATCCAGCAGCTACTCAGCTCTGGCACCGGGGCTCCTCCATGGGACCGTAGATCTGCACTGGGAATATGGAGCAGTGAGTTTCTCCTCTTATTTCCACCCCCCCCCCTCCCTCAGCTGTCATGTTCGTCAGGCTCTGGCCACTTTGGGGACTTCTGCCGCGGGCTCTTCTGGTTCGGTGTGCTGTTCTCTGCCGTCAAAAGCGATAGCGCCGCCTTCCAGCTTGCTCAGGGCAGTCTCCCACCTTTTCTCCTCCGGGTGAAGCAGCAACGTTCCCTTCCTGTGGCGATTCCTGCCAGTCTCTCCGGCGGCCGTTTTGAAAAAAAAAACCAAAAAGACAGCATCGCTGCAGTAGTCTTTCTTAGCGGCTGTAGTCCTCCCTTCGGGCCTTCTTCGCCGGACCATTGCTGCGGCTGTTCGTTGGGGCCATAGTTCTCCTTCTAGGCCCTATGCCTTCCTCCCTGCAACAGTGTGTAGCTTGTGGCCGGAAGTGGCGAATCCTAGTAGACAGCACCCTCCCGGAGGCATGGACCGCGGTCGCCCACGTGGTCACCTTCCTAGATCGCCTCGGTTGGGTAATCAACAAGGCTAAAAGACAGCTTCAGCCAGCTCAGTCCATAGAGTTTCTGGGAGTTTGCTTTGACACAGCCGCAGGCTGCGTGTGCCTCACTTGCGATCACCTTCATCCAGCTCCAGTGGTGTGGGACTATCTTCAGGTTCTCAGCTCCATGGCAGCCACCCTTGATGTGATTCCCTGGGCACAGGCGCATATGCGCCTCTTACAACGGGCACTGCTCTCCTGGTGGTCCCTGGCTGTCCAGTCTCATCAGGCCCGGCTTCCCTTATCGCCCTCAATTCGCAGCAGCCTCAGCTGGTGGCTTTCTCCGCAGAAACGTCTGGGAGGTGTGCATTTGGCAGCCCCACAGTAGCTCGCCATCACAATGGATGCCAGCCTAACCGGCTGGGGTGTGCACAATCTCTACCACACGGCGCATGGATCTTGGGCAACTCACGAGGCTGCCCGGGTGATCAGTTGGCTTGAGGCTCGAGCCATCCTTCTTGCCTTTGAGCTCCTCATCCTTCACCGAGCAGTACGGATTCTGTCCGACAATGCCACAACGGTGGCTTACATCAACTGACAGGGTGCGACCAGATTGCCAGGCGTAGCCAGAGAGAGAGGAGTCTCCTCTTTCCATGGATGGAACGCCATCTCCAGTCCCTCTCGGCTCAGCACATAGCGGGCGTGGAAAATGTCCAGGCGGATTTTCTGAGTCGACATACTCTGGACCCTGGCGAGTGGGAACTCGCTTCTTGGGCTTACGAGACCATTGTGTGCCGGTGGGGGTGACCTGTGTGGGACCTCATGGCCACGGCTGACAACTCCAAAGTGCCTTGCTTCTTCAGTCGCAGGAAAGAGCCGAGCTCCCATGGGCCTGGATGCTGTAGCGCAACCATGGCCCCGTAACCACCTGCTTTACATCTTCCCTCCATGGCCCATGATCGGCTGCGTTCTGCGTCGAATCGAGGCCCATGAGGGCCAAGTCATCCTAGTAGCGCCGGACTGGCCTCATTGGCCCTGGTATGCCGCCCTAATGCTTCTAGTACACGGCTGGTCTCTCCTACTTGGCATGCGGAGGGGTCTCCTGTGTCAAGGATCCCGCTCCCTTTTTGCTTATGGCTTGGCTCTTGAGCACCAACGGCTAGTGCGCAAAGAATGTTCTTTGGCAGTTGTGGCCATCTTACTTAAGGCCCGCTAGGCTTACACTTCTTGGGCCTATGCCAGAGTGTGGCGGCTATTTACCTCATGGTGTTCTCGACACTTGCTCTCTCCCTGGAAGGTACAAGTCCCTAATATCCTTTCCTTTCTCCAGGATGGCTTTGACAGAGGCCTCGCCTGCAATTCCCTGAAAGTCCAGGTTGCGGCCTTAACCTGCTTCCGGGGGCCGGTTCTCCTTTGCCTCCCACCCAGACGTCTCGTGATTCCTCCAGGGGGACCACACCCTCTGACCACCTTTGCGGGTAGTGGTTCCCACTAGGGACCTATCCTTATAAGAACATAAGATATGCCATACTGGGTCAGACCAAGGTCCATCAAGCCCAGTATCCTGTTTCCAGCAGTGGCCAATCTAGGTCATACGTACCTAGCAGTTTCCCCAAAAGACACAGGTTCCACAATGCTTGTACTGGATCAAGCATTGATATCCTGGGTCCTTTCTTAATAATGGTTTATGGACCTTTCCTCCAGGAACTTGTCCAAACTTTTTTTTAAACCCAGCTACACTAACAGCCTTTACTACTTCCTCCGGTAACAAATTCCAGAGTTTGATTACACGTTGAGTGAAAAAATATTTTCTTTTATTAGTCTTAAATAGTTTACCCTGTAGGTTCATTGCATGTCCCCTAGTCTTTCTATATTCTGATAACGTAAACAATTGATCTACATTTACCCGTTCCACTCCGTTCATTAATTTATAGACTTCTATCATATCTCCTGTCAGCCGTCTCTTTTCCAGGTTAAAGAGCTCTAACCTTTTTATCCTTGGTGCTGCAAACCCTCTCCCGTGCTCCCTTTGAGCCACTCTGGACCGCATCCCTTAGGGATGTTATGTTAAAAACTGTGCTGTTCTTTGCAGTGTCTTCTGCTCGTCAAGTTTCTGAGCTCCAGGCCTAGTCATGCCGGGACCCCTTCCTATCTTTTCCTATTCATCCAGTCCCTGCTTTTGAAGGTAGTCTGAGTTTCTTCTTAATCAACCAATTTCGCTCCCCGCCTTCTGGCGGGAAAAATGGCCGGGATGTTCTCCAGTCCTGCACCCTGTGATGTTACCTCAAGGTCGCCAGCCCTTTCCGGCTCTCGGATCATCTGTTTGTCCTATGCTTCGGACCTCGGAAGGGGACCGTGCCTCCAAGGCTACCATAGCACGGTGGATTAATTGTGCCATTGAGTTGGCTTATATTTTGCAGAATAAGCCAGTTCCGCTTGGGCTTCGGGCGCATTCTACTCGGGCCCAGGCCACATCTTGGGCAGAAGGGTCACAGGTGCACCCGTGCAACATTTGCAGGGCGGTGACCTGGTCATCCCTGTCTACCTTTGCGCGGCATTACCTCTTGGACCTCCAAGCCAGGGAACCAGCGGCCTTTGATGCAACCGTATTGGTTGTGGCTGTATCTTGCCTCCCTTCAGGGGTGTAGCTTTGGTACTCCCCGCTTGTCTGGACTGGTCTAGCAGGATGATGTGGAAGGTGAAATTTTACTTAATGTTAATTTGCTATCCTGGTAGACTAGTCCAGGATCCTCCCTGTATTCCAGGCACCGCTCTACGAAGAGTCAATACTAAGTGGCAATAGGGCTCGATTTGCATGCAGATTCTGCACTCAGTAGTGGAGCCTCATTCTAGCCGTGGGCTCTCCACAGCTGTTCTCTGTTCTCTCAGTTGTGTGTGTTGTAGTTTTGAATTGTTGCAGTGGTTCAGGTGCCAAATAGCCGTGGTGTTTTTGTGCTTGCTAGGGTGATACTGAAGCTGCCCCTAGGGGCAGGAGTTTATATACCAAGGGGAAGGGTTCAAAGCTTCTCTATTTTCTCTGTCATCTGCTGGCAGGAGGACACAACCCGCTTGTCTGGACTAGTCTAGCAAAATTCCAGGAAAGGAAATAAATGGGTAAGTAAAGTTTCACCATCTGTGCTGTTCTGTAATAGGCCTGGATATCAGGCACCCCCAAACCACCTTCATAAGAACATAAATGCCATACTGGGTCAGACCAACATCCATCAAGCCCAGTATTCTGTTTCCAACAGTGGCCAATCATATCACAAGTACCTAGCAGTTTCCCAAAAAGACACATAGGTTCTACAGTGCTTATATTGGGGCACGCAGTGGATTTCCCGGGTCCTCTTTAATAATGGTTTATGGACCTTTCCTCCAGGAACTTGTCCATGCTTTTTTTAAATCCAGCTACACTCAGGGCCGGATTTACCTATACGCCAGGTACGCTGTGGCGTAGGGCCCACAGCTGGCAAGGGCCCACAAACAAGAGTCCCCTGGACAATCGTATTCTTTCCATCACTGAGAAACTTCGCGGCTGAGTTCTACCGTCATCTCCAGGTAATTTTTTCGTTCATTTCATCTTCAGTTCTACAGCTCGGAACTTCCGCTGACGGAACTGTGTTTGTGGGTGTGTTGGGTATAGTCAGAGTGCGAGGCGGGGTTGTGCGAGCCTGGATCCCTCGCTCTCTAGAGAGAGTTGAAATTGCTGCGGCCTAGCTGAACGGGGCCGTCCGCGAGCTTCTCCAGGCCCTGGCATGAAGGGGAAAGAGGAAAAGGAGAGTGGGGGAGGCGGGAGTCCGGAGAAGAGCACTAGCGCTCAGGAGTTAATGGAGCAGGGAAACAGACTCTTCGTCACCCGCAAGTACCAGGAGGCGGTGGCCTGTTACACCAAAGCCATAGTGAGTACCGGGGAGCAGCGACAGCCAGGTCCGTTTCCTGTAGCTGCTGTAGTACCACCGGATCATTCAATGATCCTCTTCCCCGATGGATAAGACATTTTTTAATGTATTTCTTGAATTCCAATGCTGATTTTGTCCCTATTGCCTCTTTATGTCAGGCAATTCTATACATCTATTGCCATTTCTGTTTTAAAAAAACCCACTTTCTTATGTTACTCCTGATTTCTTTCCTCATTCAACCTCAAACCACCATCCGCTGTCCTCCGCTCTCAGTCTCTCTCAGTCCCCCCTTACAATAGTCATGAAAAAATATGAAAGTGGCGCATCTAAACGAAAAAAGAAAATGCTTCCCTTGACTATCTGCGAAGGGGAACGTTCTTTTTCAAAGCTTTCCCTGATAAAAAAATAGATTTCATTCTACGATGACGCAGAAAAGACTGAATTCTCTGGCAGTCATGTCAATTGAAAATGACGTTACTTCTGCATTGACTTTTGATACAATTATTGAAAAGTTTTCACAAACTAAATCGCGAAAGAAAACATTTTTGTAAGTGGTAACTGGTAAAAGTGGTAAGTTGATCTCGTTTTTATTTTTTCTGGGGGCCCACAATTTTTGTTGGCGTAGGGCCTCACTCAAGGTAAATCCGGCCCTGGCTACACTAACAGCTTTTACTACATCCTCCAGTAATGAATTCTGGAGTTTGATTACACAAGTAGTGGGAAAAAATATTTCCTTTTATTAGTATTAGGTTACACTGTACCTTCGTTGCACGTCTTCTAGACTTTCTACTTTTTGATGGCGTAAACAATCAATCTACGTTTACACATACCACTCAATCCATTGATTTATAGACTTCCTATCAGCCCCTTGGCCATCTCTTCCAGATTGTGAAGAGCCCTATCATTTTAAGCCTCTTCCACCCCTTTTACCATTTTGGTGGCTCTTCTCTGTACCTTTTCATAATTCCGCTATATCCTTTTTAAGATACGGTGACCAGAATTGCACACAATATTCAAAGTATGGTCGCACCATGGAACGATACAGAGGTATTATAATATCCTTTGGTTTACAATATTCTCTATTCCTTTCCTTATGATTCCTAGCATTCTGTTTGCTTTCTTGGCTGCCGCTGCACACTGGACAGAGGGTTATAACATATTCATGATGACACCTAAATCTTTTTCCTGGGTGGTGGTTCCTAATGTGGAATCCTTGCATTGTGTAACCATAGTTTGGGGGGGGGGGGGTTTAGGTGCATAACTTTGCACTTGTTCACATTAAATTTCAGCTGCCATTTGGATGCCCAGTCTTCCAATTTATCAAGACCTTCTTGCAATTTTCCACAATCCTTAAATAGTTTTGTGTCATCTACAAATTTTGATAACTAAACTCGTTATTCCCTTTTCCAGCTCATTTATGAATATGTCAAAAAGCAGTGGACTCAGCAGATCCCAGGGGTACTCCACTATTCACCTACAGGCTCACCAGTCTGTAGTTTTCCCTCATCACCCCTGGAACCTTTTTTAAAAATTGGCTCAGTCTGCTTTGTTACAGAAACACTGGTGACGTCAAAATCAAACCAGTGGTTCTCCGCCTCCATCTGTTCAACTGGAGGGACTCAAGGAAAGAAAATTAGCGGATAATGTCTAATTTCACCGTGGCGATGGTGGGAGGGGGAGGAATAGAGTGGCCACTGACTTTTTTTCTGTCACTGTGCAATTGAATATTAGACATGATTTATTAAGCTCTCCTTTCTCATAGAAAATGGGAAAACTGTTTTAGTAAATAGGGCCCTTAAAAAAGGAATTGATGTACCTTTTCTTGGGGGGGGGGCCATATGTGACTTAGATGCCTGCCTTTAAATAATGGTGTCCATGCCATTTGTAGGCAAAATAATTGTTTATGTATTTATTTAGCTGAAGTTGAAATCTTTACATTTCAGGTCAACACCATCAAAGGGCTTTGAGCTGCCCCCCCCCCCCAATAAATTTCTCTTTAAGATCTCATTTGCTGAATGACTTGACTTGAACTGTTAGTTTTCTGAAATGGTCTTTTTCTACTTGCTGGTGTTTTTCTAATAAACGGGGCAGAGAATCCCATGCTTCTCTGCTGGGAACTTCACCATTAAGCAGGAGCAGAGGAATGCCTCTGATTGGATGGGGAGGGGCCAAGCTTCACCCTAACTCTGCCCCTGGCCTCCCCCCTGCGATTGGCTGCGATTGTGGCAGACCCCTGTTGCCTGCAGGAGATTGCAGGAAGGTGATCGGATCCCCACAGTCAGGAGTCTTGTCGTGACTGTGATGGCCTTCCCTCTCCGGCTTGTGGTGATCAGATCTCCTATGGGCAGACAGGAGAAGTCTGCTGCGATTGTGGCTGCTCTCTCTGCCTGCGGGCAAAATTTTGTTGAGGTCAGGGCCCTTGTGGCCCACCCCATTCTGATGCCAGTGCCATTAAGTATGCCTCGTGATGCTTGACATCCTTCCATTACTTTTAATTTACCTTATAGTCTTGGATCTTGTTGCCCCTTTAATTTGGGTTATTAGTCAAATCAACCATTCGTTTAATGGATGAACAGTAGGAGGAGGCTCTAGGGATATTGTATGGAGGTTTTTGTATGTTTTCTTATGTATTTGAACCATGATACTATTTAAACTGAGCAGCAAAAGATTTGATCTTTTGCCGTTTTCTGCATCGTGCTGCATCTTAGTAAGTGGAGCCGGCATTTCAGCCATCATTCTGTGGCTTTCTTCGTGGTGAAGTGGTTATACAGTGGATATCTGTTCATTTATTTATTTATTTAAAAGGGTTTATATACCGCTTTATCCTGAAATCAAATCAGATTACACAGCAAACAAATCAGATCAAATCAATTCAATTTCACAGCAGACAAACCAAGTGGTTGGGTGCGGGGGGGTGTGCATGCAGTGAAATTCGGGGCGTGTGTGTGGTGTGAGGAGGTTGATTGCTTGGTGAGTTTTATGAGCTCTGTACAGGAACTATTTACATTTTTACATTTTGTTTGGGCAGTTCATGTGAATTCATTGTAGTGTTCTGTGAAGAGTATTGTCTTTAGCATCTTCTGGACGTCATTGAGATCATTTGTTGCTCTCAGGTTGTCGGTGAGTGGGTTTTGCTTGTTTGGGTGAGGTTTGCTTGTTGGGTGATTTTGGGGGTTGGTGATCTTCGTTGAATTGTTTGATGAATAGAGTGGTTTTGAGTAGCTTCCAGAATTCTTTTATATCTGTTGCTTTCAGTTTGTCTGGGAGGACATTCCAGATAGCAGGGGTGGTAAGAGAGAGCTCGCATGGATGTGGATTTGTTGGTTGTGAATAGACTGGGTGTTGGTATGTTGTTCTTGGTGCTGTTTCTATCTGGTCTATTGCTTATTTTAGTTCCGGTGAGTTCCTGTAGTATCTCTGCTGATATGTTTTTAATTTTGAAGATGGTGAGTGCTGCTTTATATTTTGCCCGTGATGAGATTGGTAGCCAGTGCAGGTCGTATAGTATTGGAGTTATGTGGTCTTGTATTGAGGTGCTTGTAATTATGCGGGCAGCAGTGTTCTGGATTATTTGTAGAGGATGGGTGGTTTGTTTGGGTAGACCTTGGTATATTATATTACAGTAGTCTAGTATAGGTGTAATGATGGCCTGGCATACTGTGCGGAAATGTTCTTTATTGAGGAGAGGTTTTAGTCTCTGTAGCATTGCTAGTTTTTGAAGAAGGCTGTTTTGGATATCTTGTTGATATGCGGTTGGAGGGTGAGGAGTTTGTATAGAATCACTCCTAGGTATCGGGCTTTGTCTTTTATTGTGATTGGTGTATTGGATATGTTGATAGAAGTAGGGGGAATGAATGTGGGCCGTCAAACCTTGGGTTTGAAGTGGGGAAACCTTTTGAATTTTGGTGGAAAAAGTTCTTGAAGAAAAAAGCAGGAAAAGTGCAAGTAGGAATCCTGGAGGGAGGGAGAAGAATTCCGGTGGCCAATGAGAATCAAAGAGGTGGTAGAGGTAGCAGGACATCCATGAACCTCAATGGGGACATCAGCAAAGCATCGCATACCTCTCTTTCACAGAAGGCTTAGTGCAACAAGGTCTGGCGCTGAAGACCATTGATTTTTTTTTTCCCACTTTACAGAATCTGAGATAGTCACAACAGTCTTCCTGCTAAAATTCAAAATTCCTTGCACTTTTTCCACCTTTTCTCCAATGAACATTCCTGCAAAAATTCAAATTTCTGCTTTAAATCCACCAATCTGATTTGAGAACCACTAAATAATAACAGATATCCACTGCATAACCACTTCACTCTGAAGAAAGCCACAGCATGATGGTCGAAACATTGATTCCACTTAGTAAGACACGGCATGGCCTGGAAAACTGTGAAAGTCATGATACTAACCGCAGAAGCCTAAGAACAAACAAGATTTGGTTTTATGGCCTGAATCGCAGGTCTTCAAATAACACCTTACAATAAAATAAAGTAAGATAGGAATCCAAACCTAAATTTTAGTGAAAAATACACACATATATTTTAAATAAAAGAGAAATTCCATCAGCCTTTGAAACTAAAAGGGTTTTTATTTCAGAAGTAAACTGAACATGTAGAAAACCAGATTTATTGTGCCAGCAGCATGCTTCCATAAATTCACTAAGAGTTTCTGATTTGTAACTTTAGCTGCTTTCTTTTTAGATTTATTGTGGGATGTATCATTTAATAGCCAACCCTCTAGAATTTCTTTTGTGGCTTAGTGAGGTATTACAGACACATGGGCAAATGCAGCAAATTGCACTATGCTCTAGTGCAGTGTTTGCTCAGGATTTTCCTGTACTAGTCTTGCTTCCTGATGCAGGAAAATCGCAAGCAAAAACACTGCGTTAAATCATAGCGCAGTGGACATGCTAATCACATGCAAGAGTGGCTATCTAATTGCTTCCAATTTATTAAAAAAAGCAAAACAGAATTGTGCTGAAATTGCCTGCCTATCTACTCGGCACCCACCCTACTCGGTCCCCTCTGAAAGTCATTGATGACCCCCCCTTTGATTTTACCATAAACATTGGTAGCCCAGAGGGCCCTCTCCTACCCACTTCTCGAAACACAACTGTGATTGCTGTTATCCAATCCTTCCTCCCTGTCCCCACCCACGTATCTTAAATTTAATGGGAGGCAGGAGCCTTGCCCACAAACTCGTTCTCTGACCACCATTTTTCAAAATGGGAGCAGTTGATGCCACACAGTGCATCCTAGAGTGCACCACATGGGGAGTGGGAAGAGGGGGTAAATCTGCCAAATAAGTTCCCCTGAAAACGTGACTGGCTAGATGTGTCCCAAGGACTGGGTTGACAACCCCTCTTCTAAGAGATGGCTTGGAGTTGTGCTTTATGTGAAGGGAGAATGGGTTACCCTCCTACCTTGTACTTTCACTTGCTAGTAAGTTTTTATTGTGCTTTTTCTAGCTTAATGGAGATATTAAAATCTTTCATAACCAGACAGTGATCCTCAACTGAATATGTTAATGTACATTAATGACTCCTTGGAAGCCGAGCAGTTCCCAACTTTCAGTTCTAGATTAATGTATATTTGAGCCCATGTGACCAAGTGACTCGGCTCTTCTCAAGTCACCTCCACCTCCGACCCCCTCCTTCTTTCTTCCCAAACCCTTGCAGACTACTACCATGACAATCCACAAGATTGCACTCTAATTCCCCTCTAGATCAGCTTCACCCCCTCTTCAATACCAACTTTTCTCCTCAACCTTTTCATCCTTTTCTAAGATCTCTGAAGTGAAAACCTTTCGGCTTCTTTCCTCCTCTAAACTTACTACCTCCTCCTCTGATCCTGTCCCCACCCATCTCCTCAATTCCATCTCCTCCTCTGTCATCCCTTCCATCTTACATATTCTCAACCTATCGCTCTCCACTGCAACTGTCCCTGCAGCTTTCAAGCATACTGTGGTCATTCCTCTATCGAGAGACCTTCACTTGACCCTACTTGTCCTAATTATCGACCCAGCTCTCTTCTTCCTTTCATTTCCAGACTTCTTGAACGTGCAGTCCTCCACCGCTGCCTTGAGTTTCTCTCCTCTCAAGCCCTGCTAGATCCACTTCAATCTGGCTTTTGTCCCTTACATTCTACTGGGACAGCTCTTGCCAAAGTCTCCAGTGACTTGTTCCTGGCTAAATCCAAGGGCCTCTACTCACTCCTCATGCTTCTTGACCTTTCTGCTGCTTTTGACACTGTTGACCACCACCTTCTTCTCGATACATTGTCCTCGCTTGCTTTTAGGGGCTCTGTGCTGTCTTGGTTCTCTTCTTATCTCTCACATCACTCCTTCTGTGTTGGTTCTGGTTGTTCCTTCTCTACTGCTATTCCACTATCACTGGTGTACCCCAAGGGTCAGTTCTGGGCCCTCTCCTTTTCTCACTCTATACCTAGTCCCTTTATGCTAGCATCGCCTCCCATGGCTTTCAATATTTTTATGGCTGACTTGGATTTAGTGGCAGTTACAGAAACATGGTTCACAGAAAACCATGATTGGGATGTAACTATACCTGTCTATAATTTATTCAGAAAGGGCAGGGTAGGAAGAAGGGGAGGAGGACTGGCACTATATGTAAAAACTACTATTAAAGCTTTGGAATTACAAAGCTTAAAGGGAGAGAGGGAGGCATTGTGGGTTAGACTAGAAAGCGGGAAAGAGAAATCTATTTGCATTAGTGTGATATACCGACCTCCCTCACAAGAGGAAGAGATGGACAGAGTTAATTGAAGACATAAGCAGCATTGCTAGGAAAGGGGAAGTGCTACTGATAGGAGATTTCAGTATGCCAGATGTTGTTTGGCACATTCCTGCTGCAGTATCATCTAGAAGTAAGGAGATCCTAGATTCTCTACAGGGAGAACTATTCAGGCAATTGGTAACAGACCCCACATGTGAAGGGGCCATACTGGACTTACCAATGGTGAGAGAGTGTTTCTGATGTTGTAGTGGGAGATCATTTTGCATCCAGTGATCACCAGATGGTGTGGTTCAGTATTAGGACTAGGGCTGTTAGAATCCATTCAAAGGTGAGGATCTTAGACTTTAGGAAGACTAACTTTGCGAAGATGGGCCAATACCTCAGGGAATCGTTAGCGGGATGGGAACAGCTGGGGGATGTAGAAAAACAGTGGGCAAAACTGAAAGGGGATATTTTAAGGGCAACCAACCTTTTTGTCAAAATGGTAAATAAAGGTAAAAGGAAAAGGAGATCGCTATGGTTTTCGAAAGAAGTAGCTGAAAAAGTGAAGAAAAAGAGGGAGGCCTTCATGAAATACAAGAGATCACAGAGCGAGGAAGACAGGCATCTATATTTGGAAAAACTTAGAGAAGCTAGCAAAGTAGTCAAGAAGGCAAAGATTCAAAAGGAGGAGGAAATAGCCAGTGCAATAAAATGGGGGGATAAGACATTTTTCAGATATATTGGTGAGAAGAGGAAGGGCAATAGTGGTATTGTCAGACTCAAGGGTGCAGGGGAGGAATATGTAGAAGCTGATAAGGATAAAGCGGAATTCCTCACAGGCGACTTATAAACAAACTGAGCACCCTAGGGATGGACCCTAAAGTTACTGCTTGGGTTAGAAATTGGATGGGTGGGAGGCGACAAAGAGTACAGGTAAATGGAGCTCACTCTGAGGAGAGGAATGTTACCAGTGGTGTGCCTCAGGGATCTGTCCTTGGTCCGATTTCTTTTTAACATCTTTGTTAGTGATATAGCGGAAGGGCTGTCGGGTAATGTTTGCCTCTTTGCGGATGATACCAAAATCTGCAATAGAGTAGACACCCAGGAAGGTGTGGATGAGGAGGGATCTAGCTAAGCTTGAAGAATGGTCTAGAATTTGGCAGCTGGGATTTAATGTTAAAAAAAATGTGAGGTCATGCATTTGGGCTACAGCAATCCAAGGGAGCAATATAGTATAAGGGGTGAAGTACTTGTGTCCACTAAAGAAGAGCGGGACCTAGGCGTGGTTGTGTCTGATGATCTTAAAGTAGCTAAACAGGTAGAAAAGGCGACGGCAAAAGCTAAATGGATGCTTGGGTGCATACGGAGAGGAATGGCTAGCAGAAAAAAGGAGGTGATAATGCCTCTGTATTAGTCTTTGGTGCGACCTCATTTGGAGTACAGTGTGCAATTCTGGAGACCGCACCTTCAAAAGGATGTGAACAGGATGGAGTCGGTGCAGAGGGTGGCTACTAAAATGATTAGTGGTCTTCATTATAAAGCATATGAGGACAGACTGAAGGATCTTAATATGTACACCTTAGAGCATAGGTGTCAAACTCTGGCCCGCGGGCCAAATTTGGCCCGTAGTGTAATTATATTTGGCCCGCGAGGCTATACCAAATGACTACTAGAGCTAGCCCGCCGGTATTATACAGCGCATTCATTCATCGCTAATACTACAAATCCCATAATGCCTTGCTGTTGTTTTGGCGCGTCAATCAGGACAGGTCCCAGAAACGCCCTCTCCTGTGTGACAGAAGTCATAGTGATCTCAAGCTACAACTGTCACTGTGGAACCCCTTCCCAAAAATGGCAAAAAGAAAGGCAGACAACAGGAACTTTCTGGACAGATGGGAGACAGAATATTTGTTTACATATGTAAAAGACAGACCTGTTTGTCTGATTTGTGGAGTCAACGTGGCTATAACTAAGGAGTATAACATTCGACGACACTATGAAACAAAACACCATGACAAGTACAAGGACCTGGACATGACTCAAAGGAGCCAGAAAGTGGAGGAGATGAAAAGAAGTTTGGTTTCACAACAGAATATGTTCAAAAAAGCCACATCACAAAGTGAGGCTGCTGTAAAGGCTAGTTATATTGTGGCAGCAGAGATCGCAAAATCAGCCCAGCCCTTTAATGAGGGAGAGTTTGTGAAAAAGTGCATGTTGAAAGTTTGTGACATCGTGTGCCCAGAGAAAAAGCAAGCCTTTTCAAACGTGAGCCTGAGCAGAAACACAGTAGCTGATCGCACATGTGATCTTGCCACCAATCTGTATGACCAGCTTTTGGAAAAGGGAAAATATTTCGTTGCATTCTCCCTTGCTGTGGATGAGAGCAGCAACGCATCTGATATTGCTCAGCTGTCAGTCTTCATCCGTGGAGTGGACTCAAATATGTGTGTTACGGAGGAGCTATTGGGATTCAAATCAATGCATGGCACAACCACAGGAAAGGAAATTTTTGAGGAGGTTTCCAAATGCGTAACTGAAATAAAGCTGCCGTGGGATAAACTCGTGGGATTAACGACAGATGGTGCGCCAGCGATGTGCGGTAAAACAAGTGGACTGGTGGGCAGGGTCCGGGAGAAGATGCAGGAAGAGAACTGTGCAGGTGAACTAACTGTTTATCACTGCATCATACATCAGGAATCATTGTGTGGCAAAGCCCTAAAGATGGAACATGTTATGACCACAGTAACACAAGTAGTTAACTTTATAAGAGCCAAAGGTCTGAATCACCGCCAGTTTAAGTCTTTTCTGGAGGAGTGTGGTTCGGAATACGCAGACGTGCCGTATCACACAGAGGTGAGATGGTTAAGCCGAGGAAAAGTACTGAATAGATGTTTTGAGCTGCATGAGGAAATATGTCAGTTTCTGGAAAGCAAAGGGAAGGACACAGCAGAGCTTTGGGAGAAAAAGTTTCTGTGTGAGCTGGCCTTTCTGTGTGACATCTCGAGCCATCTCGATGCGCTGAACCTGCAGCTTCAGGGGCGGGGGCGCATCATCACAGACATGTACGCTGCAGTGAGGGCTTTTAAAACTAAACTGTGCCTGTGGGAGAATCAGATGCTGCAAGGAAACCTTGGCCATTTTCCCTGCTGCCAAACCATGAAAACGCAGTTCTTTACCAACTTGTTCCCATGCACACAGTTTGCTGAAAAACTCAGTGTACTCGGCGCTGAGTTTAGCCGGCGATTTGCCAACTTTGATGTCCAGAAATGTAGGTTTGAACTGCTCAGTAATCCCTTTGCAGTTAATGTGGAAAACGCACCAACCAACCTCCAAATGGAGCTAATTGAACGCCAGTGTAATGACACGCTGAAGTCAAAGTATGATGCTGTGGGCGCCGCCCAGTTTCCACAGTTCATCCCTGACACAATGCCTCAGCTCCACACCCAAGCTGCTCAGATGCTCTCCATGTTCGGCAGCACTTATCTATGTGAGCAACTTTTCTCCTCGATGAAGATGACCAAAACATCTCACAGGAGACGTCTGACTGATGAACACCTTCGCTCGATACTGAGGATTTCCTCAGCTCAAAGCCTGAGCCCAGACATTGATGAACTATCATCCAAGAAGAGATGCCAGGTATCTGGCTTGGGCACATCAGATTAGATCAGTGTGCAGCAAACTGAGCAATAATTAACGTTTTCTTTATGCACTTTTTCTTGCTACTCCAAGACATGGGCTTGAATGGTTGATTAATTTTATTATTGTTATTTTATTTTAAAAATTATTATTTATTATTATTTAAGTCTTATTTAATAAATGAATGTCATTGATGTTTTTTTTTTTATTTGAAATTGGTTTTTGCATATCTGAACTATTAAGTTATAAATTGTATAGTAATAAGTGTTGCTTCATATTCAATGTTAAAGCAAATCTTGTTTGGGTCCATATTAAAAGGTTCATTTGTTCAATGCTGGCCCGCGACTTTGTTCAAGTTTTACATTTTGGCCCACTGTGTATTTGAGTTTGACACCCCTGCCTTAGAGGAAAGGCGGGATAGAGGTGATATGATTGAGATGTTTAAATACCTCCGTGGCATAAATGTTCAGGGAGAGAGCCTCTTTCAATTGAAAGCAAGTTCTGCTACGAGGGGACATGGGATGAGGGTGAAGGTGAGGCAGCTGTGGGTAACCCTTCCCCCAAGCCATGAGGTTCTTACATAGTGATCAGCTTGCTAAGAGAAGACATAAAGATTTCAGTAGGCACCCTTCCCCCCCCCCTCCAGGCCTGAGCACAATACCCCCTTGCCCAGAAATCAGCAGACCAGAGCATACCGGTTTGGACAGGTCACCCAGGCACCTTCCCCCAGGGGCTGGTGATTGGTGGACAGGAAATACCTGAGACGAATGAGATTGTAGAATGAGTTTGAAAATGTACTGTATATAAGACAATGTAGGATGTCCTTCGGGGCTCAGATTTTTGTGGAGGGTGCCGGCTCTCTGTCTGGGCCTGTGTGCACATTAAAAGATCCTGTTTGCATTCCAGCCTGTCTGTGTGTTTCCTTCTGTGGGTGAGAGAGGGAATGAGAGCATTTTCAGCTGCTTGGCTGCAACATATGGCACCCCAGGTGGGACCCTATTAAATTAAACAAAAAGCCTCTCTCATCACACCCACGGTGGGAAGACTTCTGCTCTTGCAGCATCGGGCCTCCACCGGTCAGGGACCGGCCCCTCCAGGTGATTAAGAACATAAGACATGCCATACTGGATCAGACCGAGGTCCATCAAGCCCAGTATCCTGTTTCCAACAGTGGCCAATCTAGGTTATACGTACCTAGCAATATCCCCAAAAGACAGGTTCCACAATGCTTGTACTGGGTCAAGCATTGATATCCTGGGTCCCTTTTTAATAGTGGTTTATGGACCTTTCCTCCAGGAACTTGTCCAAACCTTTTTTAAACCCAGCTATACTAACAGCCCTTACTACATCCTCCGGTAACAGATTCCAGAGTTTGATTACACGTTGTGTGAAAAAATATTTTCTCTTATTTGTCTTAAATAGTTTACCCTGTAGCTTCATTACATGTCCCCTAGTCTTTCTATACTCTGATAGCGTAAACAATTGATCCACATTTATCCTTTCCACTCCATTCATTAATTTATAGACCTCTATCATATCTCCCCTCAGCCATCTCTTCTCCAGGCTAAAGAGCCCTAACCTTCTTAGCCTCTCTTCATAGGAGTAGCCTTCCATCCCCTTCACCAATTTGGTGGCTCTTCTCTGTACTTTTTCTAATAACGCTATGTCCTTTTTAAGATACGGTGACCAGAATTGCACACAATATTCAAGGTGCGGTCGTACCATGGAGCGATACAGAGGCATTATAATATCCTTTGTTTTGTTCTCCATCCCTTTCCTTATTTTACCTAGCATTCTATTTGCTTTCTTGGCCGCCGCTGCGCACTGGGCGGAGGGTTTTAACATGTTATCCACAATGACTCCTAAATCTTTTTCCTGGGTGGTGGTTTCTAATGTGGAGCCTTGCATCGTGTAACTATAGTGTGGGTTCTTTCCTAGGTGCATAACTTTGCACTTGTCCACATTAAATTTCATCTGCCATTTGGATTAATGGTACTTGGCGCCACCGGGCCCCTTTTGTGCTCCAGAAGGACACCTTGACTTGTGTGATCGGTCGGTCCCTGTGGCTGACCCCCCCGACTGAAAACAGGCTGGATAGACTGGCATCCAAACTTTCTCTCATCAGAGGTCTGGTGAGTACTCTTACATTACTGCTTTGGGATATTCGGTAACTCTGTAATCTGTAGTGGCTTGATCACCCGCACGAGCAGTCCGAGTAAGGGCCCCAGAGGCCCTGAAACCACTGCTCGTCCAGTCTGTGGGGAAAAGGGGGGGGGGTCGCTTGTGAGCGCCAAAAATGGTCGCAGTAACCTCGGGTACCTTAAAGCATTTTAAAGCGCTGCCAAAACTTCTTAAAATGACCAAAAACATTAGCACTTGACCCCCTTAAGTGTGCCTTTCAAGCTGTTTATTAATAATTGCGCTGATCGCAATTCTCCGATGATCGGGGCGATTTATTTAGAGCCTACACATGCTGTCTCTAATGAAGCATACTTGGGGGTTTCTTTTGTGCTGCCATGTGCTCCTAGTGTGGGGGGCTTCTTTTGTGTTGCCATGTGCTCCTAGTGTTAGATCTCCTTAAGGTTAGAACGCATAGGATCCACGTAAGAATTCCCTACACTGAGGTACTAAACAGAAGAAACAGCACGTAAAGTGATCCTGAAGCTCCATCTAGTGGACATTAGAAAAATAGCTAGCTATATTTCTCATATTACTATTATCCTCATGGTAAAAGTTAAATCCTATGCTACAGCTAGAGAGAGTGTGTGTAATGTGTATTTGTAATGGCTGCTGCTGAGACGTCTCTGTTTTCTGTTTTCCCTCTTTTCCCTTTGTGGTCCTGTGTGTTTTGTGCAACCAAACTCTGCCTGTTACCTGGATTATATTGTATATTGTATTCCCAGAAGTGAGATTAGAAAATTTACAGTGTATATTGCATTCCCTGAATGAGATTAGAAGATTTACACTGAATATTGCATTCCTTGAATTGAGATTAGAAGATTTATATTGTATATTGCATTCCTTGGAGTGCGATTAGAAGATTCACATTGTATATTGCATTTAGTCATTGAACTGGGATTAGAACATGGGGTCGGGAAAATCAAAGGTGCAAACACCCCTGCAGTGCATGCTTTGTAATTTTAAATCTGGGTTTGGGGAGGATTACGGGGTACCCCTCTCTGCCTCTCGATTGTCTGTTCTATGTGAGCGGGAGTGGCCAGCTTTAGTTAAGCTGTTGCTTCCCGAGGGGTCCACTGATCTGCCCACTGTGTTTTTAGTCCATCAAATTGTAGCGAAAGAGCACCCGGACCAGTTTCCCTATATTGATTCATGGCTGGCCATATGCCAGCACAGGTCAAAATGGCTCCAGCGCTGCCACGAGGATCAGTGTAGAATAATGGTGGCGGCCGTGGGTCGCCGAAAGGGGCAAACGCCCGCCCCCATCTACCAGGGGCGGGACTCTCCAGATATTCCTCCACGCCCTCTCTCTCTGCTTCACCCCCTTGCCCCATCCACACCACTGCAGGATCTGCCCATAGTTGAAGGGTCAGGAGAACCTCCTCTTGGGGTGGGTGGTGCCAGAGTTAGGGAAGATTCTGCAGATTCCAGTCCCTCTTCACATAGGGATACACCCCTCCAGACCCCTCCAACATCCTCCACCCCTCTCACTCCTCGTACCACCTCCAGTGCCACCGTCTCGTCCCCTGAGAGCACTTTGGCTGAGCTTGGACCGTCCACCCCGCTGGCCCACCGCCTGCGGTCGCATGATCTCCAAATGCCACTATGACAAGTACAGGGACTCCCGTACCTTGATGCTGCTGGGCATGTGGCAGTGGGACCATCCAATCTGATTTATGTCCCCTTCTCCACCTGTTGAATTGGAAAACCCACTATGCCTCCTATACTGAAGAGCCTCAGGAACTGACAGATCTTATGACCAGTATTATGCAAACACACCAGCCTACCTGGTCGGACACTAGGCAACTGCTTCCTACTTTATTCAGCCCAGAAGAACGAGCGCACATTGTGCGGGCCACCATCGCGTGGTTGGAGGCGCATCCTGCAGATGCTAGAGTTATAGATCCTCGGCAGCAGGCAGCGGTGGATTTCCCGAATGAAGCACATTGGAAGCATGAATGTCCAAATCATAACACAAGACGAGGGAGATACCGATCCCCAAGGGGCGTGAGAGCACCTGTACGTACTACTCGGGAGCAGGACCAGTATGATGCTTTCCCGCCTCCACCGGGACCAGCCATTGAAGGCCTTGCAACTATGGAACATTATGACTCAGATGACTACTAGGCCAGACCGGGCTCCAAGTTTGTTGGGTCCCCAGGAGCCTATGGTCAACATGAATTTAGGGGACCGGAAAATGCAATTCATGGTCGATACCGGAGCAACACACTCGGTGGTCACCCAGCAAGTGGCCCCGATCTCCTCCCAATCAGTAACTATAGTGGGAGCCATGGGGGAGAGGGCCCAGAGACATTTTTTTTCTGCAAAAACCGCATGTGCCAGTCGGGGGGATGGACCATCACTCACCAGTTCCTGTATATGCCTGAATGTCCTATACCCCTGCTGGGTCGGGATGTTCTGGCAAAACTCCAGGCCCAAATCTCATTCGGGCCCGAGGGCCAGGCTGAGCTAAAAATACCCAGCCTGGGCCCAACGGTTTTGATACTGTCCGTCCCCCGAGAAAGAAGAATGGCCGTTATATGAGGACAGACCCAAATCTGATGTGGCTGCCCTGGATACGTGGGATTCAGTGCCCCCTGGAGTATGGGCTGAAGGAACCCCCCCCCACCCCCCCGGAATGGCCATCAACATCCCTCCCGTATGCATTGAAATGAAGCCGGGAGCCTCCCCTTTGCATGTGCGACAATACCCGCTGCCGCGGGCAGCTGTGGAAGGAATTCATCATCTGGTGCAGCTACTACAGCATGGTATCCTGCGGCCCTCTCAATCGGCATGGAACACTCCTTTGCTCCCGTTCCGAAAAACAGGAACCACCGACTACCAACCTGTTCAGGATCTCCGTCGTGTTAATGAGGCCGCTGTGACTCTGCATCCAGTAGTACCAAACCCTTATACACTGTTGGGCCTCATCCCGGCGACTGCTTCACACTTCTCAGTACTGGACCTAAAAGATGCTTTTTTTTTTTTTTTTTTGTATACACCTGGCTACTGCAAGCCAGCACCTGTTTGCCTTCGAGAAGGGACTTTCTGCCAGTAGCAGGATCCTCTAAGTTACTTGGACTCGCTTACCATGGGGATTCAAGAACTCCCCCACCATTTTCAGCTCAGCATTGGCCCAAGACCTCTCTAGTTTCCCCCCGGGAGAGCCCGGCAGACGAGTACTTCTGCAGTACGTCGATGACCTGCTAAATCGCTGCTGACTCTGAGGCTGAATGTATACTGGCAACCACAGAGCTTCTCCAACTCTTGTACGATGCGGGTTACCGAGCTTCAAGGAAAAAGGCTCAGTTATGCCAGTTGGAAGTGAAGTATCTGGGATTCCATCTGTCAAAAGGAAGCCAACGGTTGGGGAGCGAGAGGAAGGAAGCAGTGTGCTGGATCCCTGTGCCAACAACCCGCAAGCAAGTACGCGCTTTTTCTCGGGGCCGCTGGGTACTGTCGTATCTGGATTCCCAGCTTCGCAAAGATTGCGAAGCCCCTCTATGAATCCACAAAGGGCCCAGAGAAGAGCCCCCTTGAATGGGGTCGAGACCAACAGGAGGCCTTCGAACATTTGAAAAGGGCATTACTGTCATCACCAGCCCTAGGCCTTCCGGATGTTACCAAGCCTTTCACCCTCTATGTACACTAAGCAGCAGGAACAGCTTTGGGGGTCTTGGCTGCGGCCAGTCGCCTACCTGTCTAAACTGCTGGATCCAGTGGCCAAGGGATGGCCACCTTGCCTGAGAGCAATAGCAGCAACAGCCTTGTTGGTGGAAGAGTCTGATGAAACTATCCATGGGCCAAGACTTTTTAGTCACCGTCCCACATTCAGTCCAAACATTACTGGAGCATAAAAGAAGTCACTGGTTCACCAGCTCCCGGATGCTGAAATACCAGAGCATGTTATGGGGAAATCCCAGAGTGCAGATAACTACCAGCCAAGCCTTAAACCCTGCTACATTCCTGCCTGTTGGCCTGGGACCACCTGATCACGACTGCCTGGAAGTAATGGATACAATCTTCTCCAGTTGCCCTGATCTGACAGCTGTGCCGTTAAGCAATCCGGATAAGACCTATTTCGTAGATGGAAGCAGACTCCTGTTGGAGGGCCGCAGGTGTGTGGGGTACGTGGGGGTGACGATGGAAGTGATAGTCGAAGCTCAGCCTTAGCCCTCTGGAACTTCCGCACAGAAGGCGGAACTCATTGCCCCTATCCATGCCTTAATCCTTGGGACTAACCATTATGTGAATATATACACAGACTCCCGGTATGCTTTTGCCACTCTCCATGCCCACGGGGCCCTATACAAGGAAAGAGGGTTAGTTACTGCAGCTGGCCCTGAGATAAAGAACGGCCCCCAGGTATTGGCCCTGTTAGAAGCATTCTGGCGTCCAAAAGCAGTAGCCGTTATGCACTGCAGAGGCCACCAGAAAGGGAACAGTGAGATAGCTAAGGGAAATAGACGGGCTGATGCAGAGGCCTGGTGGGTCACAACCCCATCTTTGTCCCAGTCCTTCCCAGAGGACTCCCAGGATCTACAAGCCCCCCCTGTTTCCGGTCCCACTGAGCCAATGTGCCAAGAAATACACTACCCGAGAATTAGATCTCTTCTGTCAGGAGGAGGATGGGGTGTTACACACGGATGGTTTGATAAGGTTACCTAGAACAGGGACAGCTGCAGTTATAGTCATCCCAGACAGCCTTGCCCCAGCATTTCTATCATCCTTCCATCAGGCCACCCATATGGGCAAGACAGCAATGGAAACTACCCTCCGTCCATACTTCTTCATTTCCTGCTTATCCTCATTGGCAGCTGCAACTGTTAGACAATGCACCAGAAGTTGTTCCAGCCTGGACCTCAGTCCCGATTCCAGATCAACCCCTGCGTTTGAAGCTGAAGAGGGACCTTTCTGCCCAGTAAGGGGTTCTAACAGACTACCAACGAACTCTGGACCACCGAAGAAACTGATTTACGAGACACCTTTCCCAGAACCGGGATCAGAATGAAAAACGGTGCCTTAGCCTTACTCCTATCCCTGACATGGACCTGCTTTCAAACAAGTGCAGAGACTACTAACACAGCATTATTACTTGCCCAAACTGCTCTGAACATGACAGACTTTTGTATACGTAACTCTCTACAAACCGGGGTGTTTCTGTCAATCTCTCTCATTGCTGTACCGTCTAGTTTATGTAAAATGTAGAACTTTACTATGCTTGTTAATCTGAACTGTAAACGACCTGGAATATATTTTTCTACATTTTTTTACCATATTGGGGTTACCCGACCAACTTATACACATTTTAACCAGGTGCCTTTTTCCTTACAGGTAGTTCCACCCCTGACACCCTGGTAGAACGCAAGGCAGCTACCACTGTCATGGCCCTGACCCAATATACCCCTTTGCGGCTTGCCTCCAGTAATACTGCCCTCTACCGCCCCTAGCGTTTGAGGTCTCACTTAAAAAGGGGGCAGTGAGGCAGCCATGAGGTTTAGCTGTGGGTAACCCTTCCCCCAAGCCATGAGGTTCTTACATAGTGATCAGCTTGCTAAGAGAAGACATAAAGATTTCAGTAGGCACCCTTCCCCCCTCCCCCCCTCCAGGCCTGAGCACAATACTCCCTTGCCCAGAAATCAGCAGACTAGAGCATACCGGTTTGGACAGGTCACCCAGGCACCTTCCCCCAGGGGCTGCTGATTGGTGGACAGGAAATACCTGAGACGAATGAGATTGTAGAATGAGTTTGAAAATGTACTGTATATAAGACAATGTAGGACGTCCTTCGGGGCTCAGATTTTTGTGGAGGGTGCCGGCTCTGTCTGGGCCTGTGTGCACATTAAAAGATCCTGTTTGCATTCCAGCCTGTCTGTGTGTTCCCTTCTGTGGGTGAGAGAGAATGAGAGCATTTTCAGCTGCTTGGCTGCAACAAAGGGAGATAGATTCAGGAGTGATATGCAGAAATATTTCTTTACGGAAAGAGTAGTGGATCTGTGGAATAGTCTCCCAGTGGAGGTGGTAGAGATGAGGACAGTAACTGAATTCAAAAAAGCATGGGACAAACACAGAGGATCTCTAAAGGTAAAAAGGGGACTGTTGTAGTTGTTGATATGGAAGGACAGACTAGATAGGCCATGTGGTCTTTTTCTGTCATCATATTTCTATGTTTCTATGTTTATGCTGATGACTTTGAGATTTATCTGTCTACACCTGATATTACTCTGACACGCCAGTCCTGCATCTCTAACCTGCTTGCCTATTATTGTTGTCTGGACATTTTGCTGCTGTTTGAAATTGAACAAGGCCCAAACTGAACTTCTTATTTTTCCTCCTAAATTATCTTTCCGATAACACTCTTCTACTCCGTTTCCTCTACCCGCAATCTTGGTGTCATCTTTGACTCCTCCCTCTTCTCCTCCACACATATCAAACAGATAGCTAAACCCCATCGTCTTTCTCTACAGCATCAACAAAATTTGCCCCTTCCTTTCTGCACTCTCTACTAAAACACTTATCCACTTTTTAATCACCTCCTGTCTCGACTATTGCAACCTCCTCATTGCTGGTCTCCCTTCGAGTCACCTCTCTCCCCTTCAATCTATTCAGAACTCTGCTGCGCGACTAATCTTCTGCCACCCCAATATACTCGTATAACCCCTCAAGTCACTTCATTGGCTCCCCTTCTGTTTCTGTATCAAATCAAACTTTTCCTTCTGACTTATAAATGTATTCATTCATTTTACTGCTCCTTGCTACCTTTCTCCTCTCTTCTCTCCCTAGACCCCTCCTCGTGAACTCCATTCTTCTACTGGCTTGCTTCCCTTTGCCCTTTTCTTCTACTGCTAACTCCAGGCTCCATTCCTTTCACCCTGCTGCTCCTTATGCCCGAAACAAACTACCCGAGTCTGTACATCAGGCTTCATCTCTCCCCCTTCTCAAATCCATGCTGAAAGCTTACCTTTTTGAGGCTCCTTTTGTCTCCTTATTCTCCTCTGTTTTGTCTGTCTTGATTAGTTTGTAAGCTCTGATAAGCAGGGATAGTCCTTTTATGTGTGTCTATTTACAGCACTGCATATATGCTTTGTAGCACTATATAATTGATTAGTAGTAGTTAATTGTCTCAAGCTACTTCTGCTTTGGAGCATTTTATGGTTGCAGATGTTCTGTTGCCTTCATTTGTCTCAAGATTGCTTCCATCTCGTTTCCTTAATGTATGATCCTGTCACTAAATCTCATTCCTACCAGAATGTCGCTTACTGTGATGGTGTTTCCCACCCTGTTTGCCATGTTTAGCTGCTCTGAGGCGTGCTCCCACCTGTGTGGTGGCAGGAAAGGGAAGTGACCTGTGCCAGTATGTGTAGTGTGTTTTTATATAGACAAACTGGTGACTGCAGACTAATGTAACAGCAGCAGTGGGTCATCTTTTAATGTAGAATGAACATACCAGGATGATTCCTGAACTGAACAACTTGACAGCATTTTTTTTTAAATATATTTAAAGTGAGGGAGGTTTATGTGATTTACATTCATTGTAGAAGTGATTTTTCTGCCCAGTGAAAGGGCACCTTTTTATTTGTTGGTGATATTTAGCTGGTTGTAGTAAGTATGCAAGAAGAGTTGTCATTGTACATCCCTTCTGAACCAAATACTGTTTGATCAGATTTCCTAAATGTTTTGCCTCCTTGCAGGCCCAAAAAGAAGCCAAAGAGGCAGAGAAGATGAAGGCAGATTTAGGACTTGGTGAAAGCTCAGAAGATTTGAAAGCACTGATTGAGGTAAGATTTACAGACCGGTTCATGAGGATCTCTAGCATTGATCATCACTGAGCCTCTGTTCTAGAAATTTATTGTCCCAAAAGATAAGATACCAAGAACAAACCGTTGTCTTTTCTCTTTAAAAAAAAAAAAAAAAAAAGGGTAGAAAAAACTGCTTTAATTTAACCACTTGCATAAACTAGTTATACTGTAGGACCTACACAGAAGCAAACTTGGAACAGAAAACAATAGCAATTCTGTTTTTTCCACTGGATTGCTCTGGGGCTACTACAAATAAAATACAGGACTTGTTTTAAAAAATGTACCAAAGCCCTTTTAAGAACTCTCAGGCAGAGAGCTAACAATTAAAAAGCTCACACTTACCTTTGCTTGAAATGTAGAGCCCACAAGCAAGTGGGAAGCAGGTATGCATGCTCAGTGAAGCAAAAAAGCTTCTCTGAGCTTTGGGACGGCCTAGCCAAGGCTCAGTCCGGGGACTTCACCATTGAATGTGGCTGTATACCCTTGCTGTCTACAAGAACCTTTGTTACAGGTAAGCAACTATGCTTCCACTAGATCCACTACTTATTGTATACCGAGGGCATCAATCACCACTGCATGGGTTTAACAATCAATGAGGGAGGAATGCTGGTTGTTTTAATCTGCGCTCTGGGAGTTAAATTACTTTTATCCTGATTAGGCTCACAGCTCCTTACTTACGCAACCAATCTGGGTGTTGATGTTACTTCCTCCTATCAAGTTGGTCCTCCTTTTGAGATTGTAAAGTGGGGGTAGGCATGTATACATCAAAAAAACTTGTCAAAAGCATGCTCTTATGCCATGAGGAAACTTAAAAATTACAGCGTGGATTTTAACTATCCTTATCCAGGGGCATACAGTGACTACTTAATATTCTGATGCATCATCAACTTTGCTGCTGCTGTGCAGCCGGAAACCAAAATTTTTGAGAAGCTTCCCCCGCCCCCCCCTCACCAGTTGATGCTCGTGCACCATTGTGCCCAAGTGAATTATGTGCTCATGTCATTAACTACATTTAGATATCAATGCAGTTGAACCAAAAGAGGTATTGCCGTCTCACACCTCTCACTGTGTTGAACTAGTTGTAAGCTGACAATTGCCTTTTCTGATAACCCTAGCAAACATGGCATTACAATAATTGAGGTGAAAGAGAACCATGGGCCTGCATTACCTGCCTTAAATCGGATTCCATCCAAGAAGAACAAATCTTGTCTCCCCCGGCATAGATAAAGAATTTCCCTACCACTATAGAAACATGACATGTAAGCCATTCGTGGGTTTCTGGTATGAGATTTACTCCTCCTCCCCCCCCCCCCCCCCCAAAAAAAAAAAGAGGAACTGAAGTAGGCATCCACTTAGAAAGCCCACCTACCCATAACAAAGTAGGTTTTAGCTGGATTGAATGTAAGGATATTGGCTGCAATCCAAGCGTTTGCTAGCATAAAGCAATTTAGAACCACATATGTTTCACACAGGGAAATACTTGTACAAACCATTATTTGTATGTCAGCATGCATAAAAGAAAATGAGGCCCATCTACTGCATGATGGTCCCCTAAAGCTTACATATATACATTATTTAAAAAAAAAATCTGTGAAAGCAGGGACCCATGGGAATCCACAACCCATCACCAGGAAGAAGATCTGTTAATACTGTCTGTTTCCAGTATGAGACAAAAAGCACGTAGCCAATGTGAGTGACCCAGCTCATAATGGAGTTGTGCAATTTGGTTGGTCATCAGCTCCACAAATATTGCCTTTTTATTTGTTGGGTGTTTTTGGCTCCTCTTTGAGGTGAATTAATTAGTGCACCTTAAAATAATGTGTGATGCATTGATTTCATGTGCACGTATCAGTTTAGAGGCCCTTTTTTAATGAAGTCCACTAAGCAGTCAGCATATGAATTAGCATGTTCTGTTGGTGCACAAATTAGTACATGGTCATGCAAGCACAACAGTTACGGCAAGCATGTGCTAACTGCATGTCATGGTATGGGGAGGGTTCAGGGCAGAGTGGGTGTGGTAGCTGGTGACATGCACTAGCTGTTACAACTGCTGATAGAGTAGCTACTGCCCAACAAGTTTGCATATGATATCCCCCTCCCCCTTTCCCAGGAATCTCACTGAAGTACCCCCCCTGTGTCTTATGCCTGCAGCCCCTGGATTAGGATATGAACAGGGCAGGCGCCAGTCCTCCTCTGCTCCTCCCCTCCAGGTCACACAGACAGGTGACTTGTAAAGAATTCCATGAGCTGTGCTCCACACACTTGTTTATTACTTGTTGCATAAACCTATCACAAACACACTGAAAGGGCAGTCTGTCATGAATAAGGAGAAATTAGGCCTTACCTGCTAATTGTCTTTCCTGGAGTCTTCTCCAGGCCAGTCCAGGGAGCGCTAGGGTTGTCAGTCCTGTCCAGCAGCTGAGGACTGACATACTAGAAGTTTTGCTGACAGCTTAAGCTCCTCCTCCTGAAGCCAGCACTCCAGTCTTGCACTAACAAAGCAGCTAATTCAGACAGATACAAAGAGAACGAAGCACGAACGAGGAACAAACAAGTTAGCAAAATTAAAACACCCAAACCAGAACTGAGAACTTCTATATTCCCCAGGCACGGACTACACATGCAACGCAAAGTGAGCCGTAGACTTAATACACCAGAAGAGTAGTTCTTGTCGGTGCACAGAGACTGTGGCAACATCAGAAATGTGTCATACCACCGTAAAATTTTTCCTTTTTTTTTTTTTCTGTCCATTATTGTTTCACCTAGCACCATCGGTGTTTTACAGAATGGAGCTAGAAAAATCTTGGTAAAGCTCTTGCTATCAGCCAGACCAAAGCCGACGAGCGTAACACTGTTGACAATGACCAGAAACAAACACCGGGTGGGACCCTGGACTGGCCTGGAGAAGACTCCAGGAAAGACAATTAGCAGGTAAGGCCTAATTTCTCCTTCCTAATCGCTTCTCCGGGCCAGTCCAGGGAACGCTAGGGCAGTACCAAAGCAGAACCTAAACACAGGAGGGACCTGCGAGCCCGGCCACTATCGCTGCCGCTCCAACCTTCGCATCCCCTCTTGCCATAACATCCAGCCTATAATGTCTAGTGAAAGTATGCAGAGAAGACCACGTAGCAGCCCTACAAATATCCACTGGAGGTACCAACGCGAATTCCGCCCAAGACGCCGCTTGAGACCGCGTAGAATGGGTTCGGAGCCCTTCCGGAGGCACTTTACCCCCAGCCGCGTAAGCTGCCACAATCGCTTGTCGCACCCATCGGGCTATAGAGGCCTTCGTAGCCGCCTGACCTTTACGGCGACCCGCAAACAGCACAAACAACCGGTCGGACCGGCGAAAATCCTTAGTGACTTTAAGGTACTTTCTAAGCACTCGTCCGAGATCCAACTTCCGGAGAGCACGGTCCATAGGAGAGCCCGAAAGATCAGTGAAAACGGGCAAAGCCACTGACTGATTCACATGGAAGGAAGACACCACTTTAGGCAAGAAAGACGGCACCGATCGCAATAACACCTTCTCCGGCAAAAATTGCAGGTACGGCTCTCGACAAGATAGAGCCTGCAAGTCCGAAATGCGTCTAGCCGAACACAACGCAACCAAGAAGGCCGTCTTCCAGGAAAACTCCTTCACATTTACCCCGGAAGCTGACTCAAAAGGCGCATGCGTCAAGGCCTCTAGCACCATGTTCAAATCCCAAGAAGGAACGACATTCCGTACAGGGGGACGGAGAAGTTTAGCTGCCCGAAAGAAGTGCCGCACATCAGCATGCATCGAGAGACGGCGCCTACGCACCGGCCCCCGAAAATAAGTCAAGGCCGCCACATGCACTTTCAGAGTGCCAACCGACAAGCCCTTATCCAAACCGTCTTGAAGAAACAACAGGAGCTGCGGCACAGAGGTAGACATGGGCGCAAAGCCCTGAAGCGCACACCATCTTTCAAAGACGCGCCAGACACGGACATACGCCAGGGACGTCGAAGACCTTTTCGAACGCAACAGGGTGGATACAACAGCTTCCGAATACCCTTTGCGTCTTAAACGAGCCCTCTCAAGAGCCAAGCCGTAAGCAGGAAGCGATCCACCTGGGGCATCAACACGGGACCCTGAGCCAACAGGTTGCACTGAGCCGGAAGCCTCCAAGGAGAGTCTATCACCAGACGCACTAAGTTTGCATACCACGGCTGTCGAGGCCAATCCGGCGCTATGAGAATCACCGTTCCCCTGTTCCCGGCTATGCGGTGAATGACACGACTGAGCATCGGCCACGGCGGAAAAACATACAAGAGGGAATCGAGAGGCCAAGGCTGAACCAACGCATCGAGTCCCTCTGACATGCGTTCCCTGCGCCTGCTGTAAAAATGAGACGCTTTGGCATTGTTGAAGGTAGCCATCAGATCCATTGACGGCTGCCCCCAGCGCATCGTGATGTCGTGAAACACCGTCGCATTCAACTCCCATTCCCCGGGATCGATCACATGGCAACTGAGATAATCCGCCTGAATATTGTCCTTGCCGGCCACGTGCGCTGCTGATAACGCTACGAGACGGGTTTCCGCCCAAGCAAACAACTCCTGACTCTCCTCCAGCAACGGCAGACTCCTGGTGCCGCCCTGTCGATTGATGTAGGAAACGGTCACCGCATTGTCGGAAAAAACGCGGACCACCGTCCCTTCGAGCAGAGGCTCGAAATGAAGAAGCGCCAACCGAACGGCCCGGAGCTCTAAGAGATTGATAGAGAAGGAGCTCTCTTCCTGCGACCAGAAGCCCTGCGTCATCTGAGCCTGACAGTGAGCCCCCCAGCCCGAGAGACTGGCGTCCGTCGTCAGAAGAACCCACTGAGGATCTTGAAGGGGAACCCCCGCTGATAGATGCCCGGGATCTAGCCACCAGCGTAGACTGTTGCGCACCGAGTCTGGGCAGATCAACTTTTGTGAAAGAGGATGGAGTTGAGGCGGCCATCTGGAAAGCAAGGCCTGTTGAAGAGGTCGCATATGCGCCCTGGCCCACGGAACCAAGTCTAGGGCCGCTGCCATGGACCCCAAAAGCTGCAAATAGATCCACGCCGAAGGAGCCGAAGTCTTCAAGAACAGCCGTACCTGCCGAACAAGCTTTTGAACTCTGTTCTGGGGCAGAAATACCAAACCGGTTTCCATGTCGAATAAAGCCCCGAGGTACGAGAGCCGTTGCACAGGCTGCAACTGACTTTTCGCCTGGTTGATAACCCAATCGAGTTGTTCCAAGAGTTGAACCACCCGAGCCGCTGCCACGACCGCGTCCGCCCGGGAATCGGCTCTGATCAACCAGTCGTCCAGATAAGGGTGAACGCGAATTCCTTCTTTCCGCAGGGCCGCTGCTACCACCACCATCACTTTCGTGAATGTGCGAGGAGCAGTCGCGAGACCGAAAGGCAACGCTCGAAACTGGAAATGTCCCATGGGCAGCGCAAACCTCAAAAACCGTTGATGATCCGCTCTGATGGGAATGTGTAGATAAGCCTCCGTGAGGTCTATAGCCGAGAGGAACTCTCCCGGACACACCGCCCGAATAACTGATCTCAACGTCTCCATCCGAAAGTGTGGAACCCGCAGTGCGCGATTGACATGCTTGAGATCGAGGATTGGTCGCAAAGAACCCTCTTTCTTGGGAACCACAAAATAGAGTATCGACCTAAGCCGCACTGGTCTGGAGGAACCGGCACTACGGCTTGCAGTTCTATCAATCGTGCGAGCGTGTCGGCTACCACCTGCCTCTTTGGGCCGGAAGTGCAAGGAGATACCATGAAGGCGTCCGCCAACGGGCACGCAAATTCTAGGGCATACCTCTCGCGAATAATCTCTAGCACCCATGCGTCTGAAGTGATTGTGGCCCAGGTCGGGAGAAACTCCTGCAAGCGTCCTCCCACAGGTACCACGGCCTGGACTGGCCGACCTTCATTGCGACTTCTTAACGGCGGCTTGCTGAGAACTGCCTAGCCCCTCGAAAGGACTGCCCACGAGAACCGAAGCGGGCCCTGGGATACGGAAGAAACCGAACCCCTCGAAATCCACGAGAATCCCTACTTTGGCCTCGCAGCGCCGAACCCCCTCTAGGAGGCCTGGGACGATCCTCAGGAAACCGACCACCCTTGGAATCGCCGAGATCCTTAACAATCTTTTCCAACGCCTATCCAAAAAGTAACTTCCCTTTATAAGGTAGTTTACTGAGGCGCGATTGAGGACACGTCTGCCAGATAAGCCGCTGCCGACTCGAGCTTCGCGCCCTCCGCGGAAGACGGCTCTGCAGCCTCAGCCACGACCTCTCCCTGGAGCCAACGAATCGAAGCCCGAGACACATATGCCCCACAAATGGAAGCCTGCAGCGCAAGCGCACTGGAATCAAACGCTTGCTTCAAAAGCACTTCCAATTTACGATCCTGCAGATCCTTAAGCGCTGCCGCGCCCTCAACTGGAATCGTTGTCTTCTTTGTCACTGCTGAAACTAAGGCATCTACCTTGGGCATCTTTAGCAACTCTTTCTCCTCCTGAGGCACTGGGTAGAGGCAACCTAAGGCGCGACTGCCCCTCAACGTAGCCTCTGGACATTCCCATTCAGACTCTATCATTTGCCTAATGATACTGTGAACCGGGAAACAGCGTTGCTCCACTTTGAAGCCTTGCAGCAAGGGATCTTCGAGCGGCTCCTGAGACATGGATGGCACTTGAATATTCAGCGCCGACAAAGATTGTGATATTAGCGCTCCGAGCTCCTCCTTGCGGAACACGCGAAACACATTAGGATCTTCTCCAGGAGCTATCTCCCCCTCTTCCAGCTCCCCCAGCCAATGATCTAAACCTGACTCCGAGAGAAGCTCACCCTCCTCTCCTAAATGCGGCTCCCCGGCCAGGGGAGAGCTAAGATCCTCTGCAGCAAGCTTACCTAACATCCCCTGGGAAGAACCCTCCCCCGGGTCTTTCTGAGGCCTTTCTGGCTGCTCTCTAAGATCCTGCCAGGAATCAGGAGCCACCTGAGCTTGTGCAGACTTCATTAAAAACGCCCGATGCAGCACCAAAATAAACTCGGGGGGGAAAAAAAGAGCAGAGAAGCCTTCCTGAGCTTCAGGAGGCTTCTGCTGCGGCTGAACCGCCACCGGAGTTTCCTTCGCGGTTTTAGACTTCCTTTTACTGTGTTTCGGAGGCCCCGCGGCAGACACCTAAGGATCCCCTAAAATGGCGGCCGTTCCCGCCTTTTCTGACGGAAGGGAAGGCCGCTCTGCCTCAGCCGACTTGTTCTCCATGCTGCCGACAAGAGCTCAAAGACCAACGCGAGACACTGGACCCGAAACCGCTCAAAGCCCCCGGTGCAAAAACAACGAACCAACGTCCCCAGCCGGAGGAACCTCTGAAACCCGCAAGCGCACAGCGTTACCTGAGCAGTCCTGCTCTGTCCCGCAGGCCTCGGAGAACTGATCGCAAGAGCGCCGGTCTTTCTCCTGCTCCCCTGCTGCTAGCGGGTGAAGAGAAAAGGTGGCTGGTTTGTCTGGAGGGTGATTACTGAGGCTCTCAGGATCAGAGCTCCAATACGTCAAATTTAGGCCCTTGAGAAGGCAGGCCCTGCCCCCTCGTGCTGCCCCCACATGGTTTCAAAAAATCGCAGTTGCTGAATTTGAAGAACCGGAATTAAAGGTGCAGCGAAGGGGAATATAGGAGCATCAGCCCTGCTAGAGCCCGCTCACTGTCCGCTTTAAAAATAAACAAAATCTCTCTTTCTAACTAGGAGCCTGTCAGCACGTCATCCTGTTCAGCTGCTGAAGACTGAAAGACTGGAGTGCTGGCTTCAGGAGGAGGAGCTTAAGCTGTCAGCAAAACTTCTAGTATGTCAGTCCTCAGCTGCTGGACAGGATTCACAACCCTAGCGTTCCCTGGACTGGCCCGGAGAAGCGATTAGGAATATGAATTTTATTTCTTTCTCTCTGTATGAAAATGGGTTTAATAGCTATTCTCATTTTTGCCTTCCAACAGAGCAGAAAGAAGAATCGAGAACAGGAAATGGATAAATTACTAGCAGACTTGGAAGCAAAGTACTGCAAGCCATCCAAGAGAGGAAGTGACAAAAAAGCCCCCATCTCTAAACGAAACAGGAAGTGAACTGTTTACAGATGCCCCGAGCTTGCACATGGTGTTTCAGAAGACTTTAGGGGTTTACAAGTGTTTTTATATTTAGACTTTAAGGCTACAGTAGCAGCATGTGCCCAGTCCAGACTTTAATGAAGAGTGGAGATGTAGTAGTCCATTCTCTGTGATTGGATTGTTTTCTGCATAGAATGGTGACTTGATTGCTGAGCTGCAGCCATGAACTGTGCAATGCTGCCTATTGACACTGACACTGGTAGTTTGCATGTGAGCAGTTGTAGGTCATCCATTCTTTTTGTCAATCACTCCCAGTCATTTGAGAGAAGGAGGGGAGGATAAAGCAATTTACCCTGTTTGAAAGAGGTAAGGAAAAACAAAATATCGCATAGCCCAACTCGGAAGCATGTTGCAGAATTTTAGTGACTTGGATTTTGGGTCATGCAATAGCAACAAAACTAATTCTCAGCAGGCTAAGGAGGGACAGTAACCATGAAGAATAAGACCAGGAGAAAGAACGTTCAGCAGATGTAATGGCATTAGCTGTATTAACAGTTTTTTGTTCAGTCATCCTTTTACTTTAAGTTCTCTTCAGGGTTCTGGTGAGTCCCTCTCCATTCTTGTAGTTGACGATGCATCTGTAATCTTTAACTTATAACGAGGGCCCATGGTTTTTTGCAATGTAAGGGCAAGGACTGCAAAAATCTAGCCCTAGGCATGGAATTGTGAGCAACCCAAAGTTGGGCTGAGTCAAAGGCTGTCCAGGTGTATATTTTCTTTTGCTGCTGTTTCTCCTTATTGAGGCAACAAAAAGAGAAGGGTAGCACTTTTAGGCCATGATTTCCAGTGCTGTTTGGTCTTAACTTACATTTTGAACTGCATAGCTGACTATAGCTCTCGGTGGAGGAAGTAGCCTTGGGCACCATGGCTCTCGTTTGCCTGACAAGTGTTTGTAGGGAGAGTGAGGAATGAGTGGTGAAGTAGGTACAAGAAGCTGAAGGCATCAGAATAGGGAACGGGGAGAGGGAATGTGGTGTATATAAGAATTGGTTGCTGGAATGGGTGACTAGGGATGAGGAATGGTGAAAGAGAGAAGCACCAGGGATGGGGATATATCAAGAGAGGGCAATGTGGAAGGGGAAGGGAAACCTAGGCCTAGAACTTTATGTAGGAGAGAGATACTTTCCTTTCAGCATACCAAAACTCTCCCTATGAACTTTGTATCGCCTTCCTTATACTTCCTTTCACCTCGGATCCTAGAGCTTTCCTCTCTCCTCCATTCACCCTGTTCTCCTTGCCTCTTACACTGCTAAGGTCAGAAGATAATCCTTCCCAATACTGCTTCCTCTTGCACAACATCCCCCCCCCCCTCCTTCCTAAGATCTTTCTCCCTCTTTTCATCATGCAAATTCTCTCCATCCACACCCACAAAACCCCTAAAACACTTCTTTAAAATTTTGTTCAATAAGCAATGTGGTGCAAATTGTATAAATGAGCTGCAGAATTTTGGTAACTTTAATTTCTCCTCATAGTTCAGTTGCAATTTTGCTGGAATCATGGCTCCACGAGCTTTTCATTCACAACTACTTGGGATTTTCCCTCTTTTTTAATAGACCCTTCAACCTAGCCTAGTCATTGCAGCAGCAGGGCTTATTCAAAATCTTGTATCATGGGTATAAACTCTTTCACAGCTCCCTACCAGGGACTATGAATGTTGCATTAACTGTTTCTTAGCCCTGGACGACTTAGACATGAAAAACTGCTTGTAGAATTAAACTACTTGAGAATCAACCCCTGAGCTACTACATCAAACAGATTTGCTGTGATTTAGAATAATCTAAGTCAGGTCGCTAGTTATTTATCTGATATGTTTACTGCTGCCTTGTAGCTATAACTTGTTGAGTGAGAACCCTTATCTTCAGCTGTCTTTATTTAAATCTACTTGTGCTGTTTAACTTTAGCTTTAAAATTCTCTTTTTTTATATTCCTACAGCTGCAGCACTTTTTATTGCTTTAGGACAGGATGTCATCTTTCTTGGCATTTGTAGTCCATGTGTTTAAAAATGTCTAGCATTTATACAAAGATGTAAGAGGAGAGCTATTTCTACTACTGTCTGGGACACAAAAGCCACACAGCAGCTATGTGAGTTTTGAGGAGCTGGTGTTAGAATGTCCCAGCATAGTTTGAGAGGGTACAGATATACTAAGGGAGGGAAAAGCAGACACAGTACAAACATACATCAGTTGCTGAAGAGTAGGGAGTAGGTCAGAGACAGGGCAATAAACATATTAGTCCACATTGTGTACAATACATGTAGACTGTGTTTATCCTGTGAAGAGGGAGATGTGCTAGACATCAAGGATACTTCTAGAAGGACAGATTAAAACACTTAAAATGGAAATTTTACAAGACTGAGCATAATGTGGTATTGACCCTTTTTTCGTGCTTTTTTTTTTCTTCCTGTTTCTTGTACGAATGAAGTTAATGTGATGGGTTCAAATTTGTTAGCATTATTCAGATTTTATATTAAGTATTGTTGACTATTAAAATGTAATATGTTATGCTTGAGATTTAATTAAAAATTTAAAACCATAAAGTTTTCTCAGATCTCACCACCAGAGGCAACTCCAGTCAGCAATATAAGCAGCTAATATTATCAAGAGGTGGAACATTTTTTTTCCCCATTTCTAAAATGTCATTATTCCATAAAATTTATTATAATAAAGAATGGATGTCTGTGCAATACTAGGCAAACTTGATAACTTCAAGGTAGTAATTTAATACCATACAAGCACTTAATTCTGCTGTCACTTGTTTAAAGGTGAGCAGTTTTTGCTCTTATGTACTTCTTAGAGGTAATCAGGTGCCGTATGGGACTCAGAGCTAGTGTAAAGTTGTAAACGTGTGGCCCTGTCTTGCTACATCAGTCTCCTCAGAATAATATAGGAAGAGGTGGGCGTGATTGTGTGCTGGAAAACTCTGGTTACAGATTATTCGGTACTGCTTCACTTAAGGCAGCTTTTTCTAATTGAGGACTGGGCCAAGTGGTAGTGTGAAATGAAAGTATGAAGCAAATGTTCTTTCCTTATCGTCCCTCCTCTAGGGTGTGTCAATTTTGGAGATATCTTAATTTTAAAAAGCACTAGTGAAAAAATGGTACAATTTCATGTGGCAAATCAACAACTAGCTTTAAATTTTATGTAATATGCAAAAATGCACAAATTACTGAAAGATGTTTAATTTCCTAGAAATTATAGGTAGGTAAATATGAGTGCTCTGATAATAGGTTTTGTTTGTGTATTGCACATTAATGCCTTTTGTGCCTCAGTTATCAATTTATTCAATTTATTTCTTTGTTGGGGTTTACATGGTGAACTGGTTCAATATAAAAATAAATAGCAATTGGACACCAGGTCCCAGGCATCTCCTTTTTCAGCTGCAGCTGTTGAAAGAACAGTTTGAAGAGGTAAGGAAGATAGTCATGCCTATAGCGAGAAGGTCAGCTTGGTATGGTTACAGCAAGTCTGTCCTGCAAGCAATGTTGTGTAGTGAAGAGGAACAGAAAAGAGAGAAGACTCAGTGACTGCAGTGTGAGAGCAAGGAAAACACCAGCCATCAACACTGAGCCAACTACACTCACCTAATTGGAGTGGCCTAGTGGTTGGGGCAAGGTACTTCAGGCTGGAAGGTCGGGGGTTCAAATCCCACTAGAGGACAGCAACCTTGGGCCGGAAGGACTGAGGTTTCTAGTCCCACAGGTGCTCCTTGTGGTCTTGGGCAAGCCACTTAACCCTCCATAGCCCATGTTCCCTGTAAAATAGTTACCTCCAAGTTATAATGCCCTGTTCAATGTAATTTCAGTTTGTTCAATGTAAACCGCACTGATGCAGAATAGCGCGGTATATAAGAGAATGTAAATAAATAAATAAATAATTACTTGACTGGAGCTCTGGAGTCTCTGAGCCTCCTCTTACCTGTAACATGACCACAGCAGAGATCAAGGCATTTCTGAGCAAGCCCATGGTGGTTCTAGGCTGGCCATCACACACACCCATTCCATAGAAAGGTGTGTAAAAATGACAACTGAGGCTGCTGGTCATGTGTACAATCAGGAGAGGAGGGAACATTTATATTAGGGGTCAGATGGTCAGCAGGGAGCTCATGAGCCGAAACAGATGCAAACAAGACTTGCAAATCCTGCTAGACCAGTCCAGATAAGTGGGTTAAGTCCCCCTGCCAGCAGATGTTGGAGACAGAGAATACTACCAGAAGTCAGTATGGAGTGGAGGAGTAGCCTAGTGATTGGGGCAAGGTACTTCAGGCCGGAAGGTCGGGGGTTCAAATCCCACTAGAGGACAGCAACCTTGGGCCAGAAGGACTGGGTTTTCTAGTCCCACAGCCCACAGGTGCTCCTTATGGTCTTGGGCAAGCCACTTAACCCTCCATAGCCCATGTTCCCTGTAAAATAGTTACCTCCAAGTTATAATGCCCTGTTCAATGTAATTTCAATTTGTTCAATGTAAACCGCACTGATGCAGAATAGCGCGGTATATAAGAGAATGTAAATAAAATAAGTCTGATTGGTTGAGCTCTGGTAGCTATATAGCTATACCCCTAGGAGTCGCCTTCAGTATTTCTCTATCTCCAGGAACAAGCAGGAATGAGTCTTCACATATGGGTACGTCGGTACCGACGGAGTCTGCGTGGGAACGCTTCCCAGCGTCCAATCAAGAGCTTTTGGAAGCATCCCAGCACGCCTGCGTGCTGCCTTCCCGCCTTTCCCAACTGCCTCTCCTCAGTTTTCGTTTTTCCGCGGAGCCGGCAGGACGTCCTCCTGTCACCGCAGAAAATTCTTGTTTTTATTTTTTAGTTTTCTTGTGGTCGCGGCTGTCTTTCTCCAAGAAATGTTCAGACTGTGGCGGTACAACTTTATTTTTAGACCCTCGAAGTTTGTGTCTAACCTGCTTGGGTCCTGACAACAGTTTGGTAAGAGGTTTTCAGCATCGAGGCTCCCTCGATACACGGTTGCCCTCCAACTTCGGGTCACCGTCCCCTTCTTCGGCCACACAGGATCAGGTAACCCACAAACAGTCTGTTAAGACTAGCCAGTCCTCGAGTGGTAGGTCTCATGCGCAGCATGTAGACGGCTCCGGCCTTGCCCTCGAGGGCCCACTGGCTTCAAAACCCCGGCGGGAGTCTTCGGTCTCCAAAGCCTATAAAGGGGTTTCAGGTTGTTCCTGGGGTTCACCCCCCACAGAACATACCTAAGCCGTGTATGGTGGTGGCATCCGCTTCGAGCGGTACCGATACCCCGGCATTGGCACTGGTGTTGGATGAAATACTCCTCATCAGGGATCGTCATCGGGCGTCCTCGGGACCGGTGGATACCCTCCAGATTGACTTTCCATTATCGGTACCAACACCAATACTCCAACCGACGTCGGTACCCTCCAGATGTGCATCGATAGCCTCGCTTCCTTCGATGCCGACTCTGGAATCGATCTCCAGTCTGGAGGACTGGGTACCGACTCGCCTTGGTACCGGCTCTCGACGGTACCGAAGGCTCGGTTCCGATGATTCGGATCCGCAACTCTCGGTTCCCCCGATGCCGATTGAGTTGCCACTGGTTGCCCTTCCTTCACTGGTATCAGACACGGTACCGAAGTTGGTACCGATGTCCTCATTACCTTCACGGTCGGTGCCTTCCATGCTTCGCTTATCAGGCTCTTTGCCCTCGATGCCGAGTTTGGAATCGATCTCTAGTCTAGAAGACTGGATACCAATAGATTTTGGTACCGACACCGATCGATACCGGTGCTTCGGTACTGAGGATAGCGGCCAAAGGTTTTCGGTTACCTCGGTAGCTATTGAACTGTCACCGATGACTGCTCCGATGTCTTTGTCGGGTTCGACTCCGACATCGGTACCAGTATCAGCATCAATACCGGTACCCACAGTAGCATCGTCGCCAATTCCTGCCATGCTTTTTTCAACAGGATCACTCCATTCTATACCAAGCTTGGAGTCGATACCTGGCATGGACGATGTGGTAAGGATGGGGGCTGCTCCTGACAGCCAGTACCAGCAACCATCTTTTAAGCATTCCACACTGCACTCTGCAGGATCTTCTATTCCTATATATTTGGATAACTCTGTGGATGCTCAGGCTAGTTCTTTAGATCTACCCTGTCCAGGGAAGATTCCTGTTTGGGATCCCTCTTTTCAGAGTTTCCTCCTGGATATAGCAAGATCTCTTGCCAGTCCTATTCCAGGACATGATCCTGCACAAGGCTCTGTTTCTGCCAAAGCAAAGGACAACATAATGCTTCCTTTTGCATCATTCCTTGCAGGATCTCCTTCTAGGAATGTGGGAAACACCTTTAAGGGTACCCCCACCTCCCAGGGCAACTGATCTTTTATATCAGGTGCCCCCCTCTCCAGGGTTTCAAAAGACTCAACTTCCTCATCATTCCATAGTAGTGGAATCAGCAATGAGGCGGGTAAAGAGTAAGAAAAAGCACTCCTTATCCGCCAGGTCGTGAGTCTAAGACACTAGATGCCTTTGGACGTCAAACCTTCCAGACATCTATGCTTTCTGCAAGAATTCTCTCATATATTTTTTATATGAGTCTTTATCTTGAGGAGGTCACAAAGCAGTTACATCTTTTGACTCCTTTCCTTCCAGATTCTAGGAGTAAAGACTATATTCTTCACTGCTTAAGCATATCCAGAATATTTCTTGGTTTCTTTCTCATGCTTCCCTAGACTCTTTCTTTTGAGTCTGTTAGCAGAACCTCTGCTATTGTTATAGGGGCACGACGTAGAGCCTGGCTCCAATCTTCAGACTTGGACAAATGGGCACAACAATGGACAAATGGGCACAGGAGAAGAAGGTTTTATTCATCACTTGCCCATCATACAAATGTTCCCCAACAGGGGAGGCATTGTCCTGGTCTGAAGAATCCAACCTCTCACCAGGCTCAGCAAACTCAGCATCTGCAGGGTTTCTGATCAATCATCATCAGATGCTTGTTCCTCTTGGGGTTAGCATCTACAGTTGCTTCTTCTCAATGGACGCAATCCACCGCTTCATTCTAACCCCTACCTTTCCAAAAGATATCCATTTTTTCTATATTTCTATGAGCTGTCAGGATATTCATGCCTATAGGTCACAGGTTTCTCCTCTTTTTCCTGCTAGGGAAAGAGGTCTAACCACTAGCAAATGATACATGCTGGCACAGGAACTATCTTTCCTTTCTATAGACTTCCTATTTCGTAAGTCTTCTTCAGCTCCATTCTCTTCACCCTCTTACCAAGTTTTTCCCCTGTAAGAGGGAATTACTTACTGGGAGGCTTTTTCTTCAGCCTCTCTACCTTTCTCACTTTCCAGTGCAGAGTTTACCTCCTCTGCTTAATCTTGCTTTGGGGCAGCTTATCAGACATGTCCAGAGTTTCCTACTCCTGTTCTGTCTGTTCTTTCTGTTTTTGAACAGTAAGATTCTTTCTGCTGTCTTGCTAACAGCTGCCTATGCAGGAGCTTTAATGTTTGGACCACTGGTTCTTGTCCACAAACAACCAGACTGTCCTCCACTAACATTCTGTCTAGTCTTAGTAGTGGCTCCAAGTCAGTGCTTCATCTCTCTTGGAGATCATCTTACTACAAGCTTTCTAGATTGTCTTTTATTCTGCCATCTTCATTTTCCTGAGTTTGGCAGCATAGTTGGCAGAGATACTGGCTCTCTAACAGCCAGTTCTATCTCCTCATTCTCCTGCATCATGCTCTCTGAAATCTAGAGAGAAACTTTCCACTATGGGCCCTTGCTAGAGAGCATGGGGGGGGTTTCTCCAACAGCTATCCTAGCTGGTTAGAAAAGGCTTTTCAGTCATGTCTCCCATGACTAGAAGGTTCTCCCTTCTTTTACTATCTCCTTTTTTGACATAAAGGACATAGGCCTTCTCTTACGTGAAAGCTCAAGGAGTTGCCAGTTCCCTGCTTTGGTCCATAGTATTCCCAATCGGGGATATGCTCGTCCTCATGGTAAGAACACATGATACCTTTGCCCTTAAGCAGGTCAACATGGTATCTCATCTCTAGGCGTCTTCTGTCTACTTACCATGCTAGAGTCCTGGAAGACTCAGGACTTGCTGGCTGCACATTGACATTGTCCTTTGGTTTTCACGTAACAGTCCTGATTATTTTTCACTAACTAGCATTCTTGCAGATCATGACCAGGAGGAATAGATTCTCTATATGTCTTCTCAAGTAGGTTCCACCTCCTTGTTGTTAGATGAATCTTTCCTCTCCACATATGCCTACAGCACAGTGATCACATAGGATATCTCTGTCTGTTTAATTGCAGACACCCATATGTAGGCCTACATATCCATATTTATTTTTTGTCTGTATTTTATGCCCTGCCATATCTCACTATAGATATATTCTTATATGTCTCTGTCTGTCTAGATAAAAAGATAGATAGATAGATAGATAAGAATGTGGATACATATCTATCTATCTCACTGTCTATCCTCATATAGCTATATGATTCTGACAGAGGGGCTTTACCCATACCTATGCTATCTAGCCGGTTTGGGGTTCTACACACACAACCACTCCTGTGGTAATTAACAATGTTTATACCATAACCTAACGGTTTAGGTACCTCTGAAGCTCTCCGTGCCCAATATCTCTCCTAGCTTACCCCAGTTAGGAGAGGCATTGTGGATCTTCAGTTAATCACAGGCTTTAACGCCTCAGGCATTTGTCCTCTCTTTTTGGGATACAAGGAGTTCCTACACCCTTTCTCCCTACAAGGACTGTGCCTGTTTGTCCAAATCGGTTAGCCTTCTCTTTTTGCTTCTAAGAGTGACTCACTCTGCCTCCAAAAGAGCTAGGGTTTTTCTCATAAAGCCTTCTGCTGAAGGCCCACCGTTTTTGGACTACCCCAGTTTCCCTACTTGGGGTTACCTTTCAAGATTCTGACCTCCACTGGTTTGCCTACAGGATTATTATCTCCACTTATAGTGAGGTCCTCTTCAAGGTTCCTCTACTAGGTTCCCAGTAGATCCATGAACCTCCATACTTCTGTGAAATCCTGTCAGGGGAGGTCCATATTGCAATATCCTTTGCAATATTATTGATGACCATCATCATCCACACATGGACTCCATCTCTGCAGTCCTATGCTAGGTTAGCTGTTCCACAACATCCTTCTTTCTTCAACTCCTACCCTCCATCCTCAGGATGCCTGGTGTTCTGGGAGATAGCATGTTCCAGCCTATGACATGCTGGGACTCCAGCCATCTCAGCTTGGGAGTCCCCATATGTGAAGACTCATTCCTGCTTGTTCCTGGAGATAGCACAGTTACTTACCTGTAACAGGTGATCTCTGGGAACAGCAGGAATAAGTCTTCACAACCCTCCCACCTCCCCAGGAGTTGTATCTCTATCTCTCTTTCCTTTCCTCTCTCTCTGTCTTAGCTTTAAAACTTAACTGAGGCGAGGCAGTGGGGAAAGGTGGTAAGGCAGCATGCAGGTGTGCTGGGATGCTTCCAAAAGCTCTTGATTGGACGCTGGGAAGCGTTCCTGCGCAGACTCCGTCGGTACCGACGTACCCATATGTGAAGACTTATTACTGCTGTTCCCAGAGATCACCTGTTACAGGTAAGTAACTGTGCTTTCTCCAGCAGATGATGGTGTTTTCCTAACTTTGGGGAGTTTTCTGGGACTGGAAGTCTCCAGGGTGCACAAGAGGTGCCCCTCTGGAGTTTCCCAGTGCCTTACTGAGGAGGTTGGACTCAAGGTCTGGAGTACCTAAGCAGTTTTTCCTTAAGAGGCAGGACAGGTTCCCAGTTAAGAGGCCCGGAGTAGCCTGTCTGCAGAGGAAGCCTTCCTTTCTAGTCAAAAAGACAAGCAAGTACAAGGATAATCTCAACAGACCAAAAAGAGAACTTACCTGAACATCTGCTCCTCAGCTGCTGTTGGCTGTCTCCAGAGCACACAGTGAGTCACCCCCCCCCCCCTCCCTCCTGGGGCCTTGCCACCGCAACCCTCGGCTCCACAGCTGTGATGCGCTGCGACACTCTGCAGCCTCTGCCCCCTTCTCTGAGCGGGTATTGATGGTCTCTTGCCACCCAGCAGCATATCTCCACAGCAGCGCAGATTCAGTCACAATGGCCATTTCTTTTTCAGCAGGAAATTTGGCAGGTGTTGGGCTAAAACTGTGGCAGCCATCTTAGCTACACCATATTCTTCCCTTCATGGCCCAGATCTCACCAACAGGACTATGTCCTCCTCCTTGCAGCGCTGTCTTGTCTGCAGTCGTAAACGCCAGGACATGCAGGATTGGGTCTGCTCGGCACACCAGGGGTAGACCTCAGGCATGGCTCAGTCCCTTCGCCAGATGCAGCAGGTATCTTCAGGAGTGCCATCCTCTTCAACCCTGGAAGACTCCTGGACCATTCCTGCAGCGGAACATCCTCCTTCCCCACCTGCCTTCTCTTTTGCAGGTGTCAGCCAACTAGGATGAATGTTTCCTAGCACTCTTCAAGCAGGCTTGGGCGCTCTGAGGGGCCTCCCATCTTGCAGAAACCCTCTCTTGAGGCTTCTTCAGCTCCCAGGAAGTAGCCTTGTGAAGAGCGCACATCCAGGTTGAAAGAACGGGCCCCCCCCCCCCCCCGAGAGGTCTCGTGGGCCTCAGGGGACTGACCGACTGGATCTTCCAGCAGAGGATATCCTTTCAGTAGCAGACAGTCTGGCGGCTTCCAATCGAGAAGATGATGTGGAATGGTTCCCTCTGAAGCCTCAGCCGAGGAGCAAGAGAAGACGCAAGAGATCAATCTTTGTCGCAGGGAAGAGCTTCCCATTCTAATTGTGCAAATAGCGGAGGCCTTGTGCCTCTCTCAGCCTCAGGCTGATCCAATCCTTCAAGGCATTTGTAAGCCATCCAAGGCCTTTACATTTCCACTGGAGCTCAAACAGATGGTATCTCTTGAATGGGACTTGCCTGACGCCACATTGCAAACAGCTCAACGGTTCAGTCGACACTATCCTTGGTCACCACTGTAGGTGGAGACATGGCTTATCCAAAGGTCAATGCTTTGGTGATAGGTGTCACCAAGCACATGACCATTCCAGTAGAAGGCGTGGTGGTGTTTCGTGATCAACAGGACCATAAGGTCGAAGGGCTCCTCAAGACAGTCTTCTCCACTCTCCCCTCTTCCATATTGCTATCTCTCTCAGCATCAGTGTGTTGGGGGTCTGGTGGCCCAGGCACTCCTACGATGGATTCAGCTCCTGCCCGAGGATATGGCCTTGGTCCACTTGGAGCCAGTTACAGCTTTCATGTTTGATGCCTTTTTTTTTTTTTTTTCCATTAAAGTTTTTATTAAGAATTCCACAACACAAGAACAATAAACAAGAACACAAAAGTCCTTATACAGAGCTAACAGTAGAAACTACATTCTTTTACATCCCGTACCTCCCCCCCGAGCCCCCCCCCTCCCTCCCCCCCCCCAGGCAGCTACCCCTTAATACAACACTGAAAAGGGTCATGGAGTAGAGATTGGACCATGAACAATACTTCTCATCAGTTACATAAAACAATCAATCAATGCCAGGGGCAATGGGCCAGATCAAAGGTCTTGTCTAAATAGCTGTAAACGGGACACCCAGCACTTCCGAGGCAGTATGGCACAGGCTGAAAGCCCCTCTTCCCCTAAGACCCCTCCGGGAGCTCTCGTTGGGGTGGCTCATTAACCCATCTAAGATAAGGGCCCCAGATTTCCTGAAACTGAGCCAACCGCTGCTGGCGGAGAGCGGTAAGGCGGTACATTAATGAGAGGTGTTCTACTCGCCCTTGTACTTCCTCCAAGGTAGGCGGGGAGACAGCCCTCCACTTCCTCACTATCAGGAGTCGCATAGCCCCGCACACCACCCTACACCACTTTGACCCCCCCCCCCCCACATTCAGCAGGGCCATACAGGGGCCTAAAACGATACCTTCGCCCAGGACCTGCCCCATCCACTCCGCTACCATACACCACGTGGGCTGAAGCTTAGGGCATTCCCACCAGATGTGCATAACGGATCCTAACTCTCCACACTCTCTCCAGCAGAGTCCCTGACCCCCTCTCCATTTCTGTAGGCGTTGGGGCATCAGGTGCCATCTATAGAGCACCTTATAGTTTTGCTCCAAGAGAGAGCTAGATAGGATTCCCCTAAATAACCCTTTGTAAACTGCTTCCCATTGGGCCTCATCCCAACATTTGAGTAAGTCCCGCTCCCAAGCTTTCTTGTGGGCCCACCCTCCCCTATCCCCGGTGTCCATTAGCCTGTACAACCGGGAAATCATACCCTTAATAGTCCCACCCTCCACCAACCCATCCACAACAGCCCCTTGCCCCTCCCCCCCCCAACCACCCAAACTGTTGCAGTAATGACGCGCTTGCAGAAATTGATACCTATCCCCCACCAGTACTGGGAATTCAACGCATAGATCCTCAAAGGTCACCCAATCCGCCCCGTCCTTAAACTGCCCTACATGGTGCAATCCCTGACTTGCCCAGCGCTGGAAGGCAGGATCGCACCGCCCTGGCGGAAAGTCGGGATTGTGCAACAGGGGCATAAACCTTGAACACCCCCGATTGCCGTACCACCTGGAGCGCCATTTCAACCAATAGCGCATAGTAAGCGCTACATAAGGGTTTCCCCCTCCTTTTAGCACCGCGCCAGCGTCCCTCACCCACACCAGATGTGATAGACGGCTCCCCCCCCCCAAATCCGATTGTTCCAGCTCCACCCACTCAGCTGCATCCCGCAAAAGCCATTCAAAGACCGCCCGCACCCGGGCCGCCTCATAATATCTACTCAATTGAGGCATCCCCATACCCCCCAAACGACGAGGTGCATATAGGATATGCCGGGCCACCCGCGGCCGCCGACCCTGCCACACAAAAAACATCAGCTTATCCTGTAGCTTCCGCAGGTACGACCTGGGGACCTCGACTGGCAAATTCATAAACAGATAGAGGAGGCGTGGCACCAAGATCATCTTGATCAAATCTATTCGACCGAGCCAAGCCAAGAAACCTCATAGGCCCCCCACCTCTCAAGCTCCCGCATGACTTTACCCTGGGCAGGCATGAAATTCTCTCGAAACAGATCGCGTCTCTGGCCGGTAAGCTGCACTCCAAGGTACCTAATACTAGTTTTGGCCCAATGGAAAGGGAAAGACCCCCTAAGAGCCTCCACGGTCTCCCCACCCACGGTGAGATTCAGGACCTCTGATTTCGTAGGGTTCATACGAAACCCTGACAAGGCGCCATACCTGTCCAGTTCGTTCAGAATAGCCGGAAAGGATCGCAGAGGGTCAGAAACAAAAAACAGGACATCATCAGCAAAAAGAGATATCTTGTGCTGCTGTCCACACACCGCTACCCCACGCACGTCCACACTGTCCCGGACCCTCTGGGCCAACGGTTCCATGGCAAGTATAAACAGCAGGGGTGAGAGTGGGCATCCCTGTCGCGTCCCTCGATGCGATTCGAAAACTTGGGTGGTGGATCCGTTAATTTTTAGGCAAGCTAGTGGGTGCCGATACAGAGCACGCACCCAGTCCAAAAAAGGCCCCACGATCCCCACTCGCTCTAGCGTCGCAAAAAGAAAAGGCCAACTCACCCGATCAAATGCTTTTTCAGCATCCACCGCCAACAATGCCATCTCTGCCCCCTCTCTACCCCCCTTCCACACTAAATTCAGCACTCTGCGAATGTTATCAGAAGTGTAGCGCCCGGGCACAAATCCTGATTGGTTTGAGTGGACCAATTGTCCCATAAACGGGAGCAGTCTATTGGCCAGGACTCGAGTAAAGATCTTAAGGTCACTGCCTAAAAGCGAGATGGGCCGATAGGAGCCGCATTCTAGGGGATCCTTCCCCTCCTTATATAAAATACTAACCCCTGCCAACCTCAGGGAGGGTGGTAAAATACTATCCCCCTTAAAGGAATTATACATTCGCACCAAAGGCCCAACCAAGCACCCCGCAAAGACTTTGTAAAAACAGTTAGAAAACCCATCCATGCCGGGGGCTCTGTGGGGTCTCAGGCCTTTAATCACCGTTAGGACCTCATTTTCCCCAATGGGAGTTGAAAGACCCCCCGATTCTGCTTCCGATAGTCGGGGCAGACGAACAGTATCCAGAAAGTCACTGATCGCGGCCTCTGGTACATCAGTTTCCGGCGTATATAGCTCCCGATAGTACTGAACAAAGCGATCTTCTATTTCTCTCTCCAACCACAGTATTCCACCCTCTTTCCCTCGCACCTTCAGGATAGCGTTCCTGGCAGCCAGCTTCTTAACCCGGCGGGCAAGCAGCCTGCCCGCCTTATTGCCGAATTCAAAGAACTTCTGCTGTAGCAGGCTTAATTTGTGTCTGATCTCTTGCATATTTAATTCACTTAATTCCAACTGCGCCTTCCGCAATTGCCCTGCCAGGGAGACCTCCTGCTCTCCTCGTTTCATACGACTTTCCAGCTCACCTATCAGAGCCAACAATTCGGATTGCTTCTCCAACCGCAATTTCTTTTTACGAGCACCGAGGGCCACCAACCTCCCACGGATCACCGCCTTTAAACAGTCCCACACAATTCCCGGTGAGCAATCCCCATTATCATTCAGGAACAAGTACTCTTCTACATCACGCCGAATCTGCTTCACCACCTCCGCATCCTCTAGCAAGGACTCATTCAATTTCCACCACTTCTTAGGAGGTCGCGAATTCCCAAGTTGTAAGGTACAAACAACCGGGGCGTGATCCGACCACGTCCGCTCTCGAATTGCACAATCAGCCACCTCAGCCATCAACGCTTTATCAATAAGCAACAGGTCAATCCGAGAAAAAACCCCCATGTACAGGAGAAAAGAACGAATAGTCCCGCTCGCCATAGTGCGTCTCCCGCCAAAGGTCCACCACCTCCAAAGTTTCCATCATACGTTTCAAACAGAAGCGATGCTTCCTCGTCGTGGACGCTGCACCTCGCGAGGTGTCGACTAGAGGATTAAGGGCCACGTTAAATTCCCCCCGCTCACTAACTGCCCGTCCCCCTTGTTCAGAAGAACTGTCTCAAGCTCCCCAAAGAAAGCTGCCTGTTCAGTGTTGGGGGCATATACACTAGCCAAAGTATACAGCTGCTGACCCCACCGTAACTTAACCACCACATACCGCCCCCCTTTGTCCCTAACCACCTCCTCCACCTGTCCCAGTACCCTATTGGACAACAGTAGGCCCACCCTGCCTTTTTTCTTCTCCAGCTTATTGGAAGCAAAATATTGTTGTGGGAAACGGGGATGACGCATGCGACCCTCGTCTTTAGAGAGCAAGTGGGTCTCCTGTACAAATATGACATCCCCTCTAATCTAGAGCATTCCTTAAAAAACAGTTGTCTTTTATAGTAAGAGTTTAAACCCCTAACATTGATAGTCACTAACTTAAGTGTGGCCATAGTCTCTCCCCTTAACACTATTAGTCGTAGCCACCCCCAGGTCCCTGTTTGCCCTCCCCCCCCTCTATCTCACCCCCACCTACCAACCCCCCTCCCCCCACCCCCCAACGCACCGCCCGATCCAACAAGTAGATCGGTTCCAGGTCACGTCAGCCTGTGCAGCCTCCCCGCTCATTGCTTAGTCTCTTCCCCGGGCACAGGTACACAGCACAAAAACATTCCCTCTTAAGCGAGAGAGCCTGCCAATTTCTCCCCCAATTCCCTCTCCCCCAAATCCCACACAACACAGCAATTGAATACCAACACGAAATAACAGATTACAAGTAACCCCTGCAGCAGGCCAAATTCAAAGACCCCAAATGATGAGTCTTAGCAGCGGATCATATCAACTACACCCCCTAATTTTTTTCCTTTTTGTATTTTTCCTTTTTTTTTTTTTTTTTTTTTTTTTTTTTCCTCTTCTCCCCTTTAAACATTAAACATACGAATCAAGGTGGGTATGTTAACCCCACCCCCCCTGTCTCTCCCCACACCCCTCTCCCAACCTCAACCAAGTTGTCGAAAACCCCTTTATACAAACAAAACAAAACCCCACAGTTCAGGAGGCCAACTCTGCAGGTTGCAATGCTGGCCTTGTCTTCCGAAGCCTCCGCTCCCCGCCAGACACTCTGCTCCAGCTCGTCTGGGGGCGTCTAGGTGGGTCTTCTCCCACTCTCGCCCGCTGATCCTCCGGGGCACTCGTCGGCAGATTGGCCCATCCCGCCTGCTTTAGCCCTGCAATGGCTGCCTCTACTGAATGCACCACATAGGATTTCGTGTTGATAGTAAATTGCAGGCCCACAGGAAACAACCACCGGTAGCGCACATTCTCTTCGCGAAGCCGTTTCGTCACCTGCTGGTACTCCCGGCGCTTTCTCATAGTGATACTAGAAAGGTCAGCAAACACTTCCACATCCGCTCCATGCCAGTTGAGTTTCCCCAGCTTCCGCGCCGCCCGGAATACCAGCTCTTTGGATCGATATTCATGCAGGCAGCAAACAATATCCCGGGCTCTATTGTCACGTTTCGGCCCCAAAGACCGATGGGCCCGATCTACTCTGAGACACACCCCTTCTATATCCATATCAGCAGCTTTCAAAACAGCGCCACAGAATTCTTCCGCTAAAGCCACATAATTAACAGCTCCATCGCCTTCTGGGAGGCCACGTAGCCGGATGTTGGATCGACGGGAGCGGTTTTCAAGATCCTCCAGTTTTTGTAGGATATCGCCCTGCGCTTCCTCCAGCGCAGCAGTGCGCTGAGTCGCAATCCTGATCTGTTCGTCATGCTCCTCTGTTCTGTTTTCCAGCTCCTCTATCCGGGTGCCAAGCATTTGCATATCGCCTTTCAAGTCCTTAAACCAGTTCTGAACCTCCAACTTGAGTGTGGAAATCTCCGATTGTGTAGATTCAAACCAGTTTTTCAAATCTGCTCGCAAGCTCAAAATGTCACCTGCAGTGCCCGGCGCGACACCCCCAACTTCTTCTCCCTTCTCTGCCACTGTGCTGCCCCCAGTCGCCGGTTTGCTCACAGGGGTCTTCAGACCAGTTCCCCCTTTAAAGGAAAAGGTCTTTAAATCAGTCCCAGGCTTTTTGCCAGCCATCGCTACCCCAATGTGCGCCCAGGCAGCCACTCCACACCGCCAGACAACCCCTCAGTGGGCTCCACAGGTCTTCCTCGGAAGGGACCACTCCTGGGGTGATATTCCACTGCTCTCCTACGGTTTCACTGGTGGACAGGCTAGGCCACCAAGAGCAGTCCCGAAAACTCAGAAATGGGACCAAATGGATGTCACAGGACCAGAAAGAAGTGCACAGTGGAGGGGGGGCGCCTCCGTCCGAACACCACAGGGACCGAGTTCCCTCAGAGCCAGGGGAGATGGCCAAACTGTGGCTTAATCCGTCGCAGGGGGCAGGTTTGCGGCAGGCCTGGTCATCCCTGCTTCCCCTCCACTGTATTGGCGGCCACGTGGTCGGGCAGCTCCAGTGCTGCCAGGCCCTCAGCTCCAAGCCCGCCGCGGGGGAAACCCTCGATCTCCTGCCCCGCAGCTGACAGCCACTCCGCTCTCCTCAGTTCAAGGGATCACCCCCCAGCAGACGGCCCTCCGGCCCGCCAGCTTCGCCGGTAATTATGGAGAGGAGGAGGGGGGGGGGGAGCGAATAATCTCCTCAAAAGCCCGCCGCCATGCTGCCTGCACACAAGTCGACCCGTGCTGCGCTACGTGCGGTCGCGGCTTTTAAAAACTGCATCGGGACGCTCAGGGGGTGCTTCCAACCTTGCTCCGGTCTCTCGGTCAGCGTTTTCCGCGTCGGGGAATGCTTATTGCGCCAGTTGCAGGGGAAAATCGGCGGAGCCGGTCTAGGGCACCGCCATGCTGCCTGGTGACGTCACCGGAACTCGTGTGTTTGATGCCTTTTATGATCTTCTGCACCTCTCAGCTCATCCTGTGACTGCTATGACAGTAGCCCATCAATGGTCTGCAGATGCAGCTTTAAAAGCTCACCTTACCAAACTTCCCTTCGAGGTTAAGCTGCTTTTTTTGTTTTTGGAGAAGATCTCGACAGGCTCATCAAGGACCTGAGGGAAGTTAAGCCTCAGTGACTTCCAGAGGACAAGCTTTGTTCAGTTTCTCCGGTCACAGGTATCAGTCGTCCAACTCACGGTCCAGGTTTCGAGACTCCAGGCACTACTGGCCTGGCAAGTCCTTTGCATCCTCTTCATCCGGGTGCTCAGGGCAGCACTTTCAGCTCTTTTGAGGTGTCTGAAAGGGCAAGGACACCTATTCAGCCCCCTCTAAGTTTTCAGATGCCTCCCATTCACCATGCTGATGGAACAGGGTGACCCTCCAGGAAGCCATCATTTATTAGGCAGATGGTTGGTGCTATTTTCCTGAGAGTAGGCCACCATAACCTTCTGTCAGTAGGTCCTCAACATTATCCATCGTGGCTATGTACTTGAGCGTCTCAGACCCATCCAAAACGCCTTCCTCATTTCACCCTGCAGCTCTCCCCAAAAACTGACCATGATCCTAACCACCCTACAGCATCTTCTGCAGTTGAGGGTCTTGCCACTGGTCCCTCCTTCTGAGAGAGGTTTCAGTCACTACTCCATCTACTTCGTGGTGCCTAAGAAAGACTGATGGTGGTGGCCTATACTGAACCTCAAAGCTGTCAATCACAACCTGTTGGTGCCTCTATTCTGCATGGAGACGCTAGGATCAGTTATTCAGGTGTTTTGGAAAGGGGAGTTCTTGCCTCTCTGGACCTGGCAGAAGTGTGCTTCCATGTTCCCATCTGTGAAGATCAGCAGCATTTTCTGCGTTTTCGCCATCCTCTGCCAGCACTTTCAATTTTATGCTGCTGTTTGGCCTAGCTTCAGCTCCATGCACCTTTTCCAAGGTCATGGTGGTAACTGCAGCAGCTCTACAGAAACGGGGCATTCATTTCCACCTGTATCTAGACAACTGGCTCATCCGAGTGAATTCCTTGTCCAAGGTCCACAAGCCGGTATCTCGAGTAGTGCTCTTCTTAGAGAGCCTTGGCTGGGTAATCAGTCATTCCAAGAGTTGCCTACAACCTTCACAAACAGTGGACTTTCTCAGAGCTCACTTTGCTACCCCCTCAGGGTAAGGTTTTTCTGATGCAGGAGCATTCCCACAAGCTCACGTCCCAGCTTCGAACCTTTCTCACGCAGAGCAGACCCAGAGTATAGGACTATCTGCAGATTTTTGGGTCAATGGCAGCCACCATTGTGGTCATCCTGTGGGCACCTCCAACAGTCCCTCCTTTCCTGCTGGTCCCTGGTCTTGGAGGACTGTGGCTGCTGACTGCCATTTACCCAGCTTATTCGGAACAGTCTGCTCTGGTGGCTCTCTCCCAGCCATCTGCTCTGCGGCATCCCCTTAGAGATCCCTTGATGGGTTCTATTGACTATTTATGCTAGTCTTTTGGGCTGGGGAGCTCATTGCCTCACCCAAACAACTTGGGGATCCTGGACTCCCAAGGATGCCAGTTGGACAATCAATCACCTGGAAGCCCGGCTGTTCCGCCTGGCTCTTTTGCTTCTCCTTGAATCCCAAGTGGTCCATGTCCTTTCCCATAATGTGACCTGCTCTTTTGCTTCTCCTTGAATCCCAAGTGGTCCATGTCCTTTCCCACAATGTGACCACAGTGACCTATCTGAACAGACAAGGTGGAATGAAGTGTTGGGAGGTGGCCAGGGAAATGGCCTTGCTCTTCCCTTGAATGGAATGCCACCTATAGGTTCTGTTTGCCAAGCATATTGTGGGTGTTGACAATGTGCAGGCCAATTTCCTTAGCCATCACGCTCTAGCCCCCAGGGAATGGGGGCTGCCCCCTTGGGCCTTTTGGTGGATAGTCTGAATCTGGGGCCAACCCTCCTTGTATCTCATGGCATTGGTGGCAAATACAAAGGCATTGGCATTCTTCAGTCGGAGGAAGGCATGCAGGTCTCTGGGCATGGATGTGTTAATGCTAGTGTGGCCTACCACAACTCTGTATCTCTTCCCTCCCTGGCCAATGATCAGGAAAGCTCATGGATGCATTGAGGTTCACCTAGGCATGGTCATCCTTGTAGCACCTGACTGGCCTTAACGGCTGTGGTATACCAACCTGGTATGCTTCCTCTAGATGTCTCTGCCCCTCTGGTCCTGCCAGGGTCTCCTATGGCAGGGTCTGATTGCCATCAATGACCATGCTCCCTACTTTCTTATGGACTGGCTCTTTTAGTTTCCCCTATTTTGCCAAGTTATACCTCCTGTTAAATGTAATGACCAGATATATGTAAACTGTTGGATGTTTAATGTAAACCGCGCTGATGTCTAATAGTGCGGTGTATAAGAATTGTTAATAAATAAATAAAATAAATGGCAACCCTCTTGAAGGCAAGGAGCCCCTCCACCTTGTTGGTGTATGCAAGCTTCTGGCATCTTTTTGAAACCTGGTGCTCTTGCCTGGGTGGGTACAGATCCTGCGTATCCTGGCCTTCCTGAAGGGCCTGCACCTTGGCGCTCTCTGGGTACAGGTCTCTGCCCTTAGATGTTTCTGGGGACCTTTTGCATCCTATGCGGATGCCAGCAGAGTTCTCTGGGGCATGCAGGTCCTTTTGTCCTCCTGTCTGCTTGGTGGTCTGTTCATGGGACCTCTCCTTGGTGCTCATGAGGCCACCATTTTGAGCTGCTCAAGAGAGTCACCCTGCAGGATTTATCCTTCAAGCAGCATTCCTTGTGGCTATCACCTAAGCTAGGAGGGTTTCAAGCTGCAAGCTCTCTCTTGCCAGGATACCTTCCTTTGCTGCAGAAGTGGTTTCTCTTGGAGTCTTTTTCCTTTTTACTGAAAGTTCTTACCCCTTTTCAAATGAACTAAGCTATTTCTTTTTTGGGGTTTATGAAGGAGCAATGCTCTGGGCCTGACAGAGGTCTTCATGCTGTTGACCGCTGCAGCATTTTGTGCTACTACCTGAGGGTCACCAATGCCTTTCATAAGACTGATCATCTTTTTGTCCTGTTTACTGTCCCTCAGAAGGGCCTTGTGGCTGCCAAGGCCCCCATTGGACTAGCAGAGCCAGCAGACATTCAGTTGACTTATCTTCCCTCCAGTCTCTGCATCCATTCCACTTGTTCTCAAGTGATGATGTGGGTGGAATGGTTGCAAGTTGCTGCTGCCCCCCCCCCCCACCTGATATTTGGTGGGCAGCTACCTGATCCATCTTTGTGTGTCACTATTGCCTCGATCTCCAAGCTCATGAGGCAGTGTCCTTTGGGGCCAGTGTGGTGGCCTCTTCCTGCCCTGGGGTGGTGTAGTGTCTGTACTTCCCAAGTCTGGAATCGTCGAGCAGGATGGAGAAATTTCACTTACTGTTAACTTCCATTCCTGAGAGCCTGCTAGACCAGTCTAGGACCTGCCCTGGCTGGATACTTTCAGCCAGCCTTATTTGTGGAGCTAGGGTTTATTTTATTTGCTTTCAAATAGACTTACATAGAGACAAGTATTCTTCTGGCCTTTTCAGCTCCTATTGAGTTCCACAGGAGCTCCTTGTATATAGTTAATCCTGTTGGTGCTGTATGATGGTGCTCTGTTCTACATTTTCTATGCTTTTGATGAGTATACTAAAGGTGACCCCCCTTGGTTGAGTCCTGGTAGCGCTATAGCTATACCCTGATCAGCCTTCTGCTAGCATGTTCTGTCTCTAACATCTGTTGGACTGCCCACTTGTCTGGACTGGTCTAGCAGGATTCCAGGAAAGGAAATTAGTAAGTGAAATTTCTCCATGGCTTCCTTTACTGGATTTTGTTAACATTAAAATGTAATTTATGCAGTTATTTATGTTGAAGACAATTATGTGGCTGCAGGTGGTGGTCAGACTATTTGTATATTCAAATAAACATTACTTAATTTCCACATATTTTAACTGTGATTTGATGTAGGTAAGACTCCACTTTAAGCAGTTTATGAAGCAAGCTTTAGATTCAGCATGCAAAACTGTATAATTTGGTCACTAGTACTTTGAAAAGTTTGGAAAAATAAAAAGGTTTAAAAAATGAAAAACAGGCATCAGCTACCTGCATATGGGTCATATATAATCTGTATACATGCTCACCCAAAAAGGATACTGAAAAATGGGTGGGTTGTGGTCTGGACTGGAGAGACTCAAGGAATAAATCTGGCTTTAGCAAGCTGATGCAATTGTCTCCTTCAACCTCTGCACCATAGAAGCCTTTAATGCTGCCTTGCCCTTGTGTGACTCCCAAAAAGGACAAAAAAAAACCCATACAGATTTTCAAAAGGGGTTCAGTATGCTTAAATAAAGGTGCAGAATTCTTTGCATGTCCAATAGGTGCAACTGACAGCTCTCCATCTAATCCTGAGAAGACTGGGAATGATATTGTTTGACTAAGATGGCATGAGGGCATAATCCAGGGGACTGGACTGGAGAGACTCAAAGAATGAAAATGAGCAGGTGTAGACTAATTTCACCTTAGTGGTGCATATACCTCTTAATATGCTTTGGGTAGTAAGTGAACATATCACTTGCCATACTGGGTCAGACCAAAGGTTAATAATGAAGCCCATTATTCTCCTTCTAATAAGCACCAATTAAAGTTATAAGTACCTGCCAGGATACCAAAATGTAGCCAGATTAATATGGACAAGTACAAAGTTATACTCGGGGTGGTTGTTCCCTAAGTGCATAACTATATTATGCAAGATTCCACATTAGGAGTCATCACCCAGGAAAAGGCTCTAGGGATATGCTGAAAGCCTCTGCTTAGTGTGCTGTGGCAAGAAACCTAATAGAATGTTAACAATTATGCAGAAAAGGATGGAGAATAAAACCGAATATAATGCAGTTGTCAATATTATTGGTACCTTTGAAGTTCAACCCCTTAATGTCCAAAAAATAAAAAAGTGGCCACAGAAATGGCTTTGGATTACATCTACACACATTTATTTAACATTTTTTTTAATATACCACTTTTCATGTTATCAAAGTGGTATTTAATACACAAAAGAATCAAATAAAACAAGACCAATTAAAAAAGGAAATAGCATAAAAACTGGGCTATTGCCACAACATCATTATTGGCACCCTTATAAACAATTCAAAGCAGTTTGAACAGAAGAATCACATTCCCATTGCAGTAAAATTAGACATACTTGTGATCAATGTCAGTACTCTCATGACTTGAATCAACTAATGAATGAAAGCCCTAATGTTTAAATTGGCTGCATTCACTCCCACTTTCACAATAGTGAAGACAAGAGAGCTGCTTGAGACAGTCATAAAAGCCATTCTCTGTAAACGAGCAGGAAGTCAGTCCTCTCATATGGGTTGTGTCGGCACTGACAGCTCTCGCAGAAGCATCCCCCCAGCTTTCAAAGAAAGCCTTTGGGAGAGGCCACCACACATGCGTGGTCCCCTTCCTGCCCAAGGGTGCCATCTTAGTTGTCTTTTTCCGCGGAGCCCTTCAGATGACATCTGGCTTGTCCCCAGAAAAAGTTGATTATTTTTTTGTTCCTCAAGTTTCCAACTCGCCTCTGGTATTGCACTGGTACTTTTCCCACCTACCGACCTCGGTGCCTTGGCATCTGACTTGGTTCAAATTTTTGTAGTTTTTCATTCCTTTTTTCTTTTCGGGTGCTTTCGTGCCTTTTTTCTCCCGGTGGCAGCTCGGAGAGTCTTCGACCTCGCAGGGGTGCTTCTTTGCCCCATGGCTACCAGTGGTTTTAAGAAGCGTGATTGGTGCTCTAAAATCATGTCTTTGACTGACACACACGACTGCTATCTTCGTTGCCTTGGGCCAGAGTACAACCCGGCACCCTGCACTCTCTGCAAGAGGATGTCCAGCAAGGCCCTCGAGCCACCAGCAACAGCATGGCAAGTTCTTCCCAGAGTCCCCATTACCTCCCAAAGGCAGGGCCTCGTCTGAGGCCCTGACACCTCGGGTGGAGCTTTCCAAGCCCCATCATGGGTCCTCAGTAAGGGGGTCTCCCTCGAGGGAACCTAGAAAGAAGAAACCCTCGAAGGTGGTGCCCTTGGATGGTTCTTTTTTTATTTTTCTATTATATTTTAATTTTCAAAAACGACAATGTTCACAAAGTATAGAGAAACACAATAAGTCAACAATCAAAATAATTCAAAAAAGAAATAATACAAACAAGTACATTAGCCCACATCTCGGGGAGAAAACCATAAGAAATCAATAACAAGAAAAAACAAGGCAAGGAACACCAAACCAAAGAAAGGTGTCCCAGCCACACAGAGCAGTCATTTAATTATACCTTCCCACCGCCTGACAATTTCTAAACGACAGCATAATAACATAAAAGAAAAGCAAAAGTCACTGTGCCTTTTCCTTATCAAGAATCCACCTTTCCAAACCCGAAAATGACAAAAAGACAAACCTGTCATATCCAAGAGATACTAAGCATTTACAAAGGTAGCGCCTAAGGCAAGAGTTCTAGACTTGAGAGCAAGAAAGGACTTCCTACGTGCTTGTGTTGAGCGAGATACATCAGGAAAAATAGAGACCTTATCACCACAATAGAGATTGTCCCTTTTCCGAAAATAAGCTTCAAGAATAGAGACTTTATCTTCTTCAGAAACCAAAGTTACTAATAATGTGGCTCTAGTGGAAATAATATCTTGAGTGTCTTCCAAGAAGGCAGTCGTTAAACACATTTTTATCTTCAAGAACAGCTACTTCCCCAACACCTGGAGAAACAATTTTTGAGGAAATATAATAACATTTAGCAAACACTATAGCATCGGCAGTGGGGAGGAGAAGAACATCATTTAAATATTTCCTAAACAGTATTGATGGAGATAATAAACTACTAGAAGGAAAATTTAAATCTCTTAAATTCTTAGACCTAGCCATATTCTCTAAATTCTCAAGTTTTTGACACATAATAGAACTTTCTTTCATGGTAGCAGACTGGAATAAAGAAAATGATTTAACCTGCATATCTATACTCAAAATAGATAAATGCAAAGTTCCAATCTGACTATCAAGATTCTGAAATTTAATAACAGTGTCCCTAGTAAATTGACATAAAGAGGGAACAGTCTCAGCAAGAATCCGTTCAGTGCGATTAACTACTTGCCAAATATCCAGAAGAGAAATGGAGGAGACTTGTGAGTCACCAGAAGGAATGGAGGGCTCCAACCAAGAAACCATTTTGGGGAGCACAACTTCCTTCTGTGAACTCAAAACACTGGACTGAAGCACAGCAGACAATTCCAAAAAACCAGGAGGAAGAGGAGGGGTGCGCTCAGGAGAGCTAAGACTCGGCCCCTCCACCAAGGGGTCAAAAGGAACAGTACCTGGTGGTGTTAAGACTGGTGTAGATATTACATGCTTGTCCATAGGGCCACAGCTAAGAGAATTTTCTTTTTCCTTTTACCACCAGGCATCGCTACTTCACAGATCTATAAATGCTCCCAATGTACTCCTAAGGGGCATATGACCCCCTTAGAAAATGCCCCAACAAGTGCCGTAAGGCACTCTAGATATATTAAGGAGCTTCAAAATGACGTCAGCAGTGACTGCCCCGCACGGGCTGGCTCCAGCACCAGCTGTTCTCACCCTCCACAGCGTGTGAAACTGCAGGCAACACTTCCAAGAAACAGCTCCCTGCACAGATCCTTTATGGACCAACAGATAAGCACAATCCACGTGCCAAACAACAAACCCAGTCAGAGACATGGAGGCGAGGAAGGAACTATTTATTTACCACTCTTATTTCATAAAGCCAGGCCCGACACAGGCCGTGTTTCGTTTATGCCTTCATCAGGGGCTTTTGGCTATAATAACATATAAAAACACCATTAAAAACATTCATAAATTATGAAATAAATTATGAACGTAAACATAATAATATCAACACAAATACAGCACCTATGAACTTATTGGTACATTAATAAATAACTAAAAGATCAATAAATAAATAAATATTAAATACTAAAGTACAGCAAACTATTGACTAAAAACACAAATAAATAAATAAATAATTGTACATGTATAACATATTCATAATACATATAAATGTAAAATCATACATGTATAAAAACCAAACTAAAATGTGACATACTGTACCTAAAACATGGAATAATCATTTGAGTAAAAAACAACATAACCTACAACTTCATATGATAAAAGATACTTTCACTCTTACCTGTATGATTTTTCACACCACACTGTAATTACTGGAGGAGAAAAAAGAAAAGGGCCATTCTAGATGGCTGTATCCAACGAAATCCATAATTTTTTGCAATAGGTAATTATTAAATAAAAATATGAAAATATATAAAATATATTAAAACTCAGATAGGAAAAAAATGAATAGAGGAAAAACACTAAGAAAAGCGCAACAGGATCAAACTAGGACCCTATCTCACCTCATTGTAATCTTCTAACCATCCAACTATAATTCTTGACGCATATTCTTACCTCTGCAACTGATGTTCCCAAAACTAGAGTCAGTGTACCACACTGTTACAGTTATGATACTCTTAAACCGCTATCAGCTGCAATATAAACAACATGCTTTTATTGAACTCACCATAAAGCTTTTTATTTAAAAACTTTTTGTTAAATTCTTTTGTTCCCGAAGGCATTTTTTTGTTAATTGGTTGTGATATTTAGGCGATTCATTGATCCTCCTTGAACCCTCTACCAAAACCCACAATTGTTAAACCCATTCTGCTTAAAAGAACTTTTTAAACTATTCTTCTTTACAGTCAGCAGTCTAATTAACCGCTACACGCAATTTTATACTTTAGTGAAGTGCCTTTTAACATTTCTTAGCGGTCCCTACCCCAAGCGTTGCTCATAACCGATAGTCACTCCTTCAGTTGTGTCATATTTATATGTACTAAAACTAACTAAAAACTCAAGACTATTGAAACTAATGCAAACCACTAGCCATGACCTAAAATCTATAATTCTTTAGAGATGAGGAAATAGCAAAACGCTACTCTCCTCCCACAGTTCATCTCATTGCTCCACTGTCGGAGCTATAACGTCATTTTGGCAATTTCATCAAAATTCCAAACCTTTGCAACTTACCGAATTTTTCGTGCCAGAGCTAGCAGAGCATCTACTCGCCGTTTCTTTCTTTCTGCACAAACATCTAACTCCGCCCGCGGCTGCGTAGTAAGTAAAAGTCTGCAAATGCGCGGGAAAAATGACATCATCAGTTAGCTTTCATTGCTCACCAACCATACCATTCCATGCTGTAAATTTTAAATCCTGCATTGTTGGAATCCGAAATCAAAAACGACTCGCCTAATAATTGATGTCCCATCTACTGCAGCCCTTACAAGAGCAGGGTTTACTAACTGCCCTACACGCAACTTTTCACTCTAATAAAGTGCCTTTTAAAGTTTCTTAACAAACCATACCCCCAGCGTTATTCATAACCAATAATCACTCCCTCAGTGATGTCATATTAATAGCCATAATCACATTCACCTATTTACACTAAAATAACTAAACACACACAACTGTTAGAACTAATGTAAACCACTAGCCGTGGCATACAATCCATAATCTTTGGAGGCAAGGGAATCGCTATGCACTCCTCTCCTTCCATAGTTATTTTATTACGGCACGTTCGGAGCTCCTGCATCATTGTGGCATTCTTACCAAATTCTCAAACATATGCAACTTACCACAATTTTTTCGTTCCAGCACTAATGTAACCAATTACAACAAAAAACCTACTAGCCGCTCCTCTCTTTCCTGCAAAAACATCTAAAAACGCCCACGGCTGCGTGGTGGATTAAAGTCCGCAGAAGCGTGGGAAAAATTAGTGACATCATCAATTGGCATTGGCTTCTGCATCATTGTGGCATTTTTACCAAATTCTCAGACATATGCAACTTACCAAAGTGTTTGTTCCAGCACTAATGTAAGCAATTATAACAAAGCACCTACTAGCCGCTCCTCTCTTTCCTGCAAAAACATCTAAAAACGCCCACGGCTGCGTGGTGGATTAAAGTCTGCAGAAGCGCGGGAAAAATTAGTGACATCATCAATTGGCATTCACTCCTCAAAGTTTTCTACAATACATACTATATTCAACCTTCATCCTCTAATCAAACATTCACCATTTAATATAATTTCTGTATCATCCTTTTTAATTCTTCAACATAAAAATGATGAGCATGGACCTATTATGTGAAAGGCTGAATATTTCTTACACGAAAAAGGAGAAAGGGAGGGGTAGGTGGGTAGGTAGGTGGAAGGGGAAAAAAGGGGGGGAGGGAGAAAAGGGGGGAAAGAAGGAGGGGAAGGGGGGGGGAAAGGGGAAGGGATGAAGGGTTCTGGGAAGGAAGAAGGAGGAGGGGGGAGGAAAGAAAGAAAGGCAAGGGAGGGAACAGAGGGGGGGGGGGAAGAGAAAGAGGGGGGGGGAGAGGGGAAAGAACTCACCGGGTTCTTGGCCGGTCTCTCCGATGAACCCTTGCAGCACTTCAAGAGCCTGGCCAAGGCTGTCTGTGAGTGCTCCAAATTTATGTCTCGAGCGGCCTATGATGGGTTCAAATCAGCGGCTTGAGTAAGAACATAAGAACATAAGACATGCCATACTGGGTCAGACCGAGGTCCATCAAGCCCAGTATCCTGTTTCCAACAGTGGCTAATCTAGGTCCTACGTACCTAGCAATATCCCCAAAAGACACAGGTTCCATAATGCTTGTACTGGGTCAAGCATTGATATCCTGGGTCCCTTTTTAATAGTGGTTTATGGACCTTTCCTCCAGGAACTTGTCCAAACCTTTTTTAAACCCAGCTATACTAACAGCCCTTACTACATCCTCCGGTAACAGATTCCAGAGTTTGATTACACGTTGAGTGAAAAAATATTTTCTCTTATTTGTCTTAAATAGTTTACCCTGTAGCTTCATTACATGTCCCCTAGTCTTTCTATATTCTGATAGCGTAAACAATTGATCCACGTTTATCCGTTCCACTCCATTCATTAATTTATAGACCTCTATCATATAGTCTCACTGTGTAGGTGGTAGAGATGAGGACAGTAACTGCATTCCAAACAGCATGGGACAAACACAGAGGATCTCTAAAGGTAAAAAGGGGACTGTTGTACTTGTTGATATGGAAGGACAGACTAGATAGGCCATGTGGTCCTTTTGTGTCATCATATTTCAATGTTGCTATGCTGCATAGTTGTGATGTCATATGTTTCTGTCAGGATGTGTTATGCATTTGTTTTGCACATATATACCTGTGTCCATTTGGGGGGACATGAGCTCCTGCTTTAACATACCTCATTTCTTTCTACAGGTGATGCAGGATATGGGTATTGCCCCTGGTTGTTGACCCCTGTACATCAACCAAGGACATGTGCAGAGCGGAGGTACAATGAGGCCCATGCCACCAGCCGCTCTGTCATAGAGCGCACCTTTGGCGTTTTAAAGAGTCGCTTCAGGTGTCTGGATAGGACAGGCGGGGCCTTACAATATACTCCACAGACTGTGGCAGAAATCATCATAGCCTGTTGCATCCTGCACAACATTGTTCTCAGACACAATATCCCTGCCGAGATTAATGAGGGTCTGGAGGATGATCCGACGTGCCCCCCTGTACGTGCCCGTGGTGACACACGTGAGGGCACAGCAGTCAGGCGGCAGGTGATTGCAGAGCTCTTCTCATGTACGTACTGCATATGTTCCCACCTACATTTGTTGGTATATGTGTGTAGTGCTAATACAGGTTAACATTTGTAGACCAATATCAGTAGGATGCAACACTGCACTGACATGTAACAAACACTGACTGGCCATCCCAACGTCAAATATAAGCATGACTGAGAACCAAACGATGTGGGCAGGGCAGGGCAGAACAGCGGGTCGAGGTGGATTATGTGTGTGGGTGGTTTTAGGCTTGTGGGAGGTGTTGGGGTGACATTCCTGGTTTGTGGATGATTGTGATAGTGGCTGCTGTGCAATCACAGTTAGTTGGTGTTATGCTTTGGGTGCAGCAAGGTGAGAGGCATGTGGTGTGGGTTTCACAGTGGGAGAGAGGACCATGTTTGGGGCCGTTGTCCAGCTGTGCGTGTTTTTAATTTAGTATTTTGAGCTGATTGTGTGTGTGGTATGCTCTGGTAAGCTGGATCTATGTGTCTGTCGTTTTTGTATAGCGCTACATGTGATATGTAGCACTATATATATGCTCAGTACTATTTGTCATAATGGTATTTAAAATCCTTAAGGGGAGTTAGTGGAACGCCACAGTATGGCTGACTGTATAGGTCATCGCGTAGCCCTAACATGGATGTGGTGAAGGATAGGGAACCTGTGCAGTGTCCAGCCAGGGGGATTATCATTGCTCCTTTTTTTCGGTGTAGAATAGCCATGCAGTGCAGTGTTGCATATGTACACACAAACAGAGGCGATTCAGGCAAGATCAGCAAGGTGTAGGTTACAGTAGGCAAGCAGAGAGATGAATGTGGGGGTGGATTGGGTTTTAGGGGTGTTTTCAGGGAGGACAGAGCAAATCTAGCTGATGACATCTCGACATAAACCCATGACTCAACTACAGGCTTTATAAGTGTGTAGAGGAGGAGAGTGCAGTCCAAGACAACAACTACATTGCATACCCTAGAGAAGGAAAGTTATGTCCACATACACAAAGAGGCTCTGATGGGAGGGAGGTTATTAGGTGCACATATAGGCTATCCATGCTTTGCCATTATCACTTTCACACAGTGGGATGACATGCAGCCATCAAGGTCAGGTCACAAGCAGACATCGGGGTGTGGTTTAGCGGACATAACGCAGACATTGAGATATATGTTTAGCAACTCATTAGCACACAGCTGTTAATGTTAGTCAAGGTATGAGATATACACACCAGGAAATGTGTTTGGACAGAGGATACCGGAGGTGCCCCTGCATATTTCCGTGTGTTACAGCAATTGACAGATGACATTGGGACACCAGTACACACAGTGAAGGGGCATTGGGAGCAATATGGGGGACCCAGGATAATACTGCAGCCTTGGACTGAGACAGGAACATGGTAGGGAGCAAACACTTCTGTTCACCAGTGTGTACGACAACAGAGAGGTGAGGGAGGGGACAGACAGAGTACGGACCCCTGTAGTTTGCCAAATACATGTCATTGATGCCTCTCACATGGGAGAGATGTGTACAGTGTGATGGTGAACAGTCAGTCTGTAAAGGATGTTGGGGGTGTGCAAGCTTGGGACAGGAAGGTGCAGTGTGTGTTGCACAGCTAGAACATGACATATGTATGTTTCCCTTGTGTTTCCCAATGCACAGGACATACTTGTTGAAGCTCCTGGTGCTGTGGTGCATTGGCAGGTGACTGTACATCAGCCAACATGCTGTGGTCTGGGGTAGGTGGACCTACAGCTACATTGTCTGTGCCAGCAGTCAGGGGGAACACATGTCCTCAGTGATCTGTCATATTGTCCAGATGTTGTGGTTCACCTCTTTTCCCTGCACCTCCCTAACCCATATCTTGCTGTTGGCACACATATCCCCATGTGTTCCTGTCCAGTATGTCTTCTGCAACACTGTCTCAGGGACATGTCCAACAGAGCTGCATGTGTGTGGAGGTCCTAGGTTTTTGGGTGGTGGCCTATACGTACACCCTTCCCCGACATTGTACCATCAGCCAACACCAGGGTATCATTGCAATTCACAGGGCCTTTATGTCTACAAATCTCCACTTGTGCACATACAGGCCGTATGCTACTGCTGGCACGCTGCCCATAGCATACTGTGTGGGTGTGTGTTCTTGGGTTGGCTGTGTGATGATACAGTGTTCAGGCTTTTTACATTATGTGGTGTGAAGGGTCTGTACACCTGGGGGGCGGTGGTGACTCTGCTATCTCTACCTTACTGCTGTTTACCGTGTGACCATTGTGGACGTGTGTTGGGAGCAGAACTGTGTCTTGTGTTCTGACATACCACTGTTGACCTGCTTTTTTGTATCACAGATATCGCCATAATGTGGACATGCATCAACAGTGGCGTGACATGGTGATTCTACATATTTTGCTGACATTGTCTCCCTTCACTGTGACCTGTTATGGCCTTTGAGTGGCTCAGGGGATCCGAGACATACACCTGATGCAAGCACAAGGTAGTTTGCACCTTTGTTCTTTTGGGAATGACATCAGCCTTTACATGTTAATGATTTACTGTTTGTCTCATATACATTTCATGTTGGCTCTCTGTTCACGAACGCTAATGCACATAGGATGGAGCTGTGAAACGCCTGTGTAACATGGGCATGGACAGAACCATATCCTTGTGACACCCGTGTCTACGGTTCCAATTCAAAATGTCCCCAACGTACAATGTGTTTTGTGTTGTGATCATGTCATGTTTGCCTGTGTGTCTCTTTATTATGTGTTTCTTAATGTTCGACTCTCTGCAATTTGTGCTGATGTTGCAAGGCGCATACCAATACAATATTTCTCCTCTTCTTACACAGGGCAGAGAACAAACCAGACACATCTATTACAGTGCATCTGGCATCGCCATCACCCACCTGTTGGGGGACACAACACCATGGAACTTTCCCTGGAAAATGGTGCCATAGGATGTTTGTCCTCTGCGAGTGGGACACATGCCTAGGATGGACAGTATTATTTTTGGATTGCTACTTTGGCCATGACAGACCTGTCCAACACACTGTTGCTGCCATGCTCTGGTTGGGAGTCGTGCTCATTGCAGGAGACACACAGGACCTTTCATGTACTGTAGCATATTGGGATGTGACACTTGACTATGCATGCCCAGGGTTGCAAGGATAGTCTTAACCTGACGTGTTGGATTGCAGATACGCTTTGGACTTTGCACACTGTGTACTGGTCCCCACGTGTGCAGCAGGGACTGACATTGTCACTGTATGTTGTACATTCCTCCACAGTTGTGTTTTGGCCATGTGTGTGACATGGAACACAGGATACACTCATCTGTTTGTTTCAACACAAGCATACAGCCATGCATGTGGCATAGGGGGAGCAATGGAGAGGTCCTGTTGTCTATGTCCACCTACTCTCCACCTGGACATGATACAGGTTTTGCCACAACACTGCTTTAATGCACACCAGCATCCTGGATTGATGTTTTCAATCACCAAGGGTCTTTCCGTGCATGTGTGGCATCACTGTATCATGTTTAAATGTCGATGGTGCATATGACTATGTTGGGGAAACAGAGAACGTGGCAATATGGCTTCTGTGTGGTTTACTGTAACATGTTTGCCCTTAATTTCCATCTCTATATACTGTTTCTTGTGTTTGTTTACTGTACAGACGTGACGCTCTGCATTGATTTACAAACCTTGCATTGTCTGCACAGTCCTATTTATCCCCTGAGGTAACGACACTCACATTGCCCCATTATATTTGGAGTGTCGCAGTGTGAGTGTCCGTTGTCTTCCTTCAATTGTGCATTCCATGTACCGTGATATATGTGTACAGACACTGTCTACACACCAACCAGTGCAGGGGAACCTTCTGCATGGTGTTATCTCTGCATGTTTCTGCAGGTAGTTTTCATTTGAATTCTCTCTGTGTTCATGTTCCTCTGCTACCTGTTAGCATATCCTCATTGTGCATTTGATGATTGTTTATGGTTACATTGTTGCAGCTTGGATTCCTATATCAGGCATTATGTGAGAGCTGAAACATTACTTTCAATATGTGTTTTTAAAGTTACAACGTTTCAACAACATATGCTGTTTTCATTTGTGTGCCTCCTGTGTTGCCAGATAGATATGTTTTAGGGAACAGATCATGATTGATGTGTGTTGATCCCTCATCATGCACCGCCTACTGTATACATGCACTCATATGTGAGTAACACATTTGAGGCGTGCAGCAACATGTGGGGGCCTAATGCATAGTGCATACCATGCACGTGCTGCACATTATGTCTCCTGCCCTTCATTTGTAGACGGGCCAGTGACCTTTCTGTAGGATGTGGGTTGCTGCCCTGCTAAATGTGTTTCTGTCTTTCACCTGGGATCCACTCACCTTGATATTATGATGGCGGTATCTATACTATCTGTGAAGATGAACCCAAATAAAAATATGTGTTTGATATACATTTGTCTCTGCTGCTGCTTGATCATGGTGACAAACATGCAATACAATGTGTGCCTTTGAGTCAGTCCTGACTCCTTGTAACCCAGAGACTCCAGGGTTTTCTTGGCAGTGTCACTGGAAGTAGATTGCCAGGCCTTTCTTCCAAGGTAATGGAGAGTTATGTGACTTGCCCAAGGCCACATGGACTGCTAGTGGGAATTGAACCCTGGTTGCTTTGTGACCAAGCCAGTTTTCTAACCACTAGGCTACTCCTCCACTCTTTGATCACATCGACACTTGTATCTACTGATTTGCTGGTCATGTACATGGCCCACCTGTGCTCACATCCTTGTACGGTGGCAGCTGTGTATCTGCCAGCCATTTGCCACATCACTGGGTATTACAGGTTCCCATACACACCCTCCCTTTGGGGTAGTATTTTTGCATTGTGCTCAGTGTGCTCATTGTGGTTGTTTGGGGTAGTGGTCACAGGCATGTGTTATAACGCCATAGGTTGCAGGTTTGATCCCCACATGTGGTTTATTTTTTTCTTTTCTGTTGTGCTAACATGACCATTAGGTACCAGCAGGTTCATCACCTCTACACACACCCTTCCCTCTCTTCACTGTACACCAAGGTGTGCCCTCTGTGCTGCCTAGCCATCACATATTTGTTACATAGGTCTCTTTCTTTATGGTGTTTACATGGCAGTCTGCTTGGGGGTTTGGTATTGCTGTGGTTCAGCTGGTGTGTGGTACACCTGTTTGCATGTTCAATTATCTCCTGTCCTGTTCCAGATTTTGCACCAGCTCCACAGAGTATCCTCTGCTGCCCTTGGGGTTTAGATTCTTTCCTCTTTTGCATGCTGTATCCACTGCCTAACATTTCATTGTGTGTGTGCATGTAGTTCTATGTGGCTCTGGACCCAATTACAGACTGTGATCTGATCTGTACACAGCAGATCTGCATGTGCATTTGGTCATGGTTACTGTTGGGGGTTTGCCTGTCCTGACAGCCAGCAGGCATCTTGTGTGATGCCCTGCACTATTTTTGTATGCAGCCTTTGCTAATGAGCACACGTTGGTGGTGTGGCCTACTGGTTTGTGCATTGCCATTTGTGGTACTGGTCATAGGTTTGATTCCTCTCTGTTCTCTTTCATTTGTATGCTTGTCCTGCAGAAATACTTTTCATTCCTGTGACAGTCATATCTGTGCTGTGAGCACATTGTACCCTCATCACAGTTGTGAACCATCCTTCTGTCCATGTACGTGTGTCTGCCAGCTGTGTGCCATCCTACCCTCATGTGCATGCTGCTACCCCAAGTCCTGCACTCCTACACATTCCTGCATTGCAGCTCTCCCTGGTTGCCTCTCCTGTGTGTGCTCTGCATAGCACTGCTACTCCATTGTCATCCTGACATTCCACCTATCCTGCCATTTCTGCCTCCTCTGCTGCACACATCTTCCCATCCTCTGCCACACACTGTCATTATTGCATGGTACATTACCATCGCTCTGTGCATAGCTACAGCTGCCCCCGATATGTTTGTCCATTTTTCTAGCTGCCACATGGGCTGGAGGCTGATTTGTGTAGTCCATCAGCTCTGATCTACATCCTTCCATTACTTATGCATTGTCTTTCCTTGCTGCTCTGTGCAGTGTTTGGGTTACATGTGTGTTTGGCACATACCTCTCTTGCCCTTCAAATTGGGGGACCTTACTGCTCTTGGCCAACGTTTTTGGGTTCACCTATACATCCTTGGGGCATCTTATGCCACACCTTCGATTCAGGCAGCTTATGGGGTGCCTACTATGGTGCCTTGGGAGTTGGCAACCTTTCAACATGGCCTCTGGGGCACATTATCACCTGCCTTCGCTGACGTGGTTGTTTAGGATGTGCCTTCTGGTGCACCCTAAAAGGTGCATTAATTTATGGCACTAGGGTGCAGTTCTTTTTAGATGGCAGCACAGATTGTTGTACAGTTGCAAGCTGAAAAAGGAATTACCTCTGCTAACCTTATTCATTAGGCACACTGGGGACTTGAACTCATGACCCCTGCACCATCAGCCAGGGTATTAACCATTGTGCTACACCACTGCTCCTGTTTGCATGTCAGCGTGCCTACTTAAGATTTCCATGCGTTAACATGCGCAGTGCTGCCATCGAAAACAGTGCTGTAACCTTGCGGTGCCTCATAAGGGCACCCTATAAAGCGCCTTATAAGGTGCCCTATAGGCAACATTCTAGAGTGCCTTGGCAGACAGTGCACTTTATAATATGCCCTCTGGAGTGCCTTATAGGGCGGCTGATGCGGCACCTTATGTTACGGCGTGTTTGCTGGCAGCACAGATTTAAATTAAACTGAAAAATGCCTCAGACAGCACTGGGTAAAAATATTATTATTCATCAGGCCCACTCGGGAATCGAACTCATGACCCCTGTACCATCAGTCAGTGTATTAATCATTGTACTACACCTCTGTTGCTGTTTGCAGGTCAACGCGCCTACTTAAAATTAATGTGCGTTGACGCGCGCTGATCCCTTTTGGGTGCTAACATGCTCAGCGCACATTATCGCGCGATAATGCACGCTTGCTACGTTTAGACTGGAACGCCCACTCCTTTTATGGCATCCTGCACACTAACGCCGGGCGCACGTTAAGACGGTTTAGTAAACATACCCCTTAGTGTACATTAAAAATTAAAACATCATTAATCAGAATGCATAAAATATTCCCTTGAAAAGAACAGCTTATATTGTTCTATTGTCAATATTTTAATCTCATAATCTTAGATGTATAAAAATAATGACAAGAACAGACCACAAGATAGATATGTATTAACTTTACTTATAATCTGCAGAAACCTTCTATTGCATGGGAAGAGCATCCCAAAACATTATTAAAACTACAAACTACAGACAAAGGATTATGTCAGTATTGAAAGAACAAAATTACAAAAGGAGGAGCACTGTTTCAACCTTGTTACTTCAAGAAAAGAGCAATCCTGAATAATATGCAAATTGCAAAACACAGCCAAAAGCACTATGCCATTCAAGAGCTCAAAATAACGGAAGGAGAAGCTCTGTCGCATTGTGATGTCAAAAATTTGTAATAAATTAAAAATTATATAGTTTATAATTAATTAGGGAAATTTTTAAAGACATTTTTAAATGTCCTGTAAAAAGACCTCTTGAATGACCAGAAGAGAAAAGTTTTGAAACTCAAAACATTTTGCAAAGTTAAAGAGCTGTCTTATCTTTTATGACACGATTAGGAAGACAATCCACATTATATATTTTATCGGCGTTCCATAAGATCAACTGGATACATTGTCCTATTATATGAGAACAGACACCTGTCTTGCCGTTTTTCATAACAGTGTGCGCACAGTAATGAGGAAAAATTAATGAGTATGTTATATGTAAATGTAAACAACATACTAAGGAACTTTTTTTAAAAAAATAACTTATTTTTTTATAAAAGAGTCTTGCCACATTATATGAATGATTATACACATCAGAAATAAAAAACTGAACCGGAACATTTGTAACAGTGTTTTCCCACCGATCTAGGTTGAAAGGTCATCTTAGTTCAAAATATATATAGTAAATCCTATTCTTAAATAAAATACTTATAATTGCACAAAAATGTCAAAAGAGCTTGAAAAACGTATCCTACTGTATGCACAAAAAATAAAACTATTTGCATATGTATTCTCTTTTTTTTTTATTGAAAGGCAGCAATTAGACACAAAAGAAAACAAGAGGCTCATAAGCTATATGCATAATACAATAGCAGAAGGTAACAATGCCAAAATCGCAAACATCAAATAATAATCCAGCAAAACGCCCCCGTTTTTTTTTTTCTTCCCCCACCCCCCCGACTCACCATCTATCAGCACATAGCACTCCCAGAACACTCTACCTAGCCCCCCTCCCTCCAATCCCCCTCCCTCCCCCCAACCCCTCCCTATCTTCCCCCCCCCCCCCACGAACCTCCGCGCCAGCTAAGAGAGAAGGGAGCGGACCAGCCAACCAGCCCACATGAGGCAAAGGGGGAACTCTGGGAGTCCATCTCACAGGAAAGCACAAGGCCAGCCCCCCCACGGGATACACAGGACCCTCGAGCAATCATGAACCATATTATAGGACAAAGGCTTCCCACACTTGCTCAAAACGTGACAACCGCAACTTACCGGCTGCCACCCCACGCTCCATTGTATACGTATCCCACATACGTTCCAACCAGGCGGAGAAGGACGGAGACAGGACCTGCTTCCACGCAGTAGCCACAACTAGCCGAGCCGCATTCAAACCATGTCGAATCAAGGCCAGTTGAGGACTTCGTGCTCCAGGCACATTTACACCAAAAAGAAAAATGCCCGGATCCCAAGGAATGGTCAACCAACTAATTGTTTCAAGCGGTATTGAATCCCCCTCCAAAAAGTTTGGACGCGAGGACAAGACCACCAGACATGCACCAAAGTACCTTTCTGTCCACATCTCCGCCAGCACAGATCCAAAACCCCTGGATACACTCGAGCGATCCGCTCAGGCGTCATATACCATCTGTACAATAGCTTATAGTTAGTTTCGCGGATATTAATCGCCACCAAACTTTACCACAGCCTGCCCTCTACCTGTTCCCATTGCTGCTCAGAGTAATGAAGACTCAAGTCAGAATTCCATTGCTCTCTATATTTGCCTAAGCTCGGTTGCTGCGCTTGCAAATGGGCATACAAGGCAGCTATAAGACCTTTCGTGGTAGTGCACTCCTTGCAGAAATGCTCTATATCCGACAAATCGCGGGCCACTTGAGACCGAACGTTTCGAGCCTTAACCCAGTGGGCCGCTTGCGTATATTGAAAGACATGACAGTCGGGAAGGTCAAATTCCTCCTGAAGCATACTAAAAGAGCGCAACCTACCCTCATCGAACAATTGACCAGCACGACTAAGTCCCTTGTGCCCCCACATCCGAAAAACTGGGTCCATCATCCCAGGAGGAAACATAGCATTATCCACTATAGGTGCCAGAGGAGTCAGGTCCGCCCCCCCGAGTTCAAAAAGATTGGTCCCAGCAGCGGAGGGTATGTAAGATATATGGGTTACCTAAACGCAAGCCACCTCGCAGCTTGGGACTAAGCCAAAGTCGATCTCCCAGTCACGCCCCCCCGCCCCCCGCCCGCAATATGCATTTCCAATTGTACCCAACGTTTGGGGCTATCCGGGTTCATCCATTCCACACCGGCACGACACTGCGCCGCCGCATAGTACCAATGGAGGTTAGGCGCCCCCAGAGCGTGTGCGCATATAAAGAATTTGACGCGCTATACACAGCCGACGAAACTGCCATATAAACTTCATGAGCATGGTTTTCCAGACAGCCAATATTCCCCGAGACAGTGGTGTAGGAAGTACCTGAAAGAGGTACAAAAACCTCGGGACGACCACCATCTTAACCACCGCTATACGCCCAAACCAAGATAGCGTCAGGCTGGCCCAAGACTCCAGATCACGCCGAACCTGCTGGAGTAGCGGATCATAATTAGCCTTAAATAGCGCCGCCCGCTCAACCGTCAAGTTCACACCTAAATAGCGAAGAGCACCTGTCACCCATCGAAAGGGGTAGGTAGCCCTCAATGCCACACAGACCGCCTCCGGGACCCCCACATTGAGAATCTCAGATTTAGTATAGTTGATTTTGAATCCAGACACCTGGGAGAAGACCTCAAAGAGCTGCATAGCAGCGGGAAGGGATGCAGCTGGATCCACCAACGATAATATGATATCATCCGCAAAAAGTGCAATTCTATAATCAGTAGGACCCACTCGAACGCCCACAATGTCTGGATGTTCACGAAAGCTTTGCGCCAAAGGTTCCATCACCAGCGCAAACAACAACGGCGACAGAGGACATCCCTGACGAGTACCCCTTTCCAACGGGAAACTCCTCGATTGACCTCCGTTAACCCGGACACATGCCGTAGGGTCTTGATATAGGCTATGGACCCAACGGATAAAGTGAGGACCAAACCCCATCGTGTCTAGCACGCACCAGAGATAGCCCCAACTAACACGGTCAAAGGCCTTCTCAGCATCAACTCCCACCAAGAGCGTCGGTTGAGAATCCTGTTGAGCAGTATGAATAACCTGTAACATCCGCCTAATATTATCCGCCGCCTGACGACCCGGCACAAACCCAACCTGATCCGGATGTACCAATGCTGGGAGAACCCGGTTCAATCGGGCAGCCAAGGCTGAGGCCAGTATTTTAACATCCATGTTTAGTAAGGAGATGGGGCGGTATGAGGCGGCTTCCTGCAAGGGCTTACCCGGCTTAGGGAGCATTGCTATAAGAGCCTCGCGCTGAGAAGGGGGTAGCGGCTCCCCCCGCAGAACCTCATTAAAGAGTACTACCAGAGTCGGGGCTAATTGAGCACAAAATTTTTTATAGTACTCCGCAGGAAAGCCATCACTACCCGGCACTCCCCCAGTTTTTAACCGGCGGATTGCAATTTCCACTTCTTCCGTAGTGAGTTCGGCATCTAATTGGTCTCTATCCGAGTCAATCAACCGCGGCAAAGCAACAGTCCGCAGGAAGCCCTGCACACGGGTCAAATCAAAAGACTCAGCTTTATATAACCGTTCCAGGAAAGTGGCAAAAACATTGCGTATCTCCCGGGAGACCACCCTCCTCTGCCCCCCGGAATCTCGAAGTTCACGAACCACCCTCTTAGTTTGCTGCTGCCGAAGTCGTAAGGCAAGAAAACGACCTGGCTTATTCCCCTGTTCATTAAAGGTTTGTCGTAATTTCCGATGTTTATTATCCAATTCTCTCTGTAGACACGCATCTAAGTTGGCACGTGCCGCCCGCCATTGGCGCAGGACCCGTCTAGAGCCAGCCCGAGCATGTTCCAATTGGAGACGGGAAGTTTCCCCCACCAGTTGGCAATATTCCCGTCTCCAAGCCCTCCGAGTACGAGCTGCTTCCACTATTAGGCGACCCCGAGCTGTGGCCTTAAAGGCGTCCCAAACCATGGGGAGCGGAACCTCCCCGGAATCATTGAGCTCAAAAAATTCGGTTATGAAGCAGGCATGCTCCTGAACAGGGCACTGTCGCCGGAAAAATCGTGCATCTAGTCGCCAGAGCCAAAGCCTCTCACTGCACAAATCCGCCGGAAGAGTAAGCCAACACGGGGCATGGTCCGACCACGTCAATGCCCCATGCCCCGCCTCCACTCCCCCCTCCATCAGGCGCTGATCCAATAGAAAATAATCTATGCGGGTATGCACCCGATGAACGGGAGAGTAATACGTGAAACTTTTCTCCCCTTCATGTGTATCTCTCCAAACATCACGCAAGCCTAAATCCAGCATAAATTTCCGCAACGCCTTACTGGGCCCACCCGGCACCCTCCCAGCGCTACCTGTCGAGTCCAAATGGGGTACCATGTGGGCGTTACAATCCCCGCCCAATATAATAGGTCCTTTCGCAAAGTCCGCTAACAAGGCTTTCAGCTGCGCAAAAAAGGTTACTTGGCCTTCATTAGGGGCGTAAATATTAGCAAGCATTAATAAATGGCCCTCCAATCGCACATTCACAAATAGCCACCTCCCCAAAGTATCTTTCTTAACCTCTTCCATCCTGAGGGATAAGCACTGATGGAACAGCATGGCCACACCACATTTCTTCCGTCCATTCATGTCCGAAGCTACCCACACCTCAGAGTAAGGATTACGTTTTAACCACCCCTGAGTGCTATTATGAAGATGTCTCCTGTAAAAACACAATATCCCCTTTCAAGGATCTCAATTCCAAAAACAGCAATGAACGCTTTCTAGGGGAATTAAGACCCTTTACATTCAGAGAAATCACTTTCAACATGGGTAATCAATCACCTTACCACCACCGCCCCTCTCCCCCCCCCCTCTGCCCGCATGGTCCATCCCCCCTCTGTTGCCTGCATGGTCACATATCTTTAGCAGTAAAAGCAGCCCCACACCCATCAACCGCCTAACTGTCTTCAGAGGTTCACCCCACATCCACCAACGTTCCCTGCCCCATAAAATTACCCTGGAACCCCTACCTCCCACACCCTTTCCCCTACCCTCCCCCAACTGTACTCGCCCCCCCCCCCCACAAATCCCACCCCCCTACCCGTCAGTACCACCTGCCTGCCAAAAGAAAAAGCAGAACACGGTTAGACTGACCCCAAACCCAGCTCTTTCCGGGCCCCCTTGCATAAAAATTATGATAAAGTAATGCAGTGTCATATCCCCTTTTTACAACTCACCCATAGGCTATTGCTCCTACTATGCCCCTCTCCATTGCCCAACCACTTTCCCCTCCGCCCCCATATAGCAAAACAGCAAGAACCAAGATCCCCATACATCCAGAAAAATTTAGTACAACAGGAACAAAAGTGGAGGACAGCGAAGTTGTACAAAACTGATCAAACAAGCTCAGTCTCAGAACAAAAGAATCCCTGAGCACTGCCCCAGGTCAGGAAGACAGAAACGCAGGGACCAAGGAGATTTAAGCGGGTCTTCCCACCCGAGTCCACTTCAAGTGCTGAGGCTTAGAGGCTGGAGGTGGTGGCAACGCATTATCTTCCACAAGACCCGCCTGGCGCAGCGCTCTCCAAGCTTCTGTATGGTCTTTTGCGGAGATCTTTTTATTTCCCAAGAGGAAGTTCATCTGGAATGGAAAGGACCAGGACTAGCGAATCCCTTTGCTGTTCAGCACCGCTGTGATCAGCTTCATCTCCCTCCGGCGAGCCAGCGTAAAAGCTGAGAGATCCTGATATACGGTTACCGCTGCCTCTTGGTACTGGATCGCTTTTTTCTCCCGACCCCTTCGTAGGAGAAGCTCCGCATCAGTATACCGCAGGAATCTGGCAATAACATCCCGGGGTTGATTGTTAGGAGGCTTTCCCAAGGCACGATGCACACGTTCAATCTCCATTCCAGACCCACGGGAAGCAAGTTCCTCTGCTGTGAGTAATTCACCCATCAAAGTTTTGAGCACCACTGCCAGGTCTTCAGTGCCCCCCACAGCCTCCGGAATTCCGCGGAAACGCACATTGTTACGATGGGACCGGTTTTCAATGTCATCAATTTTATAGGTCAGTTCCATCGTTTGCGAGCGCTGCCTATCTACAGCACATTGTAAATCCACCAAAGCACCATCATGATCTTCAATTTTTGTCTCGGCCTCTTCCACTCGCGTACCTAGGTCTTTTATGTCGCCCCTGAGTTCTGCAATTGTGCTCATCACCTCCTCGCGCATGGAGCGGAATTCGCCAGCCAGATCCTCAAAGCCCCTCCGAAGCTCCTGCTGGAGAAGGGCATGCGAGGACAGCGCCGCAGGCCCCAGGTCATTTTCACTCACTGTCTCATCGCCGGAGTCCTCAGAAGGCTGTTTACTGGTTGGACTGGGCTGGGAACCACTCTTACCCAGCAGACGCTGGGAGGCGCACATTCCCTCCCGGACTTCAAGCCCCCTGGTTTTGGCAGCCATGGGTAGTCTTAAGAGCCCTACAGTTCAAAGCTATGCGAGGAGCAGCAACAAGGAGGAGGGTGGCAGCTGTCAGTAAAAAGAGCAGGAAAGAACAGAATAAAGGAGAAGTCCCACTCTGGAGCAGCAGATGGCGCTCCAGACTCACTTAAAAATTGCAGGATCCAGTAGGCACAGAGAGGAACTGTTCCCGATGCAGTTAATACAAATTCAGCCGGTCCAACAGGCACAAAAAGAAACTGCGCCCGGTGCTGGTATCGCAAGATCAGCTCCACACAGTAAGGGGCTCACCGAACCGGGCTCAGAGGCAGGGCAAGAGAACAGAGGATCCAGTAATCGAAGCAGCAATCTCCGGAAACGCTGAGGCACAAGGAGTCGGAGGCTGATTCGCTGGCTGCAGCACATGTGATTTTTTTCCCGCCGGAGCTGGCTGGAATGCAGACAGGGTCATGCATTCCAGGACCACGTGGCAATGGCCGCTGAGGCACCCAACCAGGCCAGCGGCACTCACTCAGCCCCACCACACCGGATATGGCACTGCTCTCACCTCTTCTGAGCACGCTTGATGCAGGCAAAGCGAGTAGGTGTAAATAGCCACAGCGCTAATTTTGCCGAGGAGCCGAACCCTCTCGCTGCTCCAGTTCCCGGCAGGGAGTCAGTCAGCCTCGCCGCCACATCCACGCTCCTCACTTTCTCTGATCGGTGGGCTCCGAAGCAGTAGCGTTGGGTGATCTCGCTACAGGAGTCGCTGAGAGAGGAGCCCCGTTCTTAGCAGCATCGGCAGCAGGCAGAGAGATAGCGGCTCCAGCCGCAGAGTCGTATGCCGCCGGGCTCCAAAGCACACCGCACACCTCCGATCACCCCACCAGGGCTCAAAGCGATTCTGCAGACTCTCAGCAATCAGGATCGGGTAAGCACAGGGGAATTACGCTGAAGAAATGCGGTTGTTGGCTATAAAGGGGGAGAACCCGGGTCAGAGCTGAACTAAAATGCGGCCATTCCTTCACGGGCTCGCTAGCGCCCCCCTCTATTTATTCTCTTTTTAGCGTGTTGCTGCTGATATGGATGATCATATATATCAAAAATAAGAAACTGAACCGGTACGTTTATAATGGTGTTTTCCCGCCGATCTAGTTTAAAAGGTTATCTTAGTTAAAAAAATATATAGTAAATACTATTCTTAAATAAAATACTTAAAATCAAACAAAAATAGCTTGAAAAAAGTATCTTACTGTATGTGTAAAAGAATGACACTACTTGCATATGTCTTCTTTCTTTAGCGTGTTACCGCTGGTACAAATGAAATAGAAAGCCATCATTGCCGAGTGTTGTTCATTTTTATATTTTAGATGCGTAACAGAATACAAAAGGATATAGTAAATTTTATAAACCTTGCTTAAGATCATCAGAATACATTGTTTGGGCAATTTTCATGTATTAAGAAAGAAAAGACAACTGTCTTACCGAGTTCCATAGCAATGTGTGCACAGCAGTGCTAAGACTGAATGAATGAGTTATACGTTTTTAATGACGTTTTTCCACCAAGCAGAGGTAAAAGGTCGTTTTTAAAGGGATATTGTTACACAACAAAAGAGTAAAAAGTGAGATATATCAGATACTAAAGCACTAACACTAAATTATGGGGGGATATGTAAAATATGAAGTGTTTGGAAACTGTATATGCACAAAAACAGCTGTATAAAGAGGGAGGGGGAGGAGTGTGGGGGAGGAGGGTGGGGGTGGGATAGGGAGTATGGGGGCAAAGGGGAGGGTGGGGGATGTGGGGTAAGGGGGCAAAAAAGGGGGGAAGGGGAGGGGAAGAAGGGAAAGGGGGCAGGGAGAGGGAGAAAGGGGGAAGGAGGGGGAAAAGGGGGAGAAAAGAAAAAAGAGCTCATATTGTTGCCTCGTCAAAAATATAGTTTAAACTGTATCGAGGGCAAAACAACTTTTTTATAGAAAAACTGATAAATCTATCTCCTGATTTAAGCCCTGAGGATGTAGTATACGTAATTCATATATCAAACGCTGTTCTATACGTAAAAGGATTTTACCGATACTGCCTCCCCACCAATGAGGTCTTACTACTTTTAGCACAAGGAAGCGAAGATCTGAAACGGAATGATTTGCTTCAATCCAATGTTGTACTAAGGGTTTGTCTATAACGTTTCGCCGAAGACAACTTTTGTGCTCAATAATTCTTGATTTTATACTTCTTTCAGTCTTTCCAATATAACATAAATTACAAGGACATAATATAAACAACATTAGTTGTATCACAATTAGAGAAATTAGAAAGGTTTACTCTATATGAAGTGATGGGATGTATGAATTCCTGTTTTGTAACTATTGCATTTTCACATACTCCACATTTTCCACACTTAAAATGACCATATGCCTTAGGAGTAAAGCAGGGTTTACTAAGAGCTGATGGTACCAAGATGTCACGTAGATTGGAATTTTTTTTATAGACCACTAGTAATCTTGTATCTTTAAAAAAAGATAATGGATCCAAAATGTGCCATGCATCACGTAGAATGCGGGTGATGTCTCTTGAGTATTTGGAAAAAGTGAGTGTACATACTATATTATTGTTTTTTTCCGAATTTCGACCCTTTAAAAGTGCTGTCCTATCAGAGGAACGAGCACGATTTAATGCTTTTTTAATGCATTTAGACGGATATCCTCTACAAACCTGATGCTTATATCTTCAGCATGAGTTTCAAAATCATTGTTAGTAGTGCAGAGTCTACGGACTCTCAAAAACTGACTCGTGGGTAAATTCTCTTTCAAAGAACGGTTATGAAAACTGCTAAAGTGTAAAAGGGAATGTCTGTCAATAGGTTTTCTGTAAAGTGTGGTTATAAAATTATCTGGTGTATTTTTTATCAAAATATCAAGATATGATATCTGGTCCAGATCACAGGTAAATTCAAACTGTAAATGTGGATCAAGGGAGTTAAGCCAATCTATAAATTTAATTCCTTCCCAAATGAAAAATACGTCGTCAACATATCGTTTCCACATATGTATGTGTTTCTGAAATGGATAAGTGGTCAAAAAAGTTTTTTTCAAAATTTGAAACATAGAAGTTGACAACATCGAGTGCCATGGTAGATCACATAGAAACACCCCTAATCTGATGATAGTGAAGATCCTGAAAAGAGAAAAAATTGTTACAAAGGTCTAGAGACACTGCCACAGAAATATCACCTCGGTCGTGTGCAACATGCAATTCATTAAGAAAAGCTAGAAGGACTGTCTCCACACTGTGACCCAGACGGAAGCCAGACTGACGAGGGTGCAGAAAGTTGATGGTATCCAAGTGATGGGAGAGTTGTGCAGACTGCTTTTTCCAGTATTTTGAGAGAAAGGAAAGGTGAGAGATGGGACAGTAATGAGCAGGAGTGAGAGGGTCGAGGGAGGGGTTCTTGAGAACGGGACGTATGAGTGTGTGCATCCAAGGGTGTGGGAAAGTTCCAGTGGAAAGACTAGTGTTAATCATGGTAAGGATAAAAGGAGGTAGAGAAAGTGAGGGGGTGAGGAGCCAAGTTGAGGGAAAGCAGATCAAGAGAGGAGATAGTTTTGTTTAAAGAGGAAATAGATTTGATGAGCTTGGAAATAGTAAGTGGGTGGAAGGAACTCCCAAGTGTGCAAAAGCAAAGGAGTGGGAGGAGGAGAGGGATGGGGGGGGGGGGGAAATGATATCGGAGGGGTACAATACGGAAGGGATGTACGAAGATTCAAAATTTTAGAATCGAAGGAGGAAGCCAAGTGTGGCGGACTAGGAATGACTGGAGGAGGAGGGGGAAGGGATGAATCCTGGAGGGATGTGAGTGATCTGAGGACAGTATAAAGATGACAAGTCTGATTATGGGCAGCTGTGATTGTGGTAGAGAAGTAGGTTTGCTTAGCACGGTGGACCTGAGACTGGTAGTGAGAGTAGTGTTGTTTGAAGGACTGTAATGAAGAGGGGGAATGGGAACTCCTCCACTGCCACTCTGCCCGACGTAGATGAGAGCGGAGAAGATGGAGGCCAGGATGGAACCAGGGTTGGGAAGAACGAGGACGATGAGGACAGGGCTGCAGTGGAGCTATCTGGTCCAGAGCTGAGGAGAGGGAGGAGTTCCAACAAGAAACCTGCAAGTTAGGTGAAAGGGAGGGGAATACAGCAGCTAGAAGTGAATCAATAGCAAGAAAGTGTTGAAGAGTGGGGGGGGAGGGGGGTAATACAACGTTAATAGTGCACCGAGGTTGGAGAGAAAGCGGTACATGAGCCTGTGGAGGAAAGAGGGACAGAAGATGGAATGAGACAGTGGAAAGTTAGGCAGTAATGGTCAGTCCAGGGTAAAGGGGTCATGTGGAAATCAGTTAGCAGGAAAGTGGAGTTAGAGGGGGAAATGATGAGTTCAAGTGTATGACCTGCAGTGTGGGTTGGAAGGGTAATATGTTGTGTGAGGGACAGATCCCGAAGAAGAGTAATGAAGGAATGTTCCCTGGAGGAGGAGGGAGAGTCAAGATGTAGATTAAAGTCACCTGCAATTAATAAATGAGGATAGTGTATGGAGAGATCAGAGATGGTTAAGAGGAGAGAGTCCCAGAGAGGAGAGTGAATTGCTGGAGGAGAGTAAAGGAGTAGGATTTGTAAAGGTGGAGAGGTGTGAAGACAGAGAAGAAGGGCCTCTGGGTAGTGGAGAAGAGATGAAGAGACGGTGAAAAGAAAGAGTGGAACGAATAAGAGCTGCAACACCCCCACCACTACGACGCAGGCGGGGAACAGAGACCGCAAAAAAACCAGGAGGAGAGCGTCCTCCCCCTCTTTAAGCCAAGTTTCAGTGATAAGCAAGAGATCTAAGGCCTCCTGTTCAGTGAGGTCTTGTATTAGTAGGGTCTTAGATCTCAGGGAGCGACAGTTAAGAAGTCCTAGGTTAAGAGGGGGGAGTGGTGTAGCATGTGGATGGAGAGAGGGAGGGAAAAGAGGGGGAGGGCAAAGAGGGGGAGTACAGGGGCGCAAATTGCCAAGACAGCAAGACCATGAACGGGTAGGAGGGGGAGGACGATTACCCCAAATAACAGGGATGGGAGCAATGGAAGGACCCATAAATGATGGCGAGAGAAAAGAAGTCATAGGAGCAGGGGAAGAGTGATCAGATGAACGAAGTAGTGCGAGGTGCTGGTAGGTGGAGAAGAGAGAGGTGAAGCAAAGGAGGGCCAAGAAGGTCCCAAAGGAGTTTTTCCGCTCAGGACTAGGACCTACGCCGCCAGAACCGCCCCAAGGAGCGCACCTAAGGAGCACACCTAAGGAGCACAACGATGGGCACCGCTGGAGCGTTGCTTTTATACAGCTGGTAGTAGCGGTTACCTGATGGAACACGGCCGCGGAGCTGCCATTACCTGTGTATTCAATCTGGAATGGTGTTCCTGTAAGCGAAGCTTCATAGGTCTAGATGTCTGTCCTATATATTTCAAAGAACAGGAACAAATAAACATATATACCACGAATGAGGATACACAAGTGGTCTCATGGTAAGCCCGATATATGATGTTAGATATTGGATCAATCCATTCACTGCCTGAAACAGTGGAAGCACAAAAATCACATGCTCCACAAGCATAATGCCCAGTGCTTCTGGATACTAAAGATAATGTGGTCTGGACACTAAACCCTTTATGGCAGACTAAGTAATCAGCTATATTTCGCCCTCTCCGATGAGCTATCATAATCGGGTGTTTAAATCATGCATGAATACCCAAAATATGCCAATGATGTTTTAAACTCTTACTAACCTGATTTGTCAAATGCATATAAGGTAAAATTCCTCCTATAGGGGCTTGATTGTTACTTGAAACTTCCAATTGTCCTTGCTGCCACCATTCAGGATGATTATACTATGCCCTCTTATATGTTTTTCACACAATACTAGCTGGATATCCTCGAGCTAACAACCGTTGGGAGAGTTCATATGCATGTTTATGAAACTCATCCATAGTAGTACATAATCTCCGAATCCTTATAAATTGGTCCAATGGGAGCCATGCTGTGAGATGTGAGCTGTTGGTTCAGCTAATAATAGAATAAAAGGGAATGTTTGCTTCAAGAGGGTATTTCCTCATGGCAAATGGTCATACATTAACATAATATTTAGACAGAAGTATGTTTGTTTATGGGGATTTAGTTTAAGTATTTATTACAAGGTTTTTTTTAGTTTAATTCTAAGGCATTCATGGCACCATGAATCAAAGAAGTAGTAACTTCATTGTTTATATCTACAAGGAAAATGTAGTTACTTACCTGTAGCAGGTGTTCTCCGTGAACAGGAGGAAAAGTCCTCATATAGGGGTGATGTCATCCAACAGAGGCCCTCATGCAGGAGTATTCATAGCTCCTCCTGGAAGCTTTGGGAACCTCATCCATGCAAGAGTGCATCTTCTCTCTCGCTGTGGCAGTGCCATTTTACCTCAGTCGATACTATAGCTGAGGAGAATACAATTCCTAGGGGAGGAGGGTGGGCTGTGAGGACTTTTCCTGCTGTCTACAGATAAAGCGTAGTTACTCACCTGTAACAGGTGATCTCCGGGAACAGCAGGAATTTAGTCTTCACATATGGGTATCATCGGTACCGACAGAGCCTGCGCGGGAACGCTCCCCAGCGTCCGATAGGAACGCTTTTGGGAGCATCCCTCAACACATGCGCGCTGCCTTCCCACCTTTCCAACTGTCCCTCTTCAGTTAAGTTTGTAGCTGAGTGAAAGGATAAAGGGAGAGAGGAAAGAGACAAAGAGACAGAGAGACAACTACTAGGGGAGGTGGGTGGGTTGTGAAGACTAAATTCCTGCTGTTTCCGGAGATCACCTGTTACAGGTGAGTAACTACGCTATCTCCAGGAACAAGCAGTAATGTAGTCTTCACATATGGGGACTCCCTAGCTGAAGCTGCCAGGGAGATGGCATCCTTCCTCCCATGGATCTCTGGCATTCCACCAGGGTTGGTGGGTAGGAATTGAATTAGGTCTGAGAGATTTTGAAGAACAGCTTGGCCAAAGAAGGCATCCCAATGGAAGGCTTTATCCAGGCAGTCGTGGGCTCTGAAGGTGTGTACCGAAGCCCAGGTGGCTGCTCGACAAATGTCATCGATAGACACAGAGTGGAGATTAGCCATGGAAGCTGCCATGGCTCTCACGTTATGAGCTGTGACATGGCCTTGAAGAGGAAGACCCTTACTCTCATAAGCAAAGGATATGCATTGGGCAATCCATTTAGATAAAGTTCTTTTGGAGACTGGAAGTCCCAAATGACTAGAGTCAAAAGCTATAAAATGTTGCGAGGACTTTCTATGTTGCTGTGTTCTCTGTAGGTAAAAGGCTAAGGCTCTTTTACAATCCAAAGTATGAAAGTTTCTTTCTGCATTAGAGGTGTGAGGCCTCGGAAAAAATACAGGAAGATAAATTGATTGATTCTAATGAAAAGGCGAAACCACCTTTGGCATAAAGTGTGGATGAGTTCTAAGAACAACCTTATCATGATGAAACCTAGTATAAGGAGGATCAGCCACTAAAGCTTGCAGTTCACTAATGTGACGTGCAGAGGTGATTGCAATTAGGAAGATGACCTTCCAGGTCAAAAACTTAAGGGTTGTAGTGGCTAAAGGCTCAAAAAGTGGCTTCATGAGCTGCCCAAGAACTAGATTTAGATCCCATGCCACCGGTGGTGGCTTAATGGGAGGTTTGATCAACAGAAGACCTCTCATAAATCTGGATATGAGTGGATGAGAGGAAAAGCGTAGTTACTCACCTGTAACAGGTGTTCTCCAGGAGCAGCAGGAATCAGTCCTCACTTATGGGTGACGTCGGCGCCGACGGAGCCCTCGCGGAGCAATTTTCCCCAGCTTTCAAAGAAAGCCTTTGGGAATTGCAGCGCGCATGCGCGGTCGTCTTCCCGCCCGAGGGTGCCATCTTAGCCAGTCAGATGACATAGCTAAAAAAGACAGCATAAAAATTTGCAAAAAAGAACATAAGCAGACGATTGCAACTCCAAGGGGAGGAGGGAGGGTAGTGAGGACTGATTCCTGCTGCTCCTGGAGAACACCTGTTACAGGTGAGTAACTACGCTTTCTCCAGGACCAAGCAGGAAGTCAGTCCTCACTTATGGGACTCCCAAGCTCAAGGCTACCGGAGACCCTAAGCACAAAAATGAGCTCCCTCTAGCTCAGCAGCACAGAAGGATAGAATCTTCGCTGAATTATCACCCACCGGTAGCCCACATCCGGGATGGAGGGTAGGAGTTGCTCAGACCTCAAAGAGATTACGGAGGACTGCCTGTCCGAAAGCACTGTCCCTACGGGACTCCCTCTCGAGACAGTAATGGACCGCAAAAGTCTGGCTCGAAGACCAAGTAGCGGCCCGGCAGATGTCTGCCAGCGGAACAGAGCGGAGGTAAGCCACTGACGTGGCCTTTGCCCGAACGCAATGAGCCGTGACTCGACTTTCTAAGGAGAGTCCGGCTGCCCCATAAGCCCAAGAGATACAGTCCGCAACCCAGATGGACAGAGTACGCTTGGAGACCGGGAGCCCCAATTTATTGGGGTCAAAAGACACAAAAAGCTGAGCAGCTTTACGGTGCTCCCGCGTACGGTCAAGGTAGAAGTTCAATGCCCTTCTACAGTCCAGGGTATGGAGGACCGTTTCAGCTCGGCTGGAGTGTGGTCTGGGAAAGAAGGTTGGAAGTACCACCTCCTGATTGATGTGAAAAGGGGAGACCACTTTAGGCAGAAATTTTGGGTGAGTCCGTAGGACTACCCTATTCTTGTAGAACCTAGTGTAAGGGGGATCAGACACGAGGGCCTGCAATTCACTTACGCGTCTAGCGGAAGTGAGGGCTATCAAGAACAGTGTTTTCCAAGACAGAAAACGGAGAGAACAGGTAGCCATAGGTTCAAAAGGCGGACAGGTGATCCGCTGCAAAACCACATTCAGGTCCCAGTCAGGCGCTGGCGGGCGCAGAGGTGGTTTAAGTAGAAGGAGACCTCGGAGAAACCTCGCTACGAGAGGGTCATTGGAGAGAGGTCTGCCGTCCACTGGCACATGATGTGCTGAAAGAGCACTGAGGTGAACTTTGACGGAGTTGGACTTAAGTCCCAGATTAGAGAGGTGCAGCAAGTACTGCAAGATCACCGACACCGGGCAGGAGAAGGGATCCTGAGACTGTTGGGTACACCAGACTGCAAAGCGACGCCATTTAAGGGCGTAGCATTTGCGGGTAGAAGGCCGACGCGAAGCTAAGACGACCTCCTCCACCTCCGCCGGCAGGAGAAGGGGAGCAAGGACTACCCTCTCAGCAGCCAGGCCATGAGGTTGAGAGACCTGAGGTTGGGGTGCAGAAGGGACCCCTGATCCTGAGTGAGGAGATCCGGTTGTACCCCCAGAGGGATTGGATCCTCCACCGCCAGTTGCAGCAGGAGCGGAAACCACGGCTGCCTGGGCCAGCGAGGGGCCACCAGGATCATGAAGGCTTTGTCTCGGAGAACCTTGAAAAGAGTCCGAGAGACCAGCGGGATGGGAGGGAAAGCGTACAGAAGGCTCCCCGACCACGAGATCAGAAAGGCGTCCGCCGCAACCCGAAGGGGGTGTGGCTGACGAGAGCAGAAGCGAGGAAGCTGCCGGTTGTGAGGACTGGCAAAGAGATCCACCGTGGGGAGACCCCACTTGAGGAAGAGCTTCTGAACTACCAAGGGATCCAGACGCCACTCGTGCGGCTGGAGGACCCTGCTGAGTTTGTCTGCAAGGCAATTTTCTTGGCCCGGGAGATAAACTGCCTTGAGGAGAATGCCGTGACTGACGGCCCAAGAGCAGAGCTTCTGTGCCTCTCGGCAGAGGAGGAAGGAGCCCGTGCCCCCCTGCTTGTTCACGTAGAACATGGCAACTTGATTGTCCGTCTGGACAAGGACGGACTGTTGGGAAGTCAGGTGGGAGAAGGCCTTGAGAGCTAGGCGGATCGCCCTGAGCTCCAGGAAGTTGATCTGCTGAGCAGACTCCCACGTGGTCCAGAGGCCCTGAGTACGTGCCTCTTGGCAATGTGCTCCCCAGCCCAGGAGGGATGCATCGGTGGTCAGCACCCGGGTCGGCTGAGGTGACTGGAAAGGCATTCCGAATATCAGGTTCGGCTGCCGGAGCCACCACCGGAGAGACGAGAGCAGCGGCTCGGAGACGCGCACTAGGTCTGCCAGGCCGCCTGTGGCTTGTCGCCACTGCTGGCGGAGACACCATTGAGCAGACCGCATATTCAGGCGGGCATTGGGGGTCACATGGACGGTGGAAGCCATATGGCCGAGCAGTCTCAGGAAGCGCCTGGCGGAGACCAGGGGCTGGCTGCGAAAGCGGTCGGCTAGGTCCATGAGCCGTTGAGCCCTGTCGAGCGGTAGGTACGCTCGTGCCCGAGGAGTGTGCAGCCTTGCGCCGATGAACTCGAGATCCTGTGAGGGGAGCAAAGTGGACTTTGCGAAGTTTATGACAAAGCCCAAGTGCTGCAGCAGAGTCACCGTGCGGCACGTGGCGTTGGTGACCTCCTGAGCGGACGCTGCTATGATGAGCCAGTCGTCGAGGTACGGAAAGACATAGAGGCCGTGAAGCCGGAGATGGGCCGCCACGACCGCGAGACATTTTGTGAAGACTCGCGGTGCGGAGGATAGGCCAAAGGGCAGTACTCTGTACTGGTAATGATTTCCTGCCACCACAAACCTTAGGTATTGGCGGTGGTTTGGGTGGATGAGGATGTGCGTGTAGGCATCCTTTAGATCCAAGGAGCATAGCCAATCTCCCTGCTGGAGGTAGGGCAGAAGGATTCCAAGGGTAAGCATTTTGAACTTCTCCCGCACAAGGAACTTGTTGAGGTTGCGCAAGTCCAGGATGGGTCTGAGGCCCCCTGTTCTCTTTGGTATCAGAAAGTACCTTGAATAAAAGCCTTGACCTCTCAGGTGGTGGGGCACCGGTTCCACCGCCTGTTCCTGCAGAAGACCTGCTAACTCCTGAAGGAGCAACTCCCTGTGCAGAGGGGGGCGCGAAGGTTCTCCCGGAAAATAGGAGGGAGGGACCTGATGGAAGTGGAGAAGGTAGCCTTCTCGCACGACCTGAAGTACCCAGGCATCTGCGGTGATGCTGGACCACCTGTGGGCGAAGTGAACCAGCCGGCCTCCGGTGCTGGGAGGAACCAGCGGGGGGGGAGAGGCTATGCTGAGCGAGTCAAAAACCCCCACCCTGCTGAGCAGGGGCTGGTGGTGCAGGCTTGGGGGCTTGCTGCCTACGGGACCCGTTACCCCGTCCCTTGGCCTGCTGGCCCTGTTGGGGAGCTGCAGGGGCCTGATAATGGGGGTACTGTTTGTAGGCAGCCGCCTTCCTCGGGTAAAAGGACTTTTTTCCCGAGCCCTTCTTTTTCTGGGAAGGTGCGGAGGTCTTCCTAGAAAGCCTGGTCCTGGTGAGAGTCTCAGTCTCAATTTGTGCAGCCTTTTCCGCCATGGGCTTGCCAAAGAGGTTTTCGCCTCGGCAGGGGACATCAACCAACTTGTCCTGTACCCAGGGCTCAAGGTCCGACGACTGAAGCCAAGCCTGTCGGCGGGCACCGATGCCGGCTGCGGCCACTCTAGCCGAGGCCTCAAAGCCATCATAGGCTGCTCGGGACATGAACTTTGAGCATTCCCGAATGCCCGTGGACAAGGCTAGGAACCTCCGCAAGGGCTCCTCGGAGAGACCAGCGGAGAATCCGGCTAGCTCTTTAGCCAGATCCCGGAGATACATGCCCATGTAGAGCTGGTAAGTCTGGACACGACATGCGAGCATAGAGCCCTGGAAGCACTTCTTGCCAAGGCCATCCAGGTTACGGGCCTCCCTTCCAGGAGGCACCGAGGAGTGCATCTTCTGGCTCTTAAGACGATGCATGGCCGATTCCACTACCATGGAATGGTGTGGCAGCTGTGCCTTCTGAAAGCCAGGGCTCTTGCGGACCCGATAGATAGAATCGACCCGCTTGCTCAGGACCGGCGAGGAGGCCGGACTCTCCCACATGCGGAAGAGTAGTCGTTCCAGCATAGGAGGAACCGGCACAGTAAAGTGCTCCCTCGCGGGAGAGTCATACTGGAGGGCGTCGAGCTCTTCGGCTCGAGGCTCCTCCTCGGGATCCGCAGGGAAGGCCAAAGCCTTGGCCATATCCCTAACGAAGTCCGAGAACCGGGCATCCTCCGGGGGGGACTGCTTCCGAGGCTCGGACCCCGGTGAGTCCGATGGGACACACCGAGTCCGGAAAGAATCAGGTGACTCTTCCTCCTCAGACTCCCAGACCGACTCCGACGAGGACTCGGTGGGGTCGGCCCGGGCAGGGTGCGGCGCCAGCCGTCCCGACGTCGAGGGAGTCGGCGTCGGCGACCTCGGTCCCGAACGGGAGGCCGAGGGTGACCTCGACCGAGGATCGACTCGAGTTCTCATTGACTCGAGGATCGGCTCGGTCTCCGGGGTCGACTTGGACGTCGACGTCCCGGCGGTCGGGGCAGCGGCGCCAGCGAGGCCAGCGAGCAGTGCCCGCTGCTGGTCCATGAAGGCAGACAGTCTGCTCTCCAAGGCCGTCAACCTGAGTCCGAGCTCAGGTGACCCAGCAGCCCCCGACTCGGGCCCCGACGGCGTCGGGCCCGACGTCGGCTGTCGCGGAGGCGAGTCCAGAAGGACCACAGGACTTACCCGGGCAGGCATCTCCGACTCCAGGCGAGGTCGCTTCGGGATGTGTTCCTTCTCCAAGGACCCGGGGCGGCTGTCGGGGCTATGCGACCTGGCCCTCGCGGAACCAGGAGCGTCCACCGACGCCGCCCTCGCGGGTTTTTCCTTCCGACGATGGTCCCCGGAGGGAGAACCCCGGTCGGAGGAGCTCCGGCGACGGTCCGAGCTGGAGCCTTTCGACGCGGAGGCCTCCGACGAGGTCCGGGTACGGCTGGGGTCAGCGAAGATTCTCTCACGCTGATGCCGCCGACTCCTCAACGCCTTTGAGGACAGTTTGCTGCAGGGCCCACAGATCAGTTCCTCATGATCCGGGCCCAGGCAGCGGAGGCAAAAGTCGTGTGTGTCGGTTAGTGACATATTTCGGTCACACCGACCACACCGCTTAAACCCACTGGCAGCCATCGGGGGAAAAAGGGCCCCTGCGAGGTCAAAGGACCGGGCTGCCAGGGAAACCGAAAACGAAAGCTGACTAAGTCAGAAAAAACCGAAAAAAGTAAGCGGACTCGAGACCGGCGTCGCGAGTCCGGGCGGGAAAGCGATCGGCGTCGAACCGAAAGGAAAAAGAATAAAATAATGAAGAAAATCGACTTTTTCGCGGGGACAAGACGGGGACGTCTGTAGGGCTCCGCGGAAAAAAGAAGACTGGCTAAGATGGCACCCTCGGGCGGGAAGACGACCGCGCATGCGCGCTGCAATTCCCAAAGGCTTTCTTTGAAAGCTGGGGAAAATTGCTCCGCGAGGGCTCCGTCGGCGCCGACGTCACCCATAAGTGAGGACTGACTTCCTGCTTGGTCCTGGAGAATTGGTTGTCCATTCAGAGGCTTGTAAGAAGCTGCAATTGCACTAAGATGGACTCTTACCGAATTGGTCTTTAGACCAAAATTCGATAAGTGAAGGAGATATTCTAGTAATGATTCTAAAGGTATGACAAGGGGGGTTTAATCCCTTCTTGGAGCACCATATAGTAAAACGTTTCCACTTGAAGGCAGAAGATCTTCTTGTGGAAAGCTTTCTAGAAGCCTGAAGGATATCCTTTACCTGTTGGGACAGGTTGAAATCCTGGAGGTCTAAGCCTTCAGCAACCAGGCCGTGAGATGCAGGGATTGGTGACTCGGGTGCCATAGTGTCCGGTCCTCTTGGGAAAGGAGATCTGGAGCATGCCCTAACTCCAGAGGTGCAGCTTGAGAGAGATGTAGAAGCAGGGGATACCACGCTTGGCGTGGCCATCATGGCGCTATGAGAATCATGCGACCCCTGTCTCTTTTGGGCAACCTGACCTTGAGTTTGACTCTGCTGGGTATAGGAAGGATAAAATTTCCTCTTTTTGCTGAAAGAGGGTTTTTTATAAGGCTTCTTTTTGGCTGGAGTGGCTGTAGATTTTGACAATCTATCTAGAGTGGTATTGTCAGCATCTAACTCGTTAGCCTTTTCCTGTCAGTTCTTGCCAAAGAGATTCTCTCCCGTGCAAGGAATGTTGCCTAACTTGTCCTGTACCCAAGTCTCCAAGTCTGATGCCTGAAGCCAGGCAATCCGTCGTGCCCCAATGGCAATAGCAGAGGTTCTGCTGATGCATTCAAAGCAGTCAAAGGCTGCACGATCCACAAACTTGGAGACATCTTGAGCATGCTTAACTAGAGCAAGAAAGTCTTGTCTCTTGTCATCTGGGAGAAGTGGGCTCATACGCTCCAAGTCTCCTGTAACCTCTTTGAGAAACATTCCCATATATAGTATATATGAACTGATCCTAGCTGAAAGCATGGAAGCCTAAAAAGTACGGTGCCCAAAAGCGTCCAGAGTCCTGCATTCACGACCTCGGGGATTGGACACAAGCCTCTTTGCACTTTTCATCCTACGCATAGCTGACTCCACCACCATTAAATGGTGTGGCAGCTGAGTCTTTTGAAATCCAGGACATGGCGGGACTCGATACATAGTATCAAGCCTCCTAGAATGAGGAGATGTAGTCAGAGGTGTCTCCCACATTCTGAGCATCAAGTTATGCAGAATTTCATGGATGGGCAGAGTGGCTGCCTCCTTTGGAGCTTTAGGATATTGGAGAATTTCCAATTCCTTTGCTCTGGGTTCCTGTTCAAGAGCTACCGTGATTGAAAGGCCCTTAGCCACATCACGAATAAAATCCTGAAAAGACATGTCCTCTGGAGGTGACATTCTGCGTTAGGGAGAAGAGGGATCTTCCAGGAGAAACCCTCTGGTACCAGCAGAATTGTCAGAGTCTTCGGAATCGGAGGATTCGAAGTATTCCTGACCACGATGCTCATGCAAAGCACGGTCCCGGTATTGATCGAAGTCGGTACCAAGTTGATCCGGTACCGATCTGTTGATTCCAGCCAAAGATGGCATGGGAAGAATTCCCACTGGGGCCGGTACCGCTGTAGGTACCGGCATCGGTATCGATGTCGGTACCGGTGCCCGTTGAACCATAGGTGTCAACGGTACCGCAGCTGTGAGAAGAGCTGCAATGCTGTGTTCGATAGCGAGGAACCTCTGGTCTATCGACGCTGCCGATGCCTGGGTGTCGGTACCAGTGAAAACGGCTGGGACCCCTGAGCATGGCACCAGTAGTTCTTGCAAGGTCGAGGCCTTGAGAACATCCTGGAGCCCCCTTGATGCTTTGGAAGCCGAAGCCGACCGCCGGGGCTGTTTTTCCGGTTTGGTTCCCTCAAGGGCAATGCCAATGGCCTCTCGATGCTTAACAGGAGAGCTGCCCTTTGAGGACCGGCTTTTTTGTTTAGTTACCTGAGATCCATGGGAGGAAGATGTCTTGAAGATGTCGATGCAATGGATCTGGCATCCGAAGAAAAGAGAGTACTGAGGTTTGCAGCCCGGTTCTGCCTTCCTCTCTTAGTCATCCCCATACAGGAGAGACATTCAGATGGAGAATGTTCAGGCCCTAAACATTTAAGACACCAATCATGGGTATCAGTGACGGAAATGGTACCGCCACACTTAGTACATTTTTTAAAACCACTAGTTGGTTTTTCCATGTTTCAGGAATATGAGGCCTAATGCCCAAAATGGCACCTAGCACTGAAAAAGAAAAGTTTCTGAAGAGAAACAGTTCAAAGTATAAAATTTTTGAGAAAAGAAAAGAATATAACCGGCGGTACCGGTAGGCGTCGTGTGGAGACAAACGCGACCACAAGAAAACAATTTAAAAGACAGAATATTCTGCGGTGACAGGGTATGGGTTCTGTCGGCTCCGCAGAAAACGAAGAACTGAAGAGGGACAGTTGGAAAGGTGGGAAGGCAGCGCGCATGTGCTGAGGGATGCTCCCAAAAGCGCTCCTATTGAATGCTGGGGAGCGTTCCCGCGCAGGCTCCGTTGGTACCGACGATACCCATATGTGAAGACTACATTCCTGCTTGTTTCTGGAGATCACCTGCTACAGGTGAGTAACTACATTTTCTCCTTGGACAAGCAAGAAAAAAATGTCCTCGCATAAGGGACTCCCTAACTACAGGCTACCTTGAACAAAGAAGGGGAAAGTAATGTGCCCAACAGGGGTAACGACAAACAGTTTTTGGTGGCAACAGGCCTTTTGCAATTTATGCTTTTTTTGTTTTTTAAAGTTATCCTGAACTGAAAGAAATAGGTCTGGGGGAATGGAGTTGGATTCTATGCCTCAGACAGATTCCTGAGTACTAATTGGCCGAAATTGCTGCTGCTGTGGAAATTCCCTTCCAAGCAGTAGTGAGATGTGAATGTGTACACTAATATCCACGTTGCAGCTTTGCAAACCTCTTCCATAGAGACTAAGCACAAGTGGACCACCGTCGCAGCCATAACTCTGACATGACCCTCAAGGCTTAGGCCTGCCTGGGCATAAGTGAAAGAGATGCAATCTACTAGCCAAATTGATAGTGTACATTTGGAGATGGCAACCGCTAGCTTGTTGGGGTGAAAAGGAAACAAAAAACTGGATAGACTTTCTAAGGGCTTTCATCCGCTCCAAGTAGAAAGCTAAGGCTCATTTACAGTCCAACATGTGCAATAGTTTCCCCTTTGTATGCATGAGTTTTTGTGAAAAATGTTGGAAGGATGAGTGATTGATTAAGATGGAAAGCAGTTACCACCTTTGGAAGGAATCTGGGATGAAAGCAGAGGACCACTCTATTATAATGGAATTTAGTGTAAGGTGGATGAACTACTAAGGTATGAAGCTCACTCACCCTGTGTGCTGAAGTGACTGCCACCAGAAACAGTACCTTCCAGGTCAAGAATTTCAGAAGACAGGAATTGAGCAGCTCAAAAGGAGCTTTCATCAGCTGCACAAGAACTACATTGAGGTCCCACGACACTGTAGATGTCATATAACAGCAGTAAGCCCCACATTAAGTGAACAACTAAAGGCTGTACAGAGATGGGTTTACCCTCTACACCTCAGTGTAATCTCCAGTTGTGCTGAGGTGAACCCTTACTGAGTTGGACTTGAGTCCAAACTCAAAGAGGTATAGAGGATACTCAAGGGAAAGGCAAATCGATCTAGGGAGCGTCTCTCACACCAGACAGCAAACCTCTCCATTTGCATGAATAGGACTTTCTCGTTGAGGCCAAAAGGACATTGGTAACACTGGCCAGCAGAATGGGTGCGGACAATGTCAGCCTCTGAACATCCAACCTGTGAGGGTCAAGAACTTTATGTTGGGGTACAACATTATTCTGTTCTCCTGTGATATCAGATCCGGCATGTGGCCCAGCCAAATTGGTTCCAACCGGAAAGTTCCAGAAGGACAGGGAACCATGGATGTAAGGTGCAATGAGAATCACTGTACTTCTGTCTGTTTTGAGCTTCAGGAAGGTCTTGGCAATGAGAGGTATTGGAGGACGCACGTACAGAAGACCCTCACTCCAACTGAGGAGGAAAGCATCCGAGGCTAGTTTGCTGTGTGACCCCACTCTGGAGCAGAACTGATCCATCTGGGCATTCTAAGGAGTCGTGTCAATATCTATCAAGGGGGTGCCCCACTTTCAAAAAATGCAACTTGCGACAGGGTTCATTCGTGGGGTGTAAGGACTTGACTCAGCCTGTCCGCCCATAAGAGAATTATTTAACTGGTTTGTTACACTGCTTTATCATTTCAGTTAAAGCAGTTTACATTGTAACTTAAGCTTGGTGATATACATTAAATACGGACATTGATAACTTGGATTTTTCTGAGGCAATGGAGGAGTGCTAGTGGGAATCAAACCCTGGTCTTTTGGTTCCCACTCCAGAGGGCAAATTTCCACAATCTGACCATTTCCAAACACAGAAGGTGTGAGCCTGTTCCTCCCTGCTTACTGATGTAGAACATAGTTGTCTGTTTGAATGAGGACAATTTGATTGGACAACCAATCTTTGAAATCTTGAAAGCGTATGCCATGGCTTTTACCAGGTGCAATCAAAGTATTGAGATTTGTACAATAATACAAGAAGTATAACACTGACAGTTATTGTGTTCAGTCTCCTTCAAAGTAGTCCCCTTCCGATAAAACACACTTCCTCCAGCATTCCTGCCACTGCTAGAAACACTTTTGAAATGCCTCTTTCGTTATGCTGTGAAGCTGCTGTGTGTGGAAGTTTGCTTAATGGTCTCTGACGAATTTCTTTCCTTTCAGTGGTAATTTCAGTTTTGGAAACAAAAAAAGTCATAGGGTGCGAGGTCAGGTAAGTACAGAGGCTGATGGACTTGTTTGATTTGGTGTATGGCCAAGAACTGCTGGACAAGAAGTGATACGTGAGCTGGGGCATTATCGTGATGGAACTTTGGCCTCTTATGACGAACTATATCTCTCAAACGAGTTAGAACTTGGACACAGTACTCCTTATTGATGGTTTGGCCTTTTGGAACATACTCATGCTGATACTTTAGTAATCAAAGAAAACTGTGAGCGTGACCTTGACATTGCTCCTCGTCTGACGGGCTTTCTTGGGTCTGGGAGAGTTGGGAGTCTTCCATTGTGAGGATTGAGCCTTAGTTTCCAGGTCATAACCATAAACCCATGATTCATTACCAGTAATAATCTTTTTGAGAAATCTGAGGCATTTCCAACAACTCCCTGGCTGCAGACAGTCGATCTTCTTTTTGGTCAGGGGACAGAAGTTTCAGCATGAATTTTGCAGATACACGTCTCATCCCCAAATCAACAGTAAGAATGGACTGTACTGACCCAAAACTGATGTCAATGTCCTCTGCAAGCTGCATGATAGTCAATTGATGATTTGAGCATATTGCAGCACACACTGCTTCAACTTTGTCTTCATTCCTGCTCGTGGATGCCCCTCCAGAGCGTTCATCACTGTCAATACTTTGGCGGCTTTCTTAGAAACATTTGTCATAAACTTGAGCATGACTCATGCATTCATCACCATACACTTGCTGTAATTTGTCATAAGTCTCTTTGCACAAATCTCCAAGTTTCTGGCAGAACTGAATGCAAATTCACTGTTCAATTTTTTCACTCATCATAAATTTGACTAACTTCTTTTACACAATACCAAACATCATGTGATTAAGAAAAAGTACAGGTGTCCTGCAGCCACGCTACACTCTGCACAGCACATACTAGATTACTGCATGCTTAATAGCATCATGGTGCAACGTATTGTTATATAGCTATATAACATGTTTCGATACTTTTTGATCACACTTTGTAGTTCCAAGAGGTTGATCTGATGGAGACTTTCCTGGAGGGACCAAGTGCCTTGGGTGTTGAACCCATCGAGATGTGCTCTTCAGCCTAGCATGGATGCATCTGTTGTCAACAATTTTTGTAGTGGAGCTATTTGGAAGGGGCCTTTGACCAGATTAATGGGACAGGTCACCAGTCCAGAGACCAAATGAGAGGATCAGTGATGAAAAGGCAATCTCTGAGATGCCCTGAAACTTGCCACCATTGGGCTCTCATCCACTGAGCCTGTCATGTATAGAGATATGGCAAGAGTGTTACATGCACTGTAGAGGCCATGTGGCCCAGCATCATTAACATCTTGTGAGTTGTTACCTGCTAACTCAATTGAGTCTCCTGGATAGTCTGTCATGAGGGAGGAAGGCTCTCGCCTGAGTCATGTCAAGCAGGGCTCCTATGAATTCCAATTGTTGGGTGGGCTGAAATGGGATTTTGGATAATTTATTATGTCCAACACATGAATGGTCAGCCATATTAATCTGCATACTCCTTCCTTATCAACCAATCATCCAGGTAGGGGAAGACAAATGCTTCCAGTCTGCATAGGAAAGCTGCTACTATAGCGAGGTATTTGGTGAAAACCCAAGGCACCAATGCTAGGCCAAAAGACATAATGCAGTACTGGAAGTGCTGCTGCGCTACTGAATCTGAGATACTTCCTGTGAGCGGGATGTATCTCTAGGTAGGCGTATACCTCCTTTAGATCCAGAGAGCATAACCAATCTCTTTTTGAACATAAGGGAGCAAGGCGCCCACAGAAATCATTCTGAATTTTCTTTGACCAGATATGTGTTCAGATCTCTTTTAGATGGGACAGAATCTTTCCATCTTCTTGGTGAAGAGGAAATATCTTAAATAAAATCCTAGCCTTCTTTGCTCTGGTGGCATGAGCTTTATCACTAGATCTTTTAAGAGAGCAGTGACATCTCTCTGAAGTAGTTTCTGATGCTGAGGGTCTAAGGACTGAATCCTCAGTGGGTAATTTGGAGGCAGATCAAATAGATGCAATTTGTAACTGCTCTGGACCACTGTTCCCTCTAAGCTGTGCGCGTGTGCGCGCGCACACACCTCGCCGAGTGAGCGCACATACTTTACAACAGAGCGCACAGAAATTACAGTTCTGGTTCTGATAGAAAACAACACAGACATTCTTAAAATTGAAAAGTTGTTGTGTATGTATGGTTTTCACAAGTTCTACAATATTTTCTAGTGCAATCAATGTGGTGTACATATTGTATTCTGACATGTAGTCAAATTTTAAAGTATATAACTCCGAGTGTCGTTATGTGGCGCACAAAAATTTAACCTTCCTTCAAAAGCTGCACACAGCTGATATTTTATGCGCACACAGCCTACAGAAAATTAGAGGGAACATTGCTCTGGACAATTTACAAGACCCAAGTGTCTAAGTTACAAGGGGCCACTTTTGGACAAAAACAGTGAGTCTCCCTTGGACAGGAGAATCCTCCACTACGGTTACATTTAGAGTGGCTATTCTTTTCAGGAACCAGTCAAAACTCTGCCCCTGGTTTTGGCTGAGGAGCCAGCTAGGCCTTCTGAGTCTTCTCTTGCTTTACTTGGGATTGAACAGCTTGTTTTGATTGGGAATAGTGAGAACCAGGAGAGTACCTATGCCTAGAAGAGTAATAAGTCTTTTTCTGATTGCCACCTTGAAACCTCATGCGGTACAAGGCTAGCTTGGACGTGTACCTTGAGAGATTATGAAGGGTAATATGCTGTTTTTCAATGAAGTCAGCCTTCTCTTCAACTTTTCTCCAAAGAGATTCTCCCCATGGCACAGTACATCAGCAAGCTTATCATGCTGACATACTGAGGGAGGGGGGCATTCTGTCTCTTAACCAGCCTAAAGGATTGGATTTAGGATTTAGATCACTCAAGTGTTAGATCCTTCTTCTTTGAATGTTTGTTTGAAGCTTTGGGTTGGAATTTGTTGACGGACTTTCTTACATTTTACTGATTACAGGCTCAGTTGCATCAGCCTTAACGGGGCGGGGGGGGGGGAGGTAATCAGCATGGAAAGATTCAAGGGGGAGGGGATAAAACCCATTCATCTGGAATCGTCTGGTCTGTTAAGACTCAAGGAAAGGAAATTACAGACAAGTCTAAATTTTATCTTTCAGGAGTTCTTTGTGCTGGAGGTTAGATGCATGCTGTCCTTGACTTTAGACACACGTAAAACTATCATATAGCAAAAGAACACTATTCAACCAGTTTAGATGGGCCTGAAGCGGATTCTAAAACAGAACTAATAAGCAGTGCAGTGAAAATGGAGGTGATTCAATGGCTTCAATGAAAGTCAGTCTATAATAGATGAGTGGACAATTGTGGCATATCTTTGGTTACATTTTTCAGTGCCTTGGTCTTCAAATTTAAACTAAGTAGTATATGCTATTGTATTTACATTTTACAAATATTCAATACAATTTCTTTGTATTGAAACAAATTCAAAGGTTTATGTGCAAACATTTAAACCACATTAAGTGTTGGTATGGTTTCTTTTCTCCAATCAAATATTTAATTTAACTACTTCACAAACTTTGCTATAGTAGGGGAACTATCTTATCAGATAATGTCCTTTCCTGGAGTCTTGCTAGACCTGTCCAGGCAAGTGGGTTGAGCTCCCCTACCAGCAGAGGTGGAGACAGAAAACAAAAATCCCCCCTGACCACACACAACCTCAAAGAGACACAAGCAGGACAAGTGAATGGCCCTCGCCTTGAGTCAGTTGATGGACCAGGCCTCTTCTCAACTATTCCAGTGGCCCTGAGTCATTTTTCCCTCGCAATGTATTCCCCAGCTGAACAGGCTGGTGACTGTTGATAGGAAAAGCCACGGGGGGCCATCCAGGGGCATGCCCCTCACCAGATGGTTAGGCTGCCCCCACTAGCGCAGGCTGACTGTCACAGACAGGGGAACCTGATCATGAAGTTTTGAGAGCAAGGAGACCAGCAAGATAATAAGGACCTTTTGCAGGAGCCTCATGTAAGCCCAGCCCAAAGGACCATCTCTATTGTCGCCGCCATCAAGCTGAGGAGCTAAAGGTAATTCCAAACCTTGGAATCCACTGCTTCTCAATGGCTGTCAACTAGGACAGCAGTTTTTTTGCTCTTTTTTCTGCCAGTGCTGATGTCAAACTGCGACCCAAGATACTCTATGACTGGGCAGGTTTTAAATGGTTTCTGCTATGGTTGATCACCCAGCCCAGGCTCTCTAGAAACCACACCACTCATACTGACACCCGATACACTACCGACAGTGACCTGGCTCAGATAAGCCAATTGTCTAGGTATGGATTAACACAATCCCTTCACACTGCAGAGCAGCAGCTGCCATCATCATTATCTTGGAGCATGACTTTGGAGCAGTGGACAGACAGAAGGGAAGAGTGGGGAACTGAAAATGAGAACTGAGAATGGTGAAGCACAGGAAGCGCCACTGATCCTTGTGCATGGGAACGTGGAAATAGGCTTCGGCCAAATCTAGGGATGCAAGAAATTCCCTGTGCCGTACTGCCCAGATAATTGACCTCAGTGTCTTTATGCAGAAATAAAATGTCCTCAGGTGAGTAGTGACACCCTTGAGATTGAAGATCAGCCGGAAGGACCTTCCTCCTTTGGCACTGTGTAACAGATGGAATGCCGGCCCTTGCTCTGTTTGGTGGGTTGCACTGGAATGATGGCCAAGAGCAGTGGTTCTTAACCCAGTCCTCTAGGACCCCCAGGCCAGTCAGGTTTTCAGGATATCCACAATGAATATGCATGAGATAGATCTGCATACAATGGAAACAGTGCATGCAGATCTATTTCATGCATATTCATTGTGGATATCCTGAAAACCTGACTGGCCTGGGGGTCCTAGAGGACTGGGTTGAACACAACTGGCCTAGAGATTGCTCAGTCTTCTCAGAGTAACCTGTACAGCATCTTCTTGGCTGCAGAATCATATAGAGAAGTCACAAAGGCATCTGGCATGGGATCTCTGTCGGACGATCCGATAGCTGTGAGGAGGAAGACACCTGCTTGATCAGCCTGCCAGCTCTTTTCTCTGGAAGAGGTGGCTGATGATGGAATCATCCTGGTCTTTTGAAGGTGAAGGTTCGCTTTCCTGAAATGTGGAGTCTCCATCAGAGCTACTGAGCCCAAATCAGGATCCTGAGCACAGGAGAGATTGTCAGAGTCCCTGGAAACAAATCTCTACTGGGACTGCTTCTGCAGAGGAATTCCTGCAGGGCTTTGCCTGGCCTGCATAGCAGGACCCTTTTCTGACTAAGAGAAGTGATTGGGAAGGCCTGGAGACCTCTTAATCTGAACTGTCTCAGCAGAAGGACCATGCTTGCTGGAGAGAGGAAAAAATTCCTAAGAGGACAAACTGGAGGCTGGGAACTCCCTGTTAGTCTGTGCCTCCCATCAGAAGGGGGATGGACTGACTGCTACAGATCCCTCCTGAGAAGCTCCAAGAAGTGGCGGGGAATGGTCAGTAGAGTGAGTAATCCAAGACCGGTGTGCTGTCCTTTCCTCCAGCTGTCCTTGCCATACCCTGCTGAAAGGGCAATAAAGGAGGAGCATCTTTGTCTGCCAACTGTGAGGGGGGTACCTATGAGGTATTAGCAGAAGTCTCAATGAAAAAACTACAGAGGGAGTCCAAAGAAGTAGCTCAGCATTTGCACAGACCAGGCAGTGTTTCTTTGTAGATAACATGTGCCTTTCTCAAGTAGAGTGAATCCTCTCTGTAGGTTCAGCAGAAACATGCTAAAAATATAAAAAATGAAATATCACACTGGCTCATGGAAAACAAACTAGCAGTCAATCACAAGAAAAATGAAGTCCTCTTTATAACCAGAGACAAAGCTTTCACCCCACCAAAACATATAAAAGGTAGGAAGTGCAAGCTTGGAGATAAAAAAAATAGAGGTTCAATACCTTGGGATTACTCTTGAACAAAGACTCAATGCAACCACATATTAACAGAATTAAAAAATTGTTATACCAAAAATAAGGATTCTTCACAGATTGCACCCACAGCTTGATACATAGAATTACAGCACAGTTTTCCATGCCGTGGTACTCCCACACCTTGACTACTGCAATATCATCTACCAGGACTTACCAAAGCAATCACTACATACTCTTCAACTGGCATAAAGCACAGCTGCCCGAAGTCCACATGAAGCCATAAGATCAGAGCACATAACACCCATACTAAAACAACTACACTGGTTACCCATGGCCAGTCATATAAAATAGAAAGTCCTAATGACAACATTTAAAATTTCACACAACCTTTCGTCAAACTACCTTCAACCATAACATACAAGATCCCAGAAAACAGACAAAGGAGGTACAACATATTATCCCAGCCACTAAGGCTAAAAAGCAACCAATCGGCTTGTTCCAGAGCATTCACATTATACACACCAAGTCTTTGGGACAAGCTTCCAAATAGCATAAGATCTTCAAGTGACCTCAGGAGTCTCCAAAAGGAGTTAAAGACTCACCTATTCAAAGAACAATTTGAAAATATAACATAGGCCGCTTCAAACTCAAGTGTTAAATGAAATATATGTAAAATAGTTCATTTAATAGTTCAATAGGGAGGAGTGGTCTAGTGGTTAGGACAAGGTACTTCAGGCCGGAGGGCCGGGGGTTCAAGTCCCACCTGGGGACAGCAATCTCAGGCCGGAGGGACTGGGATTTCTAGTCCTATAGGCACTCCTTGTGGTCTTGGGCAAGCCACTTAACCCTCCATTGCCCATGTTCCCTGTAAGTATTAACATATGTGTGTCATATCCCCTCGTGTTAAATGTATCCCCCAATTGACCGCTTTGACCCGGTGAAAAGCGGAATATAAATACAGCTAAATAAATAAATAAAATCAAATTAAATATTATAAGCAACTGTTACACTACAGCAACATACCTCCGAAGAACCTTTGTCTGAATTTTTGGGGAGAGCTGGGAAGGAGGGGGGATGGGGTCACTGAAGCTGTGCTAGGAGAGGAGTCCTGGTCCAATATCATGGCTGTTCAACCATCCCTTAACCAAATAAGGACTGGCAGAAGCAGTGGAACACATTTTTGGTTGGAGGGACCAAACAAACCAATCACCCCCAAGCTCTCTAGATGCTGTGTTGGGTAAAATATTAATGGAGCCATGGCCCCTGTCGCCCACCCATTTCCACTGCCTTTAAGGATTGGGAACTTAACCAATTCCCCTCCTCCTTGTGGGCAAGTCCAAGGAGAGCTTCTTTTTTATGTGTGACCCTCCAGGAGCCCTCCTTCATCAAGCTCCAGTGAGAAAATTGTCCCAGAGAGCAGTTGCTCATGAGTTAAAACAGAATTTCCACAGATTTTCAATAGACCTGCATTAGACTTAAATCCATCATCTGCTGGATATGGAGAAATACTGAAGTGTCCCCCTAGCTGCATCAACTATAGTAGCAGGATGAGGTCATAAGGAACCTCTGTATTTTTCTTCTCTGTCTTCACTTCTGCTGGTAGGGGAGCACAACCAACCTATCTGGAATGGTCAGGCAGGACAATATGGAAATATATATTTACTAAATATATAGGTCAAATAATATGTAAATTGGATCACAAAACTATTTAGGGTATTAGCAAAATCTGTATAGTATTTTATGCAAACGAGAAATTGTATACAAACATTTTCCAGAAAATCAACATCTGTGTGTGAGGGCCAGATTGCACCAGTTCTGGGCTTTAGCCCACAGCATGCATGGAGATACAGCCCTGAAAAATGTACCCTCAATCACTAGGACTGATATTTTGTCAGTGGTATTTGTACACAGTCAGAAGTTGCACTCACAAAATCCAACCTCTGTTTTTGAAGTACATTTAAAATGGTGCTATTGTAATCTACTCTAAGTGTAGGCTGTTAACAAGCCTTCTCACTAAGCTATATGTGCAATACAATAGGTATCCTGCTAAAAAACACATTGTGAAAGAATTATGATAACAACCACCTCAGGAATTGTTCCCATACTTCAGTGAAGGATTTGGCTCCTTAAGGCAAAAAAAGGTATCACCTACAACTTGCTTGTTAACCTTTATTTGCACTATCCAAGTGGATTAACACAGCTACTACAATTTTCTGCTTCTTAGGCAAAAACTCTTTAAGAAGTCAGGTGCACAGTTTTTGTGGCCTAATGTATATTGTATGTCCTATGGTAAGGTTTCTCATCCTGCAGAGAAAGACAGAAGCAACTTGCTCTTGTATATTCATTGTTTTGATATTTCTGCTTATCACTATGATCATGTAGAGCTGCAACTTACCCAAACTAGAGGATACCTGCAATGTGAACAATGAGAACTAAACTTAACTGAACTTTAGGTATTTTTATTTTAAAAAATCTGAAAAAGCACTAGAAAAATATCTCCAGTGTAGAGACTCATTTAGGGAACACATTCTTTTCTTACAAAGTTATATAAGAACAAACAGCAGCTGTTTCTTACATTGTCACCTGTGAACTACCACTATAGCTAGGAATGAGTAGCAGCCATGGGAACAGTCTTTCTTTCCACAGCAAATGTTTTATATGAAAATGCTTGTACATTCATGTGGGACCATCTATATGTGCAGTTGTCACCATATGAAAAAGTCTATTCAAATCAACCCGTTATGTGAGGGTGCCAAGAGACTTGGGACCTGAAAATGCATCAGCTCTAGTTCCCGAAGGGTGACTTTGCCTCTGATCTGATCAAGCAGCAGTCTATAAACATGTAGCGTCACAGAGTTGTTCACTGTTTTACTTAGCACCTGTGTTGATGTCTTTCTTTGCTGTGTTCTGAGATCTAGCACACATCTGTATCTGATTCCCATGACATGTCCTGCAAACCTGCTATCTCTTTACATACATTCTTCACTACCCATGGCCAGAGCTAGCCATGTCTCATCAGATACCCATCACCTGCTGACTTTGTCATCAGATGCCTATCAGTACATCTCCCATCACATGCTGGAAGTCCCTGTGACCTGAAATATCTGACACCTATTTACACTTGTTTTACTAACTATATCATGAGATATGTTGTAACTGCAGCATGTGCCTCCTAATACATAAGTTGAAGTACTGCATGCTGATTTGCGAGTAGCTTCCATTATACATATCCTCAAGATATCCATTGCCTTTAAGAGTCCTGAGATACCAGATGCCTGTCTACATATCTACTGAGAAATCCTCATCATATCAGAATGTGGCTCTAGTTATGGCTGCTGAGAGTTTTGATCCATCAATGTTTTGAGCACAGCCAGGCCCACAGTCTGATTGATAGATGAAACACTTACAGATAGGATGAGTTGGATGTTGCTTTGAATAGTGTAGGCAACTGCAGTGGAAATAATAGTGGGTAGCTTGTAGGGCCTGAGCAGTGAAAGGCAGTGATGTGCTTCAGTTTCTTCTGCTAACAGTGATTGCAGAGACTGGCTATACACACCAGCCAAGTATTAGTCTGGAGGAAGATTCATTGCAATTTCAGCATTGTTTACCACTGTCTGTGATGAATACTGTTCATATCATGGAAGACAGTACAACAAAAATCTGTACCAAGAAGACCAAGCAGTTTCAAGCCCTGCATGTCACCATCTTCATAAACTGAAGTGAAGATTCCTGAACAGTGGATTTGTGCTTGCTGCTTCGAGCTATAGATGCCTCCATTCTGCACTATAGCCCCTGCCTGCTTCTGCTGAGCACGGCACTGCGGCTCTGAGACCTCACAGAAACTTGCAATGGAAGATCTGAATGATAGGGAAGAGACAAACAAAAGCAGCATCTGGTATTTCACAAAGCTGACAGCAGTGTATGGGACAAATACATTCAAACCTTACTGATGATACAGCAATGCTTAATGCAATGCCAGTAGTAGAGACAAGCCTTAAAATCGTGAACATACATTACATGTACAATGGGATTGCCCTCGGTCAAGTCACTGGAGCAGATCCAAGAAAAGGGAACATGAATTGCCATATACCTTATGTAATAAGTGCCTTTGTCATTTATTCTACAACTTTTTAATTCTTGAGCTATGAACCTGATTTTATGCACACTGCCCACTTGAATTATGGGAAAGGTCTGAAATCATGATTGAATAATTTTAGTAATATAGTAGATAACAGCAGAAAAAAGTACAATTAGCCCATCCAGTCTGCTCAGTTATTTCTATCCAAATTGCTAAGGATATATTCTAGCTGCCAGTTGCAGAAGCTTGACCCATGGTAAGATATCACCCCTTATCTATGTCAGTTTTTGTTGCTTTGTTCATTGGTTACTACTGTAACTCCAGCACCCAGTACCCACTCTCCCAGCCCCAGCTAGAAAAACTAGTGATGCTGTTCCCTGAATATCCAACTTCAAATGTCCCCTATAGCCTTGCTAGTTGGTTCTTGGCTATCAACCTGCTAGTACCAACCCAGCTGGTACCAGTTCAGCTATTACAGAGCCTATGGTGTTGTGTAGGTTATGCCTTCTATATATGTCCCTTGCTTTCTCCGTATCACTTTATTTGTATCCTACTACTTCTACAACTACTACTACTGATCATTTGTATAGTGCTACAAGGCATACACAGCGCTGTACAGACACATGTAAAAGACAGTCCCTGCTTATAAGACCTTACAATCTAGTCAAGATAGACAACACAACAACTGGGGACAAGGATATGTCTAGGGAAATGGTAAGGAAACACACAGTTGGAGAACAGGAGACTACGCAGATCAGGATCCAAAAGAGGTGAGTTTTCAGCCTGGATTTCAAAAGGGTCAGAGATGGAGCCTGACACATGGACTCAGGTAGTTTGTTCCAGGCCTAAGGAGCAGCAAGGTGGATAGATCAAAGTCTGGAGTTGGCAGTAGAAGAGAAGGGCACAGATAGAAGCAATCTGCCAGAAGAGTGGAGTTCCCGAGGAGGGGTGTAGGGAGAGATAAGAGAGGAAAGGTAGCAAGGAGCAGCAGAATGAGTGCACTTATAGGTGCACTAGGTGCAAGGAGCTCTTTGCTCTCAGGGAACAAGTCCGTTCTCTAGAGGCTAAAGTAGCAGACTTGGAAAACATAAGACAGACAGAGAGGTACATAGACGAGACCTACAGGGATATAGTCCTGAAGTCCCACCTCCAGTCTGGCAGCACCCCTGTTGCCATGGAAGAGAGAGCTCACGTGACAGGAGAGCATCACCCTGGTGTGGCAGGAAGTGATCCTGTAACTAGGACCTGTCCTCCAGGTGATGTAAAACCCTCTTGCACCGAGGAAGTTTCTCCAGGGCCATGTGCCCATGAGGGTAGGGTTAGGACAGCCGTTATAGTTGGTGATTCGATCATTAGGCATGTAGATAGCTGGGTGGCTGGTGGACGTGAGGATCGCCTGGTAACATGCCTGCCTGGTGCGAAGGAAGCGGACCTCACGCGCCACCTAGATAAGGTCCTAGATAGTGCTGGGGAGGAGTCTGCTGTCTTGGTACATGTCGGTACCAATGACATAGGAAAATGTGGTAGGGAGGTTCTGGAGGCAAAATTTAGGCTTTTAGGTAGGAAGTTGAAATCCAGAACTTCCATGGTAGCATTCTCCGAAATGCTTCCTGTTCCACGCGCAGGACCCAAAAGGCAGGCAGAGCTCCGGAGTCTCAATGCATGGATGAGACAATGGTGCAGAGATGAGGGTTTTGGATTTGTTAGGAACTGGGGAACATTCTGGGGAAAGGAGGGGCTCTTCCGAAGGGATGGGCTTCACCTTAACCGGGATGGAACCAGGCTGCTGGCATTAACCTTTAAAAAGGAGATAGAGCAGCTTTTAAACTAGATATTAGGGGAAAGCCGACAGTCGCCCAAGAGCGGATGGTTCGGAAGAATGTATCCTTGAAGGTTACTACCAAAAGCAGAGAGGTTCCACAAAAGAGTAAAGTAGCCCAAATGCCCTCAAGTATGGAGCAGACAGAGCTTAAAGATCCCAATTTACCCATGTCTAACAATAGCCAAATTAACATGAATAAAATACATTCTCTAAAATGCTTGTATTCAAATGCTAGAAGTCTAAAGAATAAGATAGGCGAGTTAGAATATATAGCACTAAATGAAAGGTTAGATATGATTGGAATATCAGAGACATGGTGGAAGGAAGACAACCAGTGGGACACTGTGATACCTGGGTACAAACTATATCGTAATGATAGAGCTGATCAAATTGGTGGAGGGGTTGCGCTCTATGTTAGAGAGGGCATTGACTCAGAAAGGATTAAAGTTTTGCAGGAAACAAAATATGCTGTAGAATCTATATGGATTGAAATTCCATATAAAAGGGGGAAGGCAATGGCAGTGGGGGTGTACTATTGAGCACCTGGCCAGAATGACCAAATGGATGATGAAATACTCAAAGAAATCAAGGAAGCTAACAAATGTTACAGCGCAGTAATAATAATGGGTGATTTCAATTACCCCGGTATCGACTGGGTCAGTGTCACGTCAGGACATGCTAGGGAGATAAAGTTCCTAGATTAAATAAATGACTGCTTCTTGGAGCAGCTGGTTCATGAACCGACCAGAGGGGAAGCCATATTAGACCTAGTCCTTAGTGGAACACCAGATCTAGTGCAAGAGATAAGGGTGTTGGGGCCACTTGGCAATAGTGATCATAGCATGATCGCCTTTGATTTAATTAGTGGAGGAGGGATAGTAAGGAAATCCACAGTACTACCTTTTAACTTTCGAAAGGGAGACTATGATAAAATGAGGAAAAGAGTTAAGAAAAAACTAAAAGGAGCAGTTGCAAAGGTTAAAGATGTACATCAAGCTTGGGTGTTTTTGAAAAATACTATCTTGGAAGCCCAGACCAGCTGTATTCCACGCTTTAAGAAAAGTGGAAGGAAGTCCAAAAAACTGCCAGCATGGTTTAAAGGTGAGGTCAGAGATGCTGTTGTTGCCAAAAAAGCATCTTTCATGGAAATGGAAAAAAGAGCCAAACGACGAAACCTGGAAACAGCACAAGCACTGGCAAGTCAAATGCAAGGCATTGATAAGGCAGGCAAAGAGAGAATTTGAGAAGAAGCTTGCTGCGGAAGCAAAAACGCGAAATAAAGACCTTTTCAAGTACATTCGTAGCAAAAAACCTGTGAGAGAGTCAGTTGGTCCATTAGATGATAAAGGGGTTAAAGGATCACTAAGAGGCGACAAGGCGATAGCGGAGAGACTGAATGAATTCTTTGCTTCGGTCTTTACTGAGGAAGATGTAGGGATGTTACCCATGACTGAAGTGGTATTTAAAGGTGCGGAAGAATTGAAGGAAATATCAATACATCGGGAAGATGTCTTACAACTATTAGATAAACTGAAGAGTAGCAAATCACCTGGGCCGGATGGTATACATCCAAGGGTGTTGAAAGAACTGAAATATGAGATTGCAGACCTGCTATCAGTAATCTGTGAACTATCATTAAAATCATCTCTAATACCTGAAGATTGGAGGATCGCCAATGTAACACCAATTTTTAAAAAGGGTTCCAGGGGTGATCCGGGAAACTACAGACCGGTGAGCCTGACGTCAGTACCGGGAAAAATGGTAGAATAAAGAATAAAATTACTCAGCATGTAGATAGTCACAACCTAATGGGAGACAGCCAACATGGCTTTAGACAAGGAAGATCTTGTCTTACTAATCTGTTATGTTTTTTTGAAGGAGTGAATAAACAGGTGGACAAAGGTGAGTCGGTTGATATTGTGTATCTGGACTTTCAGAAAGCCTTTGACAAGGTCCCTCATCAGAGACTTTTGGCAAAACTAAAGAGTCATGGGATAGGAGGCAGTGTACTATTGTGGATCAGGAACTGGTTAAAAGATAGAAAGCAGAGGGTAGGGCTAAATGGCCAATTTTCCCAATGGAGAAAGGTGAATAGTGGTGTACCCCAGGGATCTGTGCTGGGTCCGCTGCTTTTTGACATATTCATAAATGACCTGGAAAGTAGAATAACGAGTGAGGTTATCAAATTTGCAGATGACACAAAACTATTTAAAGTTGTTAAAACCCAAGAGGATTGTGAAAAGTTGCAAGAGGATCTTGATAAATTGGAAGACTGGGCATCAAAATGGCAGATGAAATTTAATGTGGACAAGTGCAAGGTTATGCACCTAGGGAAGAACAACCCAAACTATGGTTACACGATGCAAGGTTCCACATTAGGAACCACCACCCAGGAAAAAGATTTAGGCGTCATTGTGGATACCATGTTAAAACCCTCAGCCCAGTGTGCAGCGGAAGCCAAGAGAGCAAATAGAATGCTAGGTATCATAACCTGGAAAAGAGACGGCTGAGGGGAGATATGATAGAAGTCTATAAATTAATGAACGGAGTGGAACGGGTAAACGTAGATCGATTGTTTACGTTATCAGAATATAGAAAGACTAGGGGACATGCAATGAAGCTACAGGGTAAACTATTTAAGACTAATAAAAGAAAATATTTTTTCACTCAACGTGTAATCAAACTCTGGAATTTGTTACCGGAGGATGTAGTAAAGGCTGTTAGTGTAGCTGGGTTTAAAAAAGGTTTGGACAAGTTCCTGGAGGAAAGGTCCATAAACCATTATTAAGAAGTGACCGAAGATATCAATGCTTGACCCAGTACAAGCATTGTGGAACTTGTGTCTCTTGGGGAAACTGCTAGGTACATATGACCTAGATTGGCCACTGTTGGAAACAGAATACTGGGCTTGATGGACCTTGGTCTGACCCAGTATGGCATATCTTATGTTCTTATGTTCAGTAGAAGAAGTTTGAACTGGATACCGAAAAGGATAGGGAGCCAATGGAGTGAATTGAGAAGACTGGTTATATATGCATATTGAGGCTGGAAGATTAGCTGTGCAGCTGAGTTTTGAACAGACTGAAGGGAAGAGAGAGGATTCAGAGGACGACCAGCAAGTAGGAGGTTGCAATAGCCTACACAGGAGGTGACTAAAGAATGGATAAGTGTCTTAGTAGTGTGTTCAGAAAGGAAGGGGTGAATTTTGCTGATGTTATAGAGAAAGAAACAACAGGTTTTTGTTATCAGTTAGATGTGTGTGGAGGAGGACAGGGAGGAGTGAAAGATAACTCCAGGATTGCGAGACGAGGAAGTAGGGAGGAGTAGAGTGTCATCCACAGAGAAAGAAGGAGGAAGGGGGAAAGTGGGTTTAGGGGGCAGATAAGAAGCTCAGTTTTGGCCATGTTCAATCTCAAAAGGCGGTGAGACATCCAGGTAGCAATGTCAGGTAGGCAGGAAGAGATCCGGGCCTGGATTGCCAGAAAGATTTCAGGTGTAGAGAAGCAGATCTGAGAGTCATCAGCATAAAGATGGTACTGAAAACCATTTTATTTTTTTATTTATTTAGACAGTTTTGTATACCGCCTTATCCTTCAATCAAAGCGGTCACAACACAATTGGGGGATACATTTAACACGCGGGGATATGAGACAAATACACTAATACTTACAGGGAACATGGGCAATGGAGGGTTAAGTGGCTTGCCCAAGACCACAAGGAGCACCTGTGGGACTAGAAACCCCAGTCCCTCCGGCCCAAGGTTGCTGTCCTCTAGTGGGATTTGAACCCCCGACCTTCCGGCCTGAAGTACCTTGCCCCAACCACTAGGCTACTCCTCGTACTCATGGGAAGAGATGAGTGCACCAAGGACTGGGTATAGAGAGAGAAAACAAGTGGGCCCAAGAAAGACCCTTGGGGTACACCAACTGACAGTGGGATAGCAGTAGAGGTGGATCCACCAGAATAAATACTAAAAGTGTGGTGGGAGAAATAAAAAGAGAACCAGGATAGCACAGAGCCCCTTAAACCTCGTACCTCAGTTCTTCCATTATCTGACCATCACCAGGTAAGCTTCATTCTTCCTCACCCCCAGTCTCCTCCAACCTCTTTAGAAATCGTCATGCTATTGACCCATCAGCTCTCTCCACTACTGTCTCATCACCTCTTTCCATGATAGAGGGCAGCGACTGAAGCAGAGTCTTTTGGGAGGAGCCAGATCTCAGTTAGAGCAAGAAGATGGAGAGTATTAGAAATAAAGAGGTCATGAATAAAGGCAAGCTTATTTGAGATGGAGTGTGCATTCCACAAGGTGCATGAGAAAGGGAGACAGGAAGGGGAAAGGAGAGGGATATGAATAAGATTTGAGTAGTTGCATGGGCATCTGTCCTGGGAGTGTGAAAAAGGTATAGGGGAGCCAGGGTTGGGATTGATATCTCCAGATGAGAGGAGAAGGAGCAGGAGACTGCGGGGCAGAGAGAGAGCAGCACGATGGTAATGAGGGTGAGATTCTTTCAGAGAGAGAGGAGATGGCTGAATGAGAGGAAGAAAATGATGAAGTGAAAGAGCAGATGACAGGGTAGATAACAAGATGGAGAGAGTTGCGAGGATGGTAAAGAGGGGGATTAAAAAAGTAGGGGGCCTTGAAGTTGTTGGTATGATGGAAGAAGATAAGAGAGTGTCAACAATAGGAAGAGAAAGTGATGTGAAGTCATACAAGATGGAGAGGAGAGTAGAAATCAGAAGAAAGATATGAAGGATAGATAGAAGAGAGATCTCAGGGGGTTAGGGTGTACCTGTGAGTAATAGTGGCAATGAGCACAGGATAGCTATAAGAGACTGTTAGCCAGTGTTGGTGGGCTGTGGGGTGAGAGGGAGGGATAATATATAAACAAGGCAGAGGAGGAGCAAGAAACAGCTGAAAATAGGAGGGATCTGAACAAAAAATACAGATAAGGTAAAAACACACTAACAATGCTAAAAATAAATAAATACATATATAAATATCTATCTCAATAAAGATAAACAGGCTCAGAACTCACAAGCAAGCAGTTAAATGTCTGACCCAAGCCAGGAGCTAGGAGCAAAGGCTTGTAATAGAGGTGCTCTTTCCAATGCAGAAAGGTATCACACACTGGTTGATTTCTGGGGAATTGCATGTTGTTGGCTCCAAACCAATTATCCTGGGGACTGAAGTATCAACAGGTCATGCTTTCTTTATTCACCCTTTTTCTCCTTATCACCTTTCAAACAATTTTAACTTATAACCCACTAGTATACCAAATGCTCCAAGTGAGGAATAACAGTTAAAACAAAACAAATAAGTAGAACAAAATTAAAACATTAACATGACTAGCCAATCTCACACTGCATAATATACAGTGGGTTTGTTCAACTGCTGTTTGTAAACTCGTTGCCTCCAATACACATGTATGACCTATACATGCTATCCACATTATTAGAAATGCAACATTTGTCCCCCAATTAACTATAAAACTATTTCATGACAACTTAACAGTAGTGAGATAACTGGGAGTCACACTAGACCAAAACCTCAACCTGCAGTCATACATAAGCAAAACAACAAAGAATGCATACTACAAGATGAAAATCATCCAAAAACTAAAATCTCTAATCAACCAAAACGATTTCCGGACTGTCTGCCGAGCGACAATAACACCAGTTCTGGACTACTGCAACCTAATTTACACCAAGTTCTTCCAAAGAACACCATATACCATCTGTAGATGGCCCAAAATACATCAGCACGCACCATTACAGGGACTACAAGACATGACCACATAACACCCCTCCTAAATCAACTACCCCGGCTTTCAATGTAATCATATATCAAATTCAAGAAAATTCTCACCATACCCAAAATCCTACACCACACATCATCAGATACCCTACAATCGGTGGTTTCAAAAGACCCTGAAACACGACCAAGGAGAACTAATAAAAAAAAAAACCTGCTCATCATCCCCAATGCCCAAACAAGAACTAAACAACCACATGCAAAAGGGCCTTTTCTCTATCAGCACCATCACTATGGAACTCCCTACCAAAGACATCAGGCTCACAAAGGACATCTAAGACTTTAGAAAGAAACTAAAACCTTTCCTGTATGCAGAACACTTTGGAACTATTACATAGCTCAACATGGATAAGCCATACCCTGCCATAAAATGTAACGTTCTCAATGTTTAACCCACTGTAACCTTTCTCAATGTTTAACCCACGTTGCTAATGTTAATTTAAATTCGAAGTTTAATGTAACCACTTATATTATATGTTACACTGTAAATAGCTCTGACTAAAGGATAAAGCGGTATAACAGAACCCCCCCACCCCCGTTAAATAAATAAATAAAATTAACATGCAGGCTGCCTATGAAAGAGACAGTAGCATGAACATGTTTGGCAGTATGATGAGATGACTGGGCCCCAGCAGACAGTGGCACAGTACAGTGTGTCAACAGGCAGTGCAGGTCTTGGCAAAGGGCAGCACAGAGAGAGATGGGTGTGGTGGCATCCTTACCATCATTTTGTGACAGGCATTTTCCGCTAATAAATAGCTGCAAAAATGGACAACAAACCAGATATGGACATAAACCAAAACATGACCAACAAACTTCGCTACTTGCCTTTGCTCCTGACAAAATAAAGTATGGGTTGTTTGCTCTATCTGTCCCAAGTAATTTTTAATTCTGTGACAGTAAAGCGTAGTTACTCACCTGTAACAGGTGTTCTCCGGGAACAGCAGGAATTTAGTCTTCACATATGGGTATCGTCGGTACCGACGGAGCCTGCGCGGGAACGCTCCCCAGCGTCCAATAGGAACGCTTTTGGGAGCATACCTCAGCACAAGCGCGCTACCTTCCCGCTTTTCCAACTGCCCCTCTTCAGTTAAGTTTGTAGCTGAGTGAAAGGATAGAGGGAAAGAGGAAAGAGACAAAGAGATAGAGACACAACTCCTAGGGGAGGTGGGTGGGTTGTGAAGACTAAATTCCTGCTGTTCCCGGAGATCACCTGTTACAGGTGAGTAACTACGCTATCTCCAGGAACAAGCAGGAATGTAGTCTTCACATATGGGGACTCCCTGGCTGAAGATGCCAGGGACATAGCCCCAGGAAGGTGCCACCCTAGAAGGTGGGAATCCTTCCTCCCATGGATCTCTGGCATCCCACCAGGGTTGGTGGGTAGGAGTTGATTTAGGTGTGAAAGAGATTTTGAAAAACAGCTTGGCCAAAGAAAGCATCCCGACGGGAGGCTTTATCCAGGCAGTAGTGGGCTGTGAAGGTGTGTACCGAAGCCCAGGTAGCTGCTCGACAAATGTCATCGATAGACACAGAGTGGAGATTAGCCATAGAAGCTGCCATGGCCCTCACATTATGAGCTGTGACATGGTCCTGAAGAGCAAGACCCTTACTCTCATAAGCAAAGGATATGCATTGGGCAATCCATTTAGATAAAGTTCTTTTGGAGACTGGAAGTCCTAGATGACTAGGGTCAAAAGTTATAAAAAGTTGTGAGGACTTTCTATGTTGCTGTGTTCTTTGTATGTAAAAGGCTAAGGCCCTTTTACAATCCAAAGTATGAAGGTTTCTTTCTGCATTAGAGGCGTGAGACCTCAGAAAAAAATACAGGAAGACAAATTGATTGATTTAAATGAAAAGGCGAAACCACCTTTGGCATAAAGTGTGGGTGAGTTCGAAGAACAACCTTATCATGATGAAACCTAGTATAAGGAGGATCAGCCACTAAAGCTTGCAATTCACTAATGCGATGGGCAGAGGTGATTGCAATTAGGAAGATGACCTTCCAGGTCAAAATGTTAAGGGCTGTAGTGGCCAAAGGTTCAAAAGCCGGCTTCATGAGCTGCCCGAGAACTAGATTTAGATCCCATGCCACCGGTGGTGGCTTGATGGGAGGTTTAGTTAATAAAAGGCCTCTCATAAATCTTGATAGGAGTAGATGAGAGGAAACTGGTTGTCCATTCAGAGGCTTATAAGAAGCTGCAATTGCACTAAGATGGACTCTTACCGAATTGGTCTTTAGACCAGAATTCGATAAGTGAAGGAGATACTCTAGTATCGATTCTAAGGGTATGACCAGGGGGTTTAATCCCTTCTTGAAGCACCATATAGTAAAACGTTTCCACTTGAAGGTATAAGATCTTCTTGTGGAAAGTTTCCTAGAAGCCTGAAGGATATCTTTTACCTGTTGGGACAGGTTGAAATCTTGGAGGTCTAAGCCAGGCCGTGAGGTGCAGGGACTGGGGATTCGGGTGCCATAGTGTCCCGTTCTCCTGGGAAAGGAGATCTGGAGCATGCCCGAACTCCAGAGGTGCCGCTTGAGAGAGATGTAGAAGCAGGGAATACCACGTTTGCCATGACCATCGTGGTGCTATGAGAATCATGCAACCCCTGTCTCTCTGAAGCTTGAAGAGTGTTTTGGGGATGAGGGGAATGGGTGGGAAGATATAAAGGAAGTCCTGACCCCAGTGAAGGAGGAAGGCATCCCTTGCCTGACAGTTGTGAGCCAGAATCATGGAACAGAACCGGGGAAGTTTGGCATTCAGTGGACTTGCAAAGAGGTCTATGTCTGGAGTGCCCCAGAGATGAAATATCTTTGCCACCTGGTCTAGGTGGAGGGACCACTCGTGAGGCAGCAGTATGCGACTGAGTTTGTCTGCCCAAAGGTTTTGAATGCCTGGAAGATACACCACTAGGTGAATTTGATGCTCTCTGGGGCGGGCCCACAGTCGTAAAGCTTTGTTGCATAACGACAGAGAGCCTGTTCCGCCCTGCTTGTTCACACAGAACATGGCTATTTGATTGTCCGTCTGGACAAGGACTGTCTTGTAGCTGAGCTGGGCGTGGACTACTCGAAGAGCTAAATAGATTGCTCTTAATTCCAGGAGGTTTATGTGTAAACCAACCTCCTGTGGAGTCCAGGTGCCCTGGGTAGAGAGATGATTCAGGTGTGCTCCCCAACCCACCTGTGATGTATCTGTTGTTAGGGTGGCCTGAAAGAGGGGTTGATGGAAAGGAGACCCCACTGTCATATTTTCTAGTGATTTTCTAGTGGAGGGACAAAATTAGTCGTTGAGAGATTGTTATTTTGTCCGACAAATGACCCGTGGCCTGTGTCCACTATGTGAAGAGGGTCCACTGAGCTGCTCGCATGTGGAGGCAAGCATATGGGACTACATGAACTGTGGATGCCATATATCCCAGTAACTGTAGTAGCTCTCGAGCAGTGAGGGAGGATTTGCCTGCTGCTTGAGAAGCTAGTTGCATTATACGAAGACACCAGGCTTGTGGAAGGAACGCCCTTGCCTGTCTGGTATCTAGACAGGCTCCTATGAATTCTAGGCATTGGGAAGGAACTAGTTGAGATTTTGGGAAGTTTATTACCAATCCCAAGTATTGGAGGATTCACATTGTATGGGACAGTGCAGTGCTGGCCTCTGCAACTGTAGGGGCTCGAATGAGCCAGTCGTCTAAGTAAGGGAAGACGAAAATCCCCAGATTTTCATAGAAATGCAGCTACTACTGCCATGCATTTTGTGAATACCCTTGGTGCTGAAGCCAGACCAAAGGGAAGAACCCTATACTGGAAATGTTTTCCCCTGAAAAGGAAACATAAGAATTTCCTGTGATCTGGATGGATGAGAATGTGAGTGTCTGTATCCTTTAAGTCTAGAGAGCAAAGCCAATCCTGGCTTTGAAGGTATGGCAGAAGAGTTTATTTATTTATTTATTTACATTCTCTTATATACCGCGCTATTCTGCATCAGTGCGGTTTACATTGAACAAACTGAAATTACATTGAACAGGGCATTATAACTTGGAGATAACTATTTTACAGGGAACATGGGCTATGGAGGGTTAAGTGGCTTGCCCAAGACCACAAGGAGCACCTGTGGGACTAGAAACCCCAGTCCTTCCGGCCCAAGGTTGCTGTCCTCTAGTGGGATTTGAACCCCTGACCTTCCGACCTGAAGTACTTGCCCCAACCACTAGGCCACTCCTCCACTCCTTTTGAATTTCTCTCGAAACAGATATTTGTTCAATTCTCTGAGGTCTAGAATAGGTCTGTGTCCTCCTGTTTTCTTTGTAATAAGAAAATAGGGGGAGTAGAACCCTGCACCCCATTGAAGAAGGGGTACCTCTGCTATTGCCCCTTGGGCAAGAAGTGTGGAGACCTCGTGATCACTGTTCCCTCTAAGCTGTGCGCGTGTGCACGCGCACACACCTTGCCGAGCGAGCGCACATACTTTACAACAGAGCGCACAAAAATTACGGCTCTGATTCTGATTGAAAACAACACAGACGTCTTAAAATTTAAAAGTTATGATTGTAATTACTAGAAATTTCCCGCTTCATTTAGTAATCGTCTATTTTCATTTAATTTGATTAAAATCAATGTGGTGTACATACTGTATTCTGACGGTAAGTCAAATTTTAAAGTATATAGCTCTGAGTGTCATTATGTGGTGCACAAAAATTTAACCTTCCTTCAAAAGCTGCACACAGCTGATATTTTATGCGCACACAGCCTACAGAAAATTAGAGGGAACACTGCTCATGATCTAGCAGATTGTCTGCAGAGGTTTGTGAATTGAATTGCTCTAGAAATGTAGGAGGGGGCATGCTGTGAAAATGAAGCTTGTACCCCTTTCCTACAATGGACAAAGTCCAATCTTCTGCTGTTATCTGATTCCATCTGTTGGCAAAGTGGCATAACCTGCCCGGAATATTGGGGGTTGGGGACCCCTCAGAGGCGGGGAGGCAAACTTCTTTTGCTGTCTAGTTTGTCCCTTTTGGGCACCCTGAACTGGAGTTTGACTCTGCTGGGTATAGGAAGGATAAAACTTCCTCTTTTTGCTAAAAGAGGGTTTTTTATAAGGTTTCCTTTTGGCTGGAGTGGTTGTAGACTTTGACAATCTATCTAAGGTAGAAATGTCAGCATCTAACTCGTTAGCCTTTTCCTGCCAGTTCTTGCTGAAGAGACTCTCCCCTATGCAAGGAATGTTGCCTAATTTGTCCTGTACCCAAGTCTCCAAGTCTGATGCCTGTAGCCAGGCAATCCGTTGTGCGCCAATGGCAATAGCAGAGGTTTTGCTGATGCATTCGAAGCAGTCAAAGGCTGCACGATTAACAAACTTGGAGACATCTTGAGCATGCTTAACTAGAGCAAGAAAATCTTGTCTCTTGTCATCTGGGAGAAATGGGCTCATAAGTTCCAAGTCTCCTGTGACTTCCTTGAGGAACATTCCCATATATAGGATATATGAACTGATCCTAGCTGAAAGCATGGAAGCTTGAAAAGTTCTGCGCCCAAAAGCATCCAGAGTCCTGCATTCATGACCTGGAGGATTGGATGCATGACTCTTTGCACTTTTCATCCCACGCATGGCTGATTCCACTACCACTGAATGGTGTGGCAGCTGAATTTTCTGAAATCCAGGACATGGTGGAACTCGATACATAGTATCAAGTCTCCTAGAGTGAGGAGAAGTAGTCAGAGGTGTCTCCCACATTTTGAGCATCAAGCTATGCAGAATTTCATGGATAGGCAGAGTGGCTGCCTCCTTAGGAGCTTTAGGATATTGGAGAATTTCCAATTCCTTTGCTCTGGGTTCCTCTTCAGGAGCCACTGTGATTGAAAGACCTTTGGCCATATCACGGATGAAATCCTGAAATGACATGTCCTCTGGAGGTGACATTCTGCGTTGGGGTGAAGAGGGATCTTGTAGGAGAAACCCTCTAGTGCCAGCAGAATTGTCAGAGTCTTCGGAATCGGAGGAACCAAAGTATTCCTGACCCCGATGCTCTTGCAAAGCATGATCCCAGTACCGATCAAAGTCGGTACCAAGCTGACCCGCTACCGCTTTGTCAATTCCAGTCAGAGATGGCATGGGAAGAGTTCCCACCGGGGTCGGTATCATAGGTATCGGTATCGTCGGTGTCAGTACCGGCATCGGTGTCGATGTCGGTACCGGTTGCCATGGGACCACCGGTACCACAGCTGAAAGAAGAGCTGCAATGCTGCGCTCGATAGCGAGGAACCTCTGGTCTATCGACGCTGCCAATGCCTGGGTGTCGGTACCGGTAAGGACGGCTGGAACCCCTGAGCATGGCACAGGTAGTTCTTGCGAGGTTGAGGCCTCGAGAACATCCTGAAGCCCCATCAAAGCTTTGGAAGCCAAAGCCTCCCACCGCGGCTGTTTTGCCGGTGTGGTTCCCTCAAGGGCAACGCCAGTGGCCTCTCGATGCTTAGCAGGAGAGCTACCCTTTGAGGACCGGCTTTTATGTTTAGCTACCTGAGATTCATGGGAGGAAGAAGAGGCCCTTGACGATGTCGATGCAATGGATCTGGAATCTGAAGAAAAGAGCGTACCGAGCTTTGCAGCCCGGTTCTGTCTTCCTCTTTTAGTCATCCCCATACAGGAGAGACATTCAGTTGGAGAATGTTCAGGTCCTAAACATTTCAGACACCAATCATGGGTGTCAGTGACGGAAATGGTACCGCCACACTTAGTACATTTTTTAAAACCACTAGTTGGCTTTTCCATGTTTTAGGAATATGGGGCCTAGTGCCCAAAATGGTGCCTAGCACCAAAGAGAAAAGTTTCTGAAAAGAAACAGTCTAAAGCCTAAGTTTATTTTTTTTGTATGAAAAGAAAAGAAAAGAAAAGAACCGGCGGTACCGGTAGGTGTCGTGCGGTAGGCAAACGTGACACAAGAAAAGAAATTTAAAGACGGAATTTTCTGCGGTGACAGGGAATAGGTCCTGTCGGCTCCGCGGAAAATGAAGAACTGAAGAGGGACAGTTGGAAAGGCGGGAAGGCAGCGCGCATGTGCTGAGGGATGCTCCCAAAAGCATTCCTATTGGATGCTGGGGAGCGTTCCCGCGCCGACTCCGTCGATACTGACGATACCCATATGTGAAGACTACATTCCTGCTTGTTCCTGGAGATTGGCTTCTACAACCTCTGCTGGTAGATTATGTCTGCCATCTCATTGAAGCAGTTTTTTCTTATACTGCTCAGAACCTCCTCTCTCCAAGTTCATATCATGATCCCTTGTTCTCAAATTCCATTTTCTATTAAAAGAAATTCCACTTCCAGTGATTTTTCTGAAGCCATCATATGCCTCGCCTTTTCTTTCCTCCACCGACCATATTTTGAACATCTCAAGTCCTTCTTTGTAAAGTTTGGGTTGCAGACCCTGTTTCATTTTTATAGCCCTTCTCTACTGTTTCCATCTTCTCAATGTCCTTACATAGGTATGACCTCAAGCAATGGACACACTACTCAAGATTTATCACTTTTGTAACTTTTCCCTGTAAACACTTCTGCTTATACTGTTAGTTTTCCCTTCTGCAGGGATCTCTCTGTCTTCTGTCTGTTTCCTTACCTAGGATCCCAGGATCCTCCTCCTCTTCCTCATCCTCATCAGGCAAGTAACTCAGAGGATGATAAGGCATACAACTGAGATAAGAGTCAGTTATCCCCAAACTCACACTGAAACTGATGGAATCTGTCACAAAAAATAAACAATCACTGAGTAGATGAAAACTGTAAAATCATTATGAGTGTGAGGGAGCTATACAAGCCATCATGCAAGCTTCTGGTGCAATGATCAGACTATGACTGCAGATAAGGACTGTACAATCAATCTAATTGTCTAATTTACTTCCTAGTGCAGTGCCACAGAACAAAGGTTTTCCACACCTAGCTAGTTTTTTTTTCAGGACAGTCACAATTATTACACAAGTTAGATTTGCATGTACTATGTTCATATTATCAAATCTATCTTACACACACTCATCGTGGATATCCTGAAAACCTGACGGAGGCTGAAAAGCTGTGCTACAGAATACAGCTGATCTCTGAATTCCACTTCTCTTCTTTAAAGCTAGGGGCTCCTCTGTGCTTATCTTATGTTTTCTCAAACTTTCTTATTGTCAGTGGTACTCTTTTGGAGGACAGATGAGCTTTATCAATATTTGGAGAGAAGAGGAATTGCTGAGTGTGGCTGATGGGGGATGCTGTGGGGAGTGCAAGCAGAAGCAAAATGAGAGATGGTGTCACAATGAAATGGAAGAAGCTCAGTAAGAAAGCAGTTCATAACAACTAGAAGTTGAGGGTGCCATAAGAAGGAAAGGGGTAAAGGAGTAGCCTAGTGGCTGTTAACCAGGGAAGCCAAAGTGGAAATCCTGTTTCGTCCACTGATGTTTCATATGACCTTGGACAAGTCACTTAACCCCAAAGTACAAACCTGATTGTAATGTGCCTTGAACTCAGATTTGGTAAGGCAAGTAATTAAATCTCAAATCCAAGGTGGGATTTACAGGAAGAGAAAGCCACAATTAAAGTGAAGAGATGAGCCTCGATATTTAAGGAAGTGGAAGGAGACAGGCAATGAGGAGAAGATAGCAAATCTGCATCTTTTTGTCTTATATTGCTCTTGAAGTCAATTTCAGAGATTAGAAACACTTCTGCACACTGCAATAAACTAGAATGACTGAGCTTCAGCTCAGTAGAGGCATTCTACTAAAATACTAAATATTTTGAGAACATGAAACCTTCCCTATTTGGAGGGAGTTGGGTTCACTTCTTCCTTTGGTGCTGGAAACAGATTTCAGGGTCCTCAGCAAAGTAAAAACAGGTTAACTGGCTGAAGTTCTTCACCTGACCACCAGATCAGCCCCTGCAGTTGGCTCACCTGGACCAGACCCATGCTTGCCTCTTTAGGAAGAAGTCACTCCTCCTTCTCTCCAATGCAATAGTCAAGCCTGCCATAGGAAAGAAATAGAGGCTTCTATTCCCAAAAAGATGGAAGGTTTGCACCCATGTCCTGGATCTCAAAGACCTCAACCTCTTTCTTTGAATTGAGAAATCTAGGATGAACACTTTTTTCTCTATTTTTCCATTCCTGAAGAAGGGAGACTGGCTATGTATAGTGGATCTCAAAGATGCTTACACACATATCCTGATCCACTCTTTCTGCAGAAAAGATCTCTGGTTCCTCCTTCATGCTGACAGCTGGCAATACAAGATCCTCCCTTTTAACTTGTTTTTGGCCTCCAAGGTTTTTACCAAATGCCTAGTGGTGGTAGGAGCTTATCTTTACAAACAATATCATCTAGGTTTTTCCCTAGCAACTAGTGGCTCCTGGCAACTTCTTAAAAAAAACCCGAGCTATAGCTTTCATCTCTTCCAGAATTTAGGCTTCATCATTATAGGAGGACTGAAAGCAAAAGATCATGTCACTCCTTGTTTTGGCTCAGCGTGGAGGCTCAAATTATTTTTATGATGTAATATGTTATAAGGCACTTCAAGAATTAAGCCCAGACTATCCAAAAGAGAGGCTTTAAAGATATATCCCCACAAGTGAATTACATTTCCCTCAGAAAGAACAGTTGGTGGTGTCTATGACTGAGCAGATTTGATTGGTGCAGATTTGTAAGAGAATTTTTTTTCAGTGATGGCCCCAGTGTTATGGAATGGGTTATCAGACAGCTTGGGGGAAGGATGATTATTTACAGTTTAGATGTGTGGGGGAGGGGGGAGAAGGAGGGAGTGAAGACTTGGCTTTTTCAACAAGTTTTTGGAAGTTGTTGAGCACAGCTGAGCTGGGTTCAAAGAACAGGAGCTTTAAGGATAGCAACTTTTTGTTTTAGATTGGGTGGGTATAGGAATATATTTTATGATAGCAGTTGGGTAGGTGGAAGTGTATTAGTTTTATGCATTTTGTTTTATTGTGACTCGCCTTGGTTTGCTGTAGACAAGGCAATATATAAATTGTTTACATAATAATAATCAACTTCCAAAAATCAGTCTTACATTCTGTGGACAGGATTTCCTTTATATCTGCAGCTTTGAACACAGTATAAGTCAAGGCTTTAATACTGATGGACAGATTGCAATCTCTGATCCTTCTTGTCCACAACAATCCAACTTTTACCACAGTCACGGCCAGGGTCAGCTTGCAGATGCTGGGTCATATAGCCACTGCCGTTCATGTAGTTCCTCTTTCTTAACTGAAAATAAGACTTCAATGGGATCTCAAATTCCAATGGAAGCAGTGCACTCAACCTCTTTCCACCATTCTTCATCCTGTACTTTGGCTCTGGACCATGATGCAGGGGTGAACATTAGCCAACCTGATCACAGGTGGCCCCATTTTGCTCTGCTGAAATATCACTCTGTCCTAACAGATGCTTCCCACACCAGGTGGGGAGCTCGCTTAGACCTCTACCTCATCCAGGGCCAATGGTCAAAATCCAAAAGGCTTGTTCATATTAATCATCTGGAGCTTTGAACATATTTTATGGCTTTAAAATCGTTGTCCATGTTTTCTGAAACACATCTATGTTAATTCAAATGGATAATCAATTTGCTATTTTTTATATCAACAGGAAAGCATGAGATCCCTCTACTTATGCAGGGAAGCAGCATGATTTGTGACTTTGTTATCAACAATCAAATTCAAATACCTGTAGCATATCTTCCTGAGTTTTAAAACACGAGTCTCCAAATAGGTAAACATAAACTTCTAGCCTATGTATAAATGTCATGATGACCACCAAGTATTCTATGAAACTCTGTGGTGCCAGTACTAGACAAAAAGATAACATTTGGTTTTAGATTTTCTGTCGACTGTTGCACTTGTGCTTGGTAGCTGTTAAGTAAGCCATTCCATATAGACAAGCTTGCACATGGGTATCTCTGTAAAGAAATCTTTTTATATGGTCACTTTACTGACAATTTGATATGTAGCAATTATAGTTGATGTAATAATATATGTTATTTGAGTACATTTTACTGGCACATTAGTGTAAGGAGTCCTTTAATCATGTCACCGAGTGCATAGTTATGCTTTTCACAATTTATCTATTGGTCTCACGTGTGGTCCTCCTCGTCCCTTCCAGAGTGTCCATTTGTGAGACATATAGTTCTTCACTTGTCCCTCTATATTAATTTTCACTTTTGGTTCTGATGACTTTTCATAGTCAAAATGGCCACAGGCTTTATGTCCTTGTATTTATAGTTTATATTTAATTTATCACATATATGCTTATTACTTATCTATTGTTCTTATTGTTTGTATTTTATTGTTTATTTTAATTTTGTGACCTTGTGTCTCTCCTTTTAATTTTATTTGAGGTGTACACCCCCTGAAGAAGACGTTCAGCTGAAACATGTTGGGGTTGGTTAATAAAGTTTGTCGACCTACCACTGTCTTGGTGCACCAGTTTTTATTGTTCCCGATAAATACTATGTATACCATGGACTGCCCAAAGAACAAATCAGTCAGTACTAGAGGAAATCAAACCTAAGCTTTCCTTTTTTTAGAGTTTATTTAAATTTCTCATACATAAAAACAACCATTTATATTGGAAAATGCATACAAATTAGTCAAATTACCCCATAAAGGAAAAAAAAGTAAGCCAACAGAGGTCATATTATACTATCCTTATACCGTCGTTCAAGACGTTGATAAATAGAGATCTCCAAACCCGCTCTATTTTAGCGAAATAGAAGCAGCCCCTTCCAATTTACCAATCTGAAAAACTGAGTGCCATCAGAAGTTGACATTGAGATCAGATGTGTCCTTCCAGCTATGTAAAATATGCTGAATAGCAACAGAGACCAAAATGTCAAACAGCGATCTATTATACTTTGAAAGTATAATTTGAATCTAAAAAAACCTATTTGAATTGACAGATTCTGTCTGAGGAGATCAAACCTAAGCTTTCTTTAGAAGCTCACATGATAAGACTTTGACTTTCATACTTTGGACACATAATGCGAAGAGAGAGATCATTAGAGAAAGACATCATGCTTGGCAAGGTAGAAGGTCAACGCAAAAGAGGAAGGCCAGCAATGAGATGGATCGATACAGTAACAGCAGCTATGGGTATCATTCTGTCAACAATGAGCCGCCTGACCGAAGACCGAACACAGTTTAGGACAACTATCAAGATGGTCACCATGAGTCAACACCAACTCAGTGGCACTTAACAACAACAACATTGTAGTTGATATGGAAGGGCAGACTAGATAGGCCATGTAGTCTTTTTCTGCCGTCATGTTTCTAACTAGCCTTTTTCATAATTTTTCACTTTTTTTTTGCTTTTATTTTTTTGGACGGTAGCATGGAAAAGAAAATAAACGGACCTGGGGGAGATGGAATTGGATTCTATTTCCCTATCAGATTTTGGAGGATGGACTTGCCAAACTTATCATCATGTCAGGAGTCTATTTCTAGACAGAAGTGAGACACAAATGTATGGACATAAGTCCATGTCACACCCTTGCAAATTTCCTCTACAGAGACCAATCTCAAGTGGATTATCAACACAACCGCAGCTTTAAGATTCTAAGAAATGGAGAAAGGTGAATAGTGGAGTACCCCAGGGATCTGTGCTGGGTCTGCTGCTTTTTAACATATTCGTAAATGACCTGGAAATGGGAATAACGAGCGAGGTAATCAAATTTGCAGTGACACAAAACTATTCAAAGTAGTTAAAACCCATGCGGATTGTGAAAAATTGCAAGAGAACCTTTATGAACTGGAAGACTAGGCATCCAAATGGCAGATGAAATTTAATGTGGACAAGTGCAGAGTTATACACTTAGGGAAGAACAACCAAAATTATCATTGCACGATGCAAGGTAGGACCCACCACTCAGAAAAAACATTTAGGTGTCATCGTGAATAACATGTTGAAACCCTCCGCCCAATGTGCAGTGGCGGTCAAGAGAGCAAATAGAATGCTAGATATCATAAGGAAAGGAATGGAGAATAAAACAAAGGATATTATAATGCCTCTGTATCGTTCCATGGTGTGACCGCACCTTGACTATCGTGTGCAACTTTGGTTGCTGTATCTTAAAAAGCATAGAGTGTTATTAGAAAAGGTACAGAGAAAAGCCACCAAAATGGTAAAGGGGATGGAAGGATACCCTTATGAAGAGAGGCTAAAAAGCATAGGGCTCTTCAACCTGGAAAAGAGACAGCTGAGGGGAGATATGATAGAGGTCTATAAATTAATTAAAGGAATGGAACGGGTAAACATACATAAGCCATGCAATGAAGCTACAGGGTAACCTATTTAAGGCTAATAACAGAATATATTTTTTCACTCAACATGTAATCAAACTCTAGAATTCGTTATTGGAGGATGTAATAAAAGCTGTTGGTGTAGCCGGGTTTAAAAAAGCTTTGGACAAGTTCCTAGAGGAAAGGTCCATAAACCATTATTAAAGGAGACCCAGGATATCCACTGCTTGCCCCAGTACAAGCATTGTGGAACCTGTGTCTTTAAGGGAAACTGCTAGGTACTTGTGAGCTAGATTGGCCATTGTTGGAAACAGGATATTGGGCTTGATGGACCTTGGTCTGGCCCAGTATGACATATCTTATGTTCTTATGACCCTCAAGGGTCAAGCCTGCCTGGCATAAATGAAGGAAATGCAGTCTGCTAGTCAGTTAGATAAAGTGCATTTGTTGAAGGCAATCCCCAGTTTGTTTGGGTCCAAAGAAACAAAAAACTGGATGAACTTTCTAAGGGCTTTAATCTGCTCCAAATAGAAGGCTAAGGATCTTTGGCAGTCTAATGCATGTAATGTGCTTTCACTTTTCTGGACATGAAGCCTAGGAAAAAATGTCGGTAGGGTGATTGCCTGATTAAGGTGGAAATCCGACACTATCTTCAGAAGAAACTTTGAAGGAGTGTGCAGAATTACACTGTCGTAAAATTTACTGTAAGGCAGATCAGTTACTAGAGCCTGAAGCTCACTTACTGTATGCGCTAGAGTTGCTGCCACCTAAAAGACCACCTTCTAGATCAGGTACTTCATAGCATGGGTATCCAGCAGTATCCACGTTCAGCTCCCAGGACACCACAGGTGGCCTGATGGGATGCTCCAATAGAAGCAAGACATGTATAAATCCATTAATTAAAGGCTGCCCAGAGATAGGTTTACTTTCTACATGATGGTGATATACATTAATTGCACTAAGGTAAGGGTTCTCAACCCAGGCCTCGGGATAAACCAAGCCAGTCAGGTTTTCAGGATAACCACAATTAATATGCATGATAGTGATTTGCATACCACGGAGTGCAAATTCACTGTGGTTATACTGTAAATCTGACTTGCTAGGTGTGTCCCTAGGACTGGGTTGAGAACCAGTGCACTTAGGTGAATCCTAACAGAGTTGGTCTTCCTACCAGACTCAGACAAATATAGAAAGCATTCAAGCAGTTTTAGTGTGTGATAGGAAAGGGGTCTAGCAAAACTCTTTCATTTAAAATTTTATAACCTCCTAGTGGAATCTCTCCAGGCAAATTCAGGGATTCCAAAGCTACCTCTTAAATATCCAAGCTATAAGGGCTAGGGACTCGATGTTGGGATACAAGTGTTCCCTGAGCTTGTGTGATCAATGTTGGAGAATTGCCTAGTCTAATGCAACTTCATGTGGAAAGCTCCGCGTTTTCATTATGAGGGGTATAGGAGGAAGATAACCATGCAAAATGTCCTTCTCCAATTTAGGAGGAAGCATCTGAGGTGAGTTTGTTGCGTTATGGAATTTAGTTTAGTTTAGTTTGTTTATTTTCTATACTGCCCTATAAATAGGGGCATCTGAGCAGTTCTCAATATAAACTACAACATTGTAAATTAAAAATAAATAAAAAATAAAAATAAAATACAAAACCAAAAAGACAGATAAATAGTCTGCCAATGCCTATTTGTTCCTGATCCAGTCTAGCAGTCCTCCCATCCAGCAAAGGCCTGGTTATAGAAATACGTTTTTAGCCCAACTTTAAATTTACGGTAGTGAGTGAATGCTGTACGTGTACTTATAAGGGAATGTTATTCCAAAGTGACTGAGCTAAGAAATAACATTTTTCTTATTTCGTAGTTTGAGACAGGCAATGGTCAGTGGTGGAATAACAAGTAAATTCTCATGTTTGAACCAAAGAGAAATGGCAGGTACCATAAGGGGCGAACATTTGTGCAAGATACTCGGCACATCAAAGTGAATTACATTATGGCAATAATTAAGATTTTAAACTTTACTCTGAATGTAATAAGAAGCCAATGTTTCTGGAGGAGAAGCAGAGTTACGTGATTGAACTTATGTGCATAGAACAGAAGCATTATGGCAGTATTCTGAATAATTTTAAGTCTTTTTAATGTAGTGATTTATAATCCCTTATAAAGTGAACTGCTATAGTCCATACGACTGAACATCAATGCATGTATCAAAGTATGGAGGGCTGATGTTTTAAGATATGATCTAAGAGTTCAAATAGCAGGATTTTATTATGGCAGTTATTTGGTCCTCAAACTTATAAGAACATAAGATATGCCATACTGGGTCAGACCAAGGTCCATCAAGCCCAGTATTCTGTTTCCAACAGTGGCCAATCTAGGTCATACGTACCTAGCAGTTTCCCCAAGGGACACAGGTTCCACAATGCTGGTATTGGTTCAAGCATTGATATCCTGGGTCCCTTCTTAATAATGGTTTATGGACCTTTCCTCCAGGAACTTGTCCAAACCTTTTTTAAACCCAGCTACACTAACAGCCTTTACTACATCCTCCGGTAACAAATTCCAGAGTTTGATTACACGTTGAGTGAAAAAATATTTTCTTTTATTAGTCTTAAATAGTTTACCCTGTAGCTTCATTGCATGTCCCCTAGTCTTTCTATATTCTGATAAGGTAAACAATCGATCTACGTTTACCCGTTCCACTCCGTTCATTAATTTATAGACTTCTATCATATCTCCCCTCAGCCGTCTCTTTTCCAGGTTAAAGAGCCCCAACCTTTTTAGCCTTTCTTCATAGGAGTAGCCTTCCATCCCCTTTACCATTTTGGTGGCTCTTCTCTGAACCTTTTCTAAAATTGCTATATCCTTTTTAAGATATGGCGACCAGAATTGCACACAATATTCAAGGTGCGGTCTCACCATGGAACGATATAGAGGCATTATAATATCTTTTGTTTTATTTTCCATTCCTTTCCTTATCATACCTAGCATTCTATTTGCTCTCTTGGCCGCCGCTGCACACTGGGCCGAGGGTTTTAACATGGTATCCACAAGGACGCCTAAATCTTTTTCTTGGGTGGTGGTTCCTAATGTGGAACCTTGCATCATGTAACCATAGTTTGGGTTGTTCTTCCCTAGGTGCATAACCTTGCACTTCTCCACATTAAATTTCATCTGCCATTTTGATGCCCAGTCTTCCAATTTATCAAGATCCTCTTGCAATTTTCCACAATCCTCCTGGGTTTTAACAACTTTAAATAGTTTTGTGTCATCAGCAAATTTGATAACCTCACTCGTTATTCCACTTTCCAGGTCATTTATGAATATGTCAAAAAGCAGCGGACCCAGCACAGATCCCTGGGGTACACCACTATTCACCCTTCTCCATTGGGAAAATTGGCCATTTAGCCCTACCCTCTGCTTTCTATCTTTTAACCAGTTCCTGATCCACAGTAGTACACTGCCTCCTATCCCATGACTCTTTAGTTTTGCCAAAAGTCTCTCATGAGGGACCTTGTCAAAGGCTTTCTGAAAGTCCAGATACACAATATCAACCGACTCACCTTTGTCCACCTGTTTATTCACTCCTTCAAAAAAACATAACAGATTAGTAAGACAAGATCTTCCTTGTCTAAAGCCATGTTGGCTGTCTCCCATTAGGTCATGACTATCTATATGCTGAGTAATTTTATTCTTTATGATGGTTTCTACCATTTTTCCCGGTACTGATGTCAGGCTCACCGGTCTGTAGTTTCCCGGATCACCCCTCGAACCCTTTTTAAAAATTGGTGTTACATTGGCGATCCTCCAATCCTCAGGTATTAGAGATGATTTTAATGATAGTTCACAGATTACTGATAGCAGGTCTGCAATCTCAAATTTCAGTTCTTTCAACACCCTTGGATGTATACCATCCGGCCCAGGTGATTTGCTACTCTTCAGTTTATCTAATAGTTGTAGGACATCTTCCCGATGTATCGATATTTCCTTCAATTCTTCCACACCTTTAAATACCACTTCAGTCGTGGGTAACATCCCTACATCTTCCTCAGTAAAGACCGAAGCAAAGAATTCATTCAGTCTCTCCGCTATCGCCTTGTCGCCTCTTAGTGCTCCTTTAACCCCTTTATCATCTAATGGACCAACTGACTCTCTCACGGGTTTTTTTGCTACGAATGTACTTGAAAAGGTCTTTATTTCGCGTTTTTGCTTCCGCAGCAAGCTTCTTCTCAAATTCTCTCTTTGCCTGCCTTATCAATGCCTTGCATTTGACTTGCCAGTGCTTGTGCTGTTTCCAGGTTTCATCATTTGGCTCTTTTTTCCATTTCTTGAAAGATGCTTTTTTGGCAACAACAGCCTCTCTGACCTCAGCTTTAAACCATGCTGGCAATTTTTTGGACTTCCTTCCACTTTTCTTAAAGCGTGGAATACAGCTGGTCTGGGCTTCCAAGATAGTATTTTTCAACAACACCCAAGCTTGATGTACGTCTTTAACCTTTGCAACTGCTCCTTTTAGTTTTTTCTTAACTGTTTTCCTCATTCTATCATAGTCTCCCTTTCGAAAGTTAAAGGGTAGTACTGTGGATTTCCTTACTATCCCTCCTCCACTAATTAAATCAAAGGCGATCATGCTATGATCACTATTGCCAAGTGGCCCCAACACCCTTATCTCTTGCACTACATCTGGTGTTCCACTAAGGACTAGGTCTAATATTGCTTCCCCTCTGGTCGGTTCATGAACCAGCTGCTCCAAGAAGCAGTCATTTATTTCATCTAGGAACTTTATCTCCCTAGCATGTCCTGTTGTGACACTGACCCAGTCGATGCCGGGGTAATTGAAATCACCCATTATTATTACTGCACTGTAACTTTTGCTAGCTTCCTTGATTTCTTTGAGCATTTCATCATCCATTTGTTCATTCTGGCCAGGCGGACGATAGTACACCCCCACTGCCATCGCCTTCCCCTTTTTACATGGAATTTCAATCCATAGAGATTCTACAGCAAATTTTGTTTCTTGCAAAACTTTAATCCTTTCTGACTCAATGCCCTCTCTAACATAGAGCGCAACCCCTCCACCAATTTGATCAGCTCTATCATTTCGATATAGTTTGTACCCAGGTATCACAGTGTCCCACTGGTTGTCCTCCTTCCACCATGTCTCTGATATTCCAATCATATCTAACCTCTCGTTTAGTGCTATATATTCTAACTCTCCCATCTTGTTTTGTAGACTTCTAGCATTTGCATACAAGCATTTTAGAGACTGTATTTTATTCATATTAATTTGGCTATTGGTAGACATGGGTAATTTGGGATCTTTAAGTTCTGTCTGCTCCATACTCGAGGGCATTTGGGCTACTTTACTCTTTTTTGGAACCTCTCTGCTTTTTGTAGTATCCTTCAAGGATACATTCTTCCGAACCATGCGCTCTTGGGCGACTGTCGGCTTTCCCCTATTATCTAGTTTAAAAGCTGCTCTATCTCCTTTTTAAAGGTTAATGCCAGCAGCCTGGTTCCATCCCGGTTAAGGTGAAGCCCATCCCTTCGGAAGAGCCCCTCCTTTCCCCAGAATGTTCCCCAGTTCCTAACAAATCCAAACCCCTCAATCTCTGCACCATTGTCTCATCCACGCATTGAGACTCCGGAGCTCTGCCTGCCTATTGGGTCCTGCGCGTGGAACGGGAAGCATTTCGGAGAACGCTACCCTGGAAGTTCTGGATTTCAACTTCCTACCTAAAAGCCTAAATTTAGCTTCCAGAACCTCCCTACCACATTTTCCTATGTCATTGGTACCAACATGTACCAAGACAGCAGACTCCTCCCCAGCACTATCTAAGACCTTATCTAGGTGGCGTGTGAGGTCCGCTACCTTCGCACCAGGCAGGCATGTTACCAGGCGATCCTCACGTCCACCAGCCACCCAGCTATCTACATGCCTAATGATCGAATCACCAACTATAACTGCTGTCCTAACCCTTCCCGCATGGGCACTTGGCCCTGGAGAAACCTCCTCGGTGCGAGAGGGGTTTACATCACCTGGAGGACAGGTCCTAGTTACAGGATCACTTCCTGCCACACCAGGGTGATGCTCTCCTGTCACGTGACCTCTCTCCTCCATGGCAACAGGGATGCTGCCAGACTGGAGGTGGGACTTCAGGACTATATCCCTGTAGGTCTCGTCTATGTACCTCTCTGTCTGTCTTATGTTTTCCAAGTCTGCTACTCTAGCCTCTAGAGAACGGACTCGTTCCCTGAGAGCAGAGAGCTCCTTGCACCTAGTGCACACGTAAGACCTCTCACCAGCTGGGAGAAAATCATACATGTGACACTCAATGCAAAAGACTGGAAAGCCCACATCCCGCTGCTGGACTGCTGTCTGCATCTTAGTTTTAAGTTTGTGTTTAGATCTTTAAGTTCTATATGTACTAAAGGGTGCAATGGATATTTATACCACTAAAACTGTACCTAAGAAGTTTAATATACCTTGTTCACCTGAAGCTTAATTAATCTCAGGTCCTTGGTGTATGACTGATTTGGGTAATGAGCTTCACCTGAGAGCACCTCCTGTCTTTTAAGTTGTGCAAGTACCTATAAAGCTGTGATTTTCCCAGGGGAGGGTGGGTGTGGGGAGGGAGGGAGGGATATAACACTTATTAAAAAAGGGCTGCTACACAGTACCTTGTCCTGTGCTGCTGAGGAAAACTATATTCTGATTTGATTTAAATTATAGCTCTTTGCTGCTACTAGGCTCTAACCTATTAAGAAATTTAAACTACAAGCTCTCTGCTGGATTCTAAATTTAACCAGAAAGCTCTCTTCTGTGTTTTAATTTGAAACTAAAAGTACTTTGCTGATGCTAGGCCCTGAGTGACTATGAAATTTAAACTACGGCTGTCTACTGGGTATGAAAGGTAACCAGAAAGTTCTCTTCTGTGTTTTTAAATTGAATCTTAAACTGTTGCTACTAGGCCCTGACTGATTTAACAAAAAAAATAGTGGGTTCACAGATTAATTAGCTTTAAAAGAAAAAAAATTCCTTTCAGAAAAATTCCCAGAAGTATATACTCACAATTTCAGATTTCTCTCCAGAAGTAACAGCCCCCCTTTCCAGTCCTTCAAGACAGGGTCACAGAGCTCTGGTTGAGCTATTTATGCTTGTGCTGATGATGTAAGCAGTGACCTACTTCCTGGGTAATTAACAGTCCTTGCTTGGATAGAAGGAGTCTTTCAAAATGGCCTTTTGAACTGCCAGCTGGTGTTAACACCTATTGAAAAGGCTTCACAGGTTGCTTGCCCACTAGGTAGAAGGCCTCTTTGTAAAGGTCTCTAGAAGACTTTATATGCTGCTCAAGGAGAATTGACCTTGTTTTGCCTCTTGTGCTAAGCTATATTCTGATTTGATTTAAATTATAGCTCTTTGCTGCTACTAGGCTCTAACCTATTATGAAATTTAAACTACAAGCTCTCTGCTGGATTCTAAATTTAACCAGAAAGCTCTCTTCTGTGTTTTAATTTGAAACTAAAAGTACTTTGCTGATGCTAGGCCCTGAGTGACTATGAAATTTAAACTACGGCTGTCTACTGGGTATGAAAGGTAACCAGAAAGTTCTCTTCTGTGTTTTTAAATTGAATCTTAAACTGTTGCTACTAGGCCCTGACTGATTTAACAAAAAAAATAGTGGGTTCACAGATTAATTAGCTTTAAAAGAAAAAAAATTCCTTTCAGAAAAATTCCCAGAAGTTGTGAGTTAAAAATGACACCCAAGATTGGGATAGTGGCACTGGGCTACCACCTAGCACTGGGGAGATGTTACAGTAGATGTTATTGAACTACTTGATACCCAAAATGCACATTATTTCTAAGGATTCAGTTTTAGTTGGTTGATTTTAAGTCATTCAGCTACCAAATCTAAATATTTATTCAGGAGAGAGTGGTCATTCTCCGTGGGCAAGGAGGAAGTGAATCCTCATGTATGGGTGACGTCCCCGATATAGCCCCATGTAAGAATGCTTCCCAGCTTCCAATGGAAGCTTTTGGGAGGCTCCACCGTGCATGTGCACCTGCCTTCTCGCCTGCCGCAGTGCCATCTTCTCCAGTCTTTTTTCCATGGAGCCTCTAGGACGTGTTTCTGCTATTATCTGAAAATGTTTTGCATTTACCCCCTTACAGGTCATTCTTTAAAAAAAAAAAAAAAGGTATAATTATAATCTGTTGTCTAGTTCTCACCTATCGAGGTAGCATCTGTTCCTCGCCGACACTGGCTGTTCTTGTTTTTTCTTTTCTTTCTTTCTTTCTTTTTGCATTTTTTCCCCACTACTGGCACCTCTGAGCCCTTTGACTTAGCCATGGCCATGTTCCCGGGCATGTCCAAACCAGCTAGCGGGTTTAAGAAGTGCACCAAGTGTGGCTGGACCATCTCAGTCAACGACCGCCATAACTGGTTCCTTTAATGCCTCGGCCCCAACCACCAGCCCATATCCTGAAATCTGTGTCTAGAGATGACCAGACAGGACCTAAAGGGCCGGGAGACACAAAGTGGTCACTCTGGGCCATCGGATTCTGCATCGGCACCGGCAATGGCATCGGCCAGGAGGGGCCTGTTAAGGTGCCTTGGTGGGAGCAGTCCATTCCCAGAGTTCTGGAGGGCTGCCAAGTGTCTCTTAATGTCCATACCTTCATGGAGTCCCCCATTGTTGTGCCAGAATCGGTGGCTGAAGTCATAATTCCGGCCTTGATGCTTTCGGAGACGGCAGTACTAGAGGAATGCCTTTGCACCCTCGAAGCCCATCTGGCGGTGGTACTAGCCCAACAGCTTGCTGGCACTTCGATGTCCCAGGCATCACCACTACAGTCCATCCAGCCGATTTTGGAGACCCATGCGTTGCCTGCTGAGGCAGGCAAAATTGGGTCGAAGTCGATGCCGATTCCCATGGTCATCTCCCTCTCCAGCGTATTGGGGTCTAATGTCCTGGTGAATCAATGGAAGCACTCGGTGCACCATCGGTCCCACCGATGTCTGGCCTCGCCACATGGCTGGCACAAAGAGGAGGCCCGATGCTATTTCAACTTCCTCTCAGAGTCAGACTTTCATGGCTGGGAGACAGAGGAGGAGTCGGCGGTGTCCAACCGGGGATCCCAGGATCTCCCTTCAGACCCATCACCTCCATATGAGTGGCGGAAGTTGCTCCCAAAGGACATGTCCTTCCAGGACTTTGTGAGTGATATGACCAAGGCCATCCCCTTTTCCGTCGGGCCCAAGGACAAGCCCAGGTTTGAGTAGCTGGAGATACTCTAGTCCCCCTTGGTCCCCAAGGAGGTAGTGACGGTGCCTGTCCACTGTATCCTCCAAAGGCTACTCGTGAGAATGTAGGAGAATCCCCTCATAGTGCCCACTATTAGCAGGTGGTTGGACTCGATGTACCGGATCCAGAAGGCCTCAGGTTTCGAGAAGTCTCAGTTCCCCCACATCTCTACAGTGGTGGAATCGGCCATGAAGAGGATAAAGAGCAGCAAGACCCATTCCTTGCTGCTCCCAGGTAGGGAAGCAAGAACCTTGGACTCGTTTGGAATACTATGCTTCCAGGGCTCCATGCTGGTGACCAGGGAGCTCTCGTCCCAACTCTACATGAGTATGTTTCTCAAGGACATCATGCTGGACCTGGCCTGCTTTGCTTCCCATATCCCCTCCAAACATGTAGACTCTTTTGTGGGCCATGGCAAGGACTGCTCCAAGTACATGGTCTGGGCGACCTATGATGCCTTTGAATCAGCCAGCAGATTTATGGTTGTGGGCATTGGGACATGCTAACTCACCTGGCTCCAGTCATCGGACCTGAAATAATGGGTCCAGGACAAGCTGGCAGACATGCCCTGCTGGGGAGAGAACCCCTTTGGGAAACCAGTACAGAACAAGGCTAGAGAGATCAAAAAAGAACACATTACCCTCAGAAAAAGTACCAGGGCAAGAAGCCTTTTACCAGTGCAAGCGTCAGTACTACCCAAGTCCTCAGAGCTCTCAGCAGAAGCCGCAGGCACCTCACCAGCAACGATGGAAGAAGCCTCAGAAGGCCCAGCCTGCCCTGTATCCCAAGTCTTGAGCGGGATTTTGATGGGTTCCTCAGGAGCGTAGCCAAGCTGCCTGTGCCCAACAGGGTACACCCTCGGGGGGGGGGGGGGCGCAACTCATCTGTTTCATTCACAGGTGGCCTCTAATCACCTCGGACACATGGGTGCTACAGATAGTCTGCAGCAGATCCTGTTGAGAGGGACTTGAAATGGGGTGTCAGAGCCTTCTGAAAGTGTTAATATGGAGAATGGCTTAGAATTTGCTAACAGCCTGAAGCCTGGCAGTTTGGAATTCACTAGCAGCCTGGATAGATACTGTACCCAAAACCAAGGCCGTTTTTAACAGAACTTTGCTTCTCCTAATTCAGCTGAGCAAAATGTCTGTGCTTACTTTGATCTATAACATGACTTGTAACACGGAGATAAACAAAAGTGATGCTGAAGCTTGATATAGAGCTGAATTTGTACCATGTAGCAGTCTTCTCTCAATAAATGAGGTGCTCTAGACTAGCGAGGATAAGGGGATGTACAGGAACTGTGCAAGTTTGCAGGACTGTGGACCCCCTCCCCTTCAGGCCTTAAGTAATACTATTTTTATATGATTCTCTGTGTATGTATGCTTATTTATTTGTTTTGAATTTGGAGAATTAAAGTCAAGAACGGAGGTCAGTTATTTGGTAGCTCCGTGAGAAGTAGGCCATGGGTAAAGAGATGTCTTTCCTTTAGTTTTGTACCATGACTTGGATCTTTCTTTTTCTTCATTCAAAGCAAAGCAGAGAGTACGGAGGATTGTGAGTACATATTGCAAAACCCTGGAGCATGATAGCATTCACTGACTATGAAACATTGCTGCTATTTCCCTAAAAAGGGACTTTTTCAGAGAGGCTTCGATGTTTGCAATATTAAATGGCTGTCAATGTTTAAGGAGAGCTGCCTACTAGTCCCAAGTGTATCATCCTACATGGTGTGAGGCAATGGTACATGCGAAAATATAAGTTTGCATTAGAAGAAAAAGAGTGGTTACTCACCTGTAACAGGTGTTCTCCAGGAGCAGCAGGAATCAGTCCTCACTTATGGGTTACGTCGCTGACGGAGCCCTCGCGGAGCAATTTCCCCAGCTTTCGAAGAAAGCTTTTGGGATTGCAGCGCAGTCCCCTTCCCGCCCAAGGGTGCCATCTTGCTCAGTCTGATGACATAGCGGAAGATAGCAAAACAGATAATAAAATGACTGCAACTCCAAGGGGAGGAGGGAGGGTAGTGAGGACTGATTCCTGCTGCTCCTGGAGAACACCTGTTACAGGTGAGTAACCACTCTTTCTCCAGGACCAAGCAGGAAGTCAGTCCTCACTTATGGGACTCCCCAGCTCAAGGCTACCGGAGACCTCAAGCCGAAAATGAGCTCCCTCAAGCTCAACAGCACAGAAGGAAGGAATCTTCTCTGAATATGCATCTGGCCGGTAGCCAAACACCGGGGCCAGAGGGAGGAGTTGCCTAAACCTCAAAGAGATTGTGGAGGACTGCCTGTCCGAAAGCACTATCCCTGCGGGACTTCCTCTCCAGGCAGTAATGGGCCGCAAAAGTCTGGCTGGAGGACCAGGTAGCGGCCCGGCAGATGTCTGCCAACGGAACAGAGCGGAGGTGAGCAACTGACGCAGCCTTCGCCCTGACACGGTGCGCCGTGACTCGACTCTCTAGGGAGAGGCCGGCCGCCCCATACGCCCAGGCGATGCAGTCAGCTACCCAGGTGGACAAAGTACGCTTAGAGACAGGTACACCCAACCGATTGGGGTCGAAAGAGACGAAAAACTGAGCAGCTTTTCTATGCCCACGCGTACACTCAAGGTAGAAAGACAAGGCTCTTCGACAGTCCAGGGTATGCAGAACAGTCTCAGCTCGGCTGGTATGCGGCCTGGGAAAAAAGGTCGGAAGAACCACCTCTTGATTGATGTGGAAAGAGGAAACCACCTTCGGATGAAACTTAGGGTGCGTCCGTAAGACAACCCTATTCTTGTAGAACTTAGTATAAGGGGGCTCTGACACTAGGGCCTGTAGTTCACTAACATGCCTAGCGGAGGTAAGAGCCACCAAGAAGAGAGTTTTCCATGAGAGGAAACGAAGGGGGCAGGTAGCCATGGGTTCAAAAGGCGGGCAAGTAAGCCTTTGTAAAACCACATTGAGATCCCAGTCGGGAGCCGGAGGGCGCAGCAGGAGCAGGCCCCTGAGGAAACGTGCCACCAAGGGGTGCGAGGAAAGAGACTGGCCCTCCACCGGCGAGTGATGCGCAGAGAGGGCGCTGAGGTGGACCCTGACAGAATTGGACTTGAGGCCGAGGTCGGAGAGGTGAAGCAAATATTGCAGTACCACCGACACTAAGCAGGCGAAGGGGTTCTCAGAGCGCTGAGAACACCAGACCGAGAAGCGACGCCATTTAAGGGCGTAAAATTTCCGGGTGGAAGGTCGCCGAGACGCCAGGACGACCGCCTCCACCTCCGGAGGAAGTAAGAGCGGAGCTAGGACTACCCTTTCAGCAGCCAGGCCATCAGATGGAGGGCCCGGAGGTTGGGATGTAGAAGAGTGCCCAGATCCTGGGTCAGGAGATCGGGCTGAAACCCCAGAGGAAGAGGGGTGTCCACCGCTAGTTGCAGGAGCAGAGGGAACCAGGGTTGTCTCGGCCACCTGGGCGCTACCAGTATCACGGATGCCCTGTCCTGGACAACTTTGAACAGAGTCCGGGACACAAGTGGCGTGGGAGGAAAGGCATACAGTAGGCCCGCGGACCACGAGATGAGGAAAGCATCCGGCGCTACTCTGAGAGGATGCGGGTGCCGAGAGCAGAACCTGGGAAGTTGCCGGTTCAGAGGACTGGCAAAGAGATCCACGGTGGGGAGGACCCACCGGCGGAAGATCTGCCGGACAACTGAGGGGTTCAACCTCCATTCGTGTGGCTGCAGAATCCGGCTCAGTTTGTCGGCCAGGCAATTGTCCTGCCCGAGCAGGTAAACAGCCTTGAGGAGGATGTCGTGGTCTACTGCCCACGAGCACAGTCTCGGGCCTCCTGACAGAGAAGGAGGGAGCCTGTGCCCCCCTGTTTGTTCACGTAAAACATGGCAACCTGATTGTCCGTCTGCACCAGTACAGACTGACGAGAAGTGAGGTAAGAGAAGGTCCGCAGAGCTAGGCGGATCGCCCGCAGCTCCAGGAAGTTTATCTGCTGAGTCGCCTCCCAAGGGGTCCAAAGGCCTTGGGTGCGCGCTCCCTGGCAATGCACTCCCCATCCCAGGAGAGAGGCATCCGTCGTAAGCACCTGGGAGGGTGTGGGAGGCTGAAAAGGCATGCCGAGCATCAGGTTGGGCAGGTGAAACCACCATTGCAGAGAGGAGACCAGACGGTCGGAGATCTGTAGCAGGTCCGTCAGACTCCCTGTGGCCTGATGCCATTGAGTACGAAGGCTCCACTGAACAGGCCGCATATGTAGGCGGGCATTCGGGGTGACATGGACCGTGGAGGCCATATGACCGAGCAGCTGCAGGAATCGCCTGGCCGGGGCCGGCGACGTGCTGTGGAACCTGCCGGCCAGAGCTATGAGCCTGTCGGCCCGCTCCCGAGGCAAAAAGGTACGAGCCCGCAGAGTGTCCAGCCGTGCCCCTATGAACTCGAGATCCTGAGAGGGGCGCAACGTGGACTTTCCGAAGTTTATGACGAAGCCCAAGTGCTGAAGTAAAGCCACTGTGCGTTGGGTGGCCTGAGTGACCTCTACGGAGGACTGCGCCCGTATGAGCCAGTCGTCCAGGTAGGGGAAGACGAAGAGGCCTTGAAGCCTCAGGAAGGCCGCCACCACTGCCAGGCATTTTGTGAACACCCTGGGAGCAGAGGACAGGCCGAAGGGCAGCACGCGGTACTGATAATGTCTTCCCGCCACCACAAATCTCAGGTATTGCCGGTGGTCCAGGTGGATAAGGATGTGGGTATAGGCATCCTTTAGGTCCAAGGAGCATAGCCAATCTCCCTGCTGGAGGTAGGGCAGTAGGGTTCCAAGGGTAAGCATCCTGAACTTTTCCCGCTGCAGGAACTTGTTGAGGTCGCGTAGGTCCAGGATGGGTCTGAGGCCTCCTGTTCGCTTTGGCACCAGGAAGTACCTTGAGTAGAACCCTTGACCCCAGAGGTGTCGGGGTACTGGCTCCACAGCCTGCTCCCCCAGCAGACCCTGCAGCTCCTGAAGGAGTAAGTCCTTGTGCAGAGGGGGCCTTGGAGGCTCCCCTGGGAAGTAGGGGGGAGGCACCTGGTGAAAATGTAGGAGGTAGCCCTTTTGAACCATCTGCAGTACCCAGGAATCGGAGGTTATGGCTGACCACCTGTGGGCAAAGTGGATCAGCCTGCCCCCCGTGCAGGGTAAAGGGGCTATGCTGGCATAGTCAAAAAACCCCACCCTACTGAGCAGGGGGCTGTGTAGTGGGCTTGGGGGCCCTCGGCCTACGGGGCCCATTACCCTGACTCTTAGCCTGCGGACCCTGATTGGGGGCTGCAGACGCTTGGTATTGAAAATGCTGTTGCTTATAGGCGGGCACCTTCCTCGGGTAAAAAGGTTTTTTCCCCGGGCCCTTCCTCTTTTGTGAAGGAGCAGAGGTCTTTCTGGATAAGCGAGTCCTAGTGAGAGTCTCGGACTCGAGTTCCGCCGCCTTATCAGCCATGGGCTTGCCAAAGAGGTTTTCACCTCTACAGGGGACATCGACCAACTTGTCCTGTACCCACGGCTCGAGGTCGGATGACTGAAGCCAGGCCTGTCGGCGGGCACCGATGCCAGCTCCCGCAACTCGGGCCGACGCCTCGAAGCCATCGTATGCCGCCCGAGAAATAAACTTCGAGCACTCTTGAATACTATCGGACAAGGTCTGGAACCTCTGCAAGGGTTCCTCGGAGAGACCAACCGAGAACCCGGCGATTTCTTTTGCCAGGTCTCGGAGGAACATGCCCATATATAGCTGGTATGTCTGGACTCGGCAGGCCAGCATGGAGCTCTGGAAGCACTTCCTACCGAGGGCATCCAGGTTACGGGCCTCCTTACCCGGCAGCACCGAGGAGTGCATCTTTTGACTTTTAAGTCGATGCATGGCCGATTCCACAACCATAGAGTGGTGCAGTAATTGCGCCTTTTGGAACTCGGGACTCTTGCGGACTCGATACATCGAATCGACCCGCTTGCTCAACACCGGCGTCGAGGCCGGGCATTCCCACATGCGAAAGAGCAACCGCTCCAGCATAGGAGGGACCGGTACAGTAAAGGCCTTCTTCGGGGGAGAGTCATACTGGAGGGCCTTGAGCTCTTCGGCGCGGGGCTCCTCCTCGGGATCCACGGGGAAGGCCAACGCCTTGGCCATACCCCTCACAAAATCGGAGAAGCGGGTATCCTCCGGAGGGGATCGCCTCCGAGGCTCCGACTCGGGCGAGTCGGAGGGGACGCACCGAGTCTGAAAAGAACCGGGTGACTCGTCCCCTTCCGTGTCCCAGTCCGACACCTCCGTGGAGGAGTCGAGGGGCTCCGTGCGGGCGGGGGTTCGCCCCGACGCCGACGTCGACGACCTCGGTCCCGAACGGGAGGCCGAGGGAGACCTCGACCGAGGATCGACCCGAGCACGTACGGACTCGAGGATCGACTCGGCAGCCGGTGTCGACTTGGGTGTCGACGTCCCGGTGGTCAGGGCAGATGCACTGGCGAGGCCGGTCATCAATGCCCACTGCTGGTCCATGAAGGCAGAGACACTGCGCTCCAAGGTCGTCATCCTGAGACCAAGCTCAGAAGACCCGGCAGCCTTCGACTCGGGCCCCGACGGCGTCGGGCCTGACATCGGTTCCGGAGGGGAGTCCAGGAGGACTATAGCACTCACGTGTCCAGGCGGCTCCTGCTCCAAGCGAGGAAGTTTGGAAGGCCTCTCCGCCTCCGCGGACTCAGGGCGGCTGACGGGGCTAAGCGACCAGGCCTTCGAGGGACCAGGCGCGTCCTCCGACGCCGCCCGAGCGAGTTTCTTCTTCCGACGATGTTCCCGGTCGGGGGACCCCCGTTCAGAGGAACTCCGATGATACTCGTGGCCGGAGCTACGAGACGTCGAAGCCTCCGACGAGGTCCGGGCCTGACCGGACTCGGGGTCAGAGAAGATTCGTTCCTTTTGTGACTGTCGACTCCTCAGTGACTTGGAGGACATTCTGCTGCACGGACCACAACCCTCCGAGTCATGGTTGGGGCCGAGGCAACGGAGACAGCAGTCATGCGTGTCAGTAAGAGACATCAGTTTGGAACAACGATCACATTTTTTAAACCCGCTGGCAGCCATCGGGCGAAAGAGGGCCCCGGCGAGGTCAAAAGACCGTGCTGCCAGGTGTGAAGAAGAAAGTGGCGGGAACGCCAGTTAGAAGGACAAAAACTGAAAAGGAAAATGTGAACGGACTCGATAAGGATATCAATGCCGGGAGGGGACACGCGAACCGAGAAAAAACGAACTAAAGAAATAAATCAACTTTTTCAGCGGCGATAACAAACTACGTCTGTAGGGCTCCGCGGAAAAAAGAAGACTGAGCAAGATGGCACCCTTGGGCGGGAAGGGGACTGCGCATGCGCGCTGCAATCCCAAAAGCTTTCTTCGAAAGCTGGGGAAATTGCTCCGCGAGGGCTCCGTCAGCGACGTAACCCATAAGTGAGGACTGACTTCCTGCTTGGTCCTGGAGAAAGGGGGTTATTCTGAGCCATGAATAGCAGGGATGGACTTTCCAACTGGATGTCCATCCCGCTATTCATGCCAACTTCAGCCCCCGACTAACTGCCCCGCTGGTTGTGTGGGGAAGTTAGTTGGGGGTGGAGGATGGGTTGGCAGTGGATGGTCCCTAGCCCTGGACGTACAGGGCCGATTCTAATGTCGGCCCTGTACGTCCAGGGCCGGTGAAATTATTCCACCTCCGAGGTGCATAAAACCTGTGAGAGAGTCAGTTGGACCATTAGATGATAGAGGGGTAAAAGGGGCACTAAGAGGGGACAAGGCCACAGCAGAGAGACTGAATGAATTCTTTGCTTCAGTCTTTTCTGAGGAAGATGTAGGAATGTTACCCATGATTGAAATGGTATTTAACCCTTTCCAGGCCAAGCCCAAAACTCTTTGGATCCAAAATTCTGACTAAATATTCCTATCAAATGGTATATAATACATGACCATAGCAGAAGGAAAATCACTATTAGAACATATTTAATAAGACAGGTATAATTTTCCTGAAATATGCAAAAATTAACCAGGCTGCAGAATGTGGACTAAAAATTTAGAGTAGGCCTTGAAAGGGTTAAAGGAGATGCTGTGGAAGAATTGAAAGAAATATCAATATACCAGGAAGATGTATTACAACTATTTGATAAACTGAAGAGTAACAAATCACCTGTACCGGATGGTAAACGTACAAGGCTATTGAAAGAACTGAAATATGAGATTGCAGACCTGCTATTAGTAATCTGTGAACTATCATTAAAATCATCTGTAATACCTGAAGACTAGAGGATGGACAATGTAACGCCAATTTTTAAAAAGGGTTCCAGGGGTGATCCGGGAAACTACAGTGCGGTGAGCATGATGTCAGTACTGGGGAAAATGGTAGAAACCATCATAAAGAACAAAATTACTGAACATGTAGATAGTCAAGGCTTAATGGGAGACAGCCAACATGGATTTAGCCAAGGAAGGTCTTGTCTTACTAATCCGTTATGTTTCTTTGAAGGTGTAAATAAATAGGTAGACAAAGGTGTGTCAGTTGACATAGTGTATCTGGACATTCAGAAAGCCTTTGACAAAGTCCCTCATGAGAGGCTTTTGGCAAAATTAAAAAGTCATGTGACAGGAGGCAGTATACTTTTGTGGAACAGGAACTGGTTAAAAGATAGAAAGCAGAGAGGAGGGCTAAATGGCCAATTTTACCAATGGAAAAAGGTGAATAGTGGAGTACCCCAGGGATCTGTGCTGGGTCTGCTACTTTTTAACATACTCATAAATGACCTGGAAATGGAAATAACGAGTGAGATTATCAAATTTGCAGATGACACAAAACTATTCAAAGTTGTTAAAACCCATGAGGATTGTGGAAAATTGCAAGAGGATCTTGATAAATTGGAAGATTGGGCATCCAAATGTCAGATGAAATTTAATGTGGACAAGTGCAAAGTTATGCACCTAGGAAAGAAAAACCCAAACTATGGTTACACGATGCCAAGTTTCACATTAGGAACCACCACCCAGGAAAGATTCAGGCGTCATCGTGGATAACATGTTAAAACCCTCTGCCCAGTATGCAGCAGCAGCCAAGAGATCAAATAAAATGCTAGGTATCATAACGAAAGGAATGGAGAATAAAACAAAGGATATTATAATGCCTCTGTATCGTTCAATGGTGTGACCGCATCTTGAATACTTTGTGCAATTCTGGTCGCCGTATCTTAAAAAGGATATAGCATTATTTTAAAAAATACAGAGAAGAGCCATCAAAATGGTAAAGGGGATGGAAGGATACCCCTATGAAGAGAGGTTAAAAAGGTTAGGGCTCTTTAACCTGGAAAAGAGACGGCTGAGGGGAGATATGATAGAGGTCAATAAATTAATGAATGGAGTGGAATGGGTAAATGTAAATCGATTGTTTACACCATCAAAATATAGAAAAACTAGGGGACATGCAATGAAGCTAAAGGGTAACCTATTTAAGACTAATAAGAGAAAATATTTTTTCACTCAATGTGTAATCTAACTCTGGAATTTGCTACCGGAGGATGTAGTAAAAGCTGTTAGTGTAGCCGGGTTTTAAAAAGGTTTGGACAAGTTCCTGGAGGAAAGGTTCATAAACCATTACTAAAGTGGAACTGGGATATCCACTGCTTGCCCCAGTACAAGCATTGCGAAACCTGTGTCTTTTGGGGAAACTGTTAGGTAGTTGTGACCTAGATAAGCCACCTTTGGAAACAGGATAATGGGCTTGATGACCTTAGTCTGACCCAGTATGGCATATCTTATGTTCTTAAATAAGTTGTAATAATTTAGTGCTAGCAGTAAATGTATTATAATTAATTAACATTTGATTAGATAACTCTGTTCAATACTTCTATACTGCCATTAGTAGTTGTGCATGTTTGCCATTGTGGGGAATCAGAGGAATATTGTAATAGTGATTTTTCGTTCTGCAAATATTGCATGCACTGAATCCTATGGGCCAAAGACGACAACTACTGAATGAAAGGAAGTCAGCAATGCTGCTGAAAGCTGGATAGGAGCAAAAGAAAAGTGATTTCAATAAGCTTACTGAAAGATAAATGTGCGGCCATGAAGCCTGGACAGGTACTGACACTCTCTGTCCAAGATGTGCATAGCGCATCCCTGAGTGATCTTTCTTGACCTTTTTGCTGTTTTTGATACCGTTGACTACAACCTTTTATTCTTTATTAGCAAGACTTGATAAACCGCCCTTGCCGAAGCGTCAGGGCGGTGTACAATAAAACAAAAGTGGTGGTCCTCGATACCTTGCCCTTGCTTGGTTTTAAGGGCTCTGTGCTATCCTGGTTCTCTTATCTCTCCCATTGTTCCTTTAGTGTTTGTTCTGGTGGATCCTCCCATACTGCTATCCCACTCTCAATTGGTATACCCCAAGGATTTGTCTTGGGTCCACTCTTTTTCTCTCTATATACCCAGTCCCTTGGTGCATACATCTCATCCTATGGCTTTCAGTGCCACCTTTACGCTGATGACTCCCAGATCTACCTCTCTACACCTGAAATCTCTCTGGCAAGCCAGGCCCAGATCTCTGCCTGCCTTTCTGACATTGCTCTGTGGATGTCTCACTGCCGCATGAAATTGAACATGGCCAAAACTGAGTTTCTTATTTTTCCCCATAAACCCTCCTCTCTGAGTCTCTATGGATAACTCTCTACTCTTCCCTGTTTCCTCAGCTCACAACCTTGGGGCTGTCTTTGACTGCTCTATCTCCTTCTCCACACACATCCAACTGATAGTTAAAACTTCCCGTTTTTTTCTCTATAATATCAACAAAATCTGCCCATTCCTTTCTGAAAACACTAAGAAGATACTTATCCACTCTTTAGTCACCTCCCGTTGTGACTATTGTAACCTATTCCTTGCTGGTCTCCCTCTGAATCATCTCTCTCCCCTTCAATCTGTTCAACATTCTGCTGCGTGGCTAATCTTCCACCAGCCTCATCATGCTCATATTATCCCTCTTCTCAAGTCACTTCATAAGAACATAAGATATGCCATACTGGGTCAGACCAAGGTCCATCAAGCCCAGTATTCTGTTTCCAACAGTGGCCAATCTAGGTCATACGTACCTAGCAGTTTCCCCAAGGGACTTCATTGGCTCCCTATCCATTTCTGCATCCAGTTCAAACTTCTCCTGCTGACCTAGAAGTGCATTCATTCTGCAGTTCCTCACTACCTTTCCTCTCTTATCTCTTCCTAGCCCCTCCTTGGGAACTCCACTCTTCTGGCAAATCGCTTCCATCTGTGCCCTTCTTTTCTATTGCTAACTCCAGACTTCGCTCCTTTCACCTTGCTGCTCCTTATGCCTGGAACAAACTACGTGAGTCTGTACATCAGGCGCCTTCTCTGGCCCTTTTCAAATTTAGGCTGAAAACTCACCTCTTCGCTGCTGCTTTCGAATCTTGATTCACCTGGTCTCCTTTGTCTTTCCTTACCATTCCCCCTAGATGTATCCCATGTCTTCAGCTATTGTGTTGTCTGTCTTGACTAGATTGTAAGCTCTGATGAACAGGGACCATCTTTTACATGCGTCTGTGCAGTGTTGTGTACATCCTGCAAATGCTCAGTAGTAGTGGTAGTAGCAGATGATGTGGGTGCAAACTTCTGAAAGATCTATGAGAAGCAGTTGGCCATTGCTAACAACTTGTGCTTGCAAGAATAATTGGTAGAGTCTTACTCTCTATACACATTTTTACTGAGACCTAGCAAGGGCAGTGTTACATAGCTTTGATTAATTTTCAGAATGATTGTAATACCTTTTCTATATTGTCAAATGGACTATATATCTACAAAGACTTCTTCCAATCAGAAGAAGAAGTCACCCATGGATCAGATGTGCCTAGGACTCTGAAGCAAAGTAAAGTGGAAGGCGTTCCCGCTCTTGTGGCAGAAGATTTATTTTATTTATTTATTTATCAATACATTTCTCTATTTATTTATCATGCATGCATGTATTTATTTAGTTATCTATTTATTTTGGACATGCACATGTTTTATAGTGATTCTTTATGATCAGAGGAGGGACTGTTGAGAAGGACATGAAATGGGGTGCCAGAGATCATATGTTTTTATGTTCACGGGGGGGATCCAAGATGGCGTTTGTTCGGTTGTGCTGATCGTCACGGCGATTTTTCATGGGCAAGAAGCGGAAGGCTAGAGGGGCAAAACAGCCTATAACCTTCTCTTGCTTCGACGCCTTTACTGGATTCCTTTTTTTCCCCCGGTGCCACGTCAGTGGACTGAAGGGGAGGAAAAAAGCCCGGCTGTGCGGAGGTTGGAGGAGGTGTCCTCGTCCTCCACTTCGGGTGTTGATCTTACCTCTCTGAGCTCTAACCAGGCCTTGAAGGTGCCCCGACCGAACAACGGCATCCCGGGAAGTCGGCTGGTGAGCGCTGAGTCGTCGGACTCCGCTGACAGGCAAAGCTTGGGCGTGGAGTGTGGCCTAAGTCCTGGAGCTCCCGGTGATCAGCAGCGGAGGGCAGAGGTTCCGACGGAGATGGCAGAGGGTGGTCTAGGTTTGATTCCTAGCCCTTCAGCTCCCAGTTCATCAAGGGATGAAGCGTTTATGCCTGTTTCTGTATCAGAGGTGGTCACTTCAGGCTCTACAGCTCTCCCGAAGGTGGTAACACTGGAGGAGATTTGGGCAGCGATCATGCAACTTCGAGAGGAGTTGGTTCCCTGGATGACTTCGTTGGCTGCACAGGTTTCTCTTAACACAGAAGATCTTAAAGACGCTGTGGTTAAAATAACTGCTTTACAATCTGAATTTTCTCAAAACCAGGTTAAAGTTGTGAATGTCGAAAATGAAGTAGTATTGCTTAAAAAAGTTTCTCATTTCACTCAATCCAAGTTGGAAATGTTGGAAAATGCAATCCGTATGACAAATATTAGTTTGGTTAATTTTCCTAGAATGTCTTTGATATCTGCAAGGGATATGTTTCGGAATTATATGAATGAGATTTTAGGTATTCCTCCTGAATCCCATCTCCCGGTAGTAAAAATGTATTATTTGCCAATTGGGAAAAGAGTGGAGAGGCAGGGAGTAGTTAGAGGATTATCTACTGTGGATGTTTTAAATATTACTGATATTTTGGAATCTTCACAAGAGGAGCAGGTTGTATCTTCTACTTTATTGGTTACTCTAGCATTATTATCGGATAAAGAGTGGCTTATGAAGTTATTTTTTAAAAACCGCCATATGTTGTTTAAAGGGCTGACTGTTCGAATGTTTCCTGATTTATCCAGGGAGACCCAGAAGAGACGTCGAGATTTCCTCCTTTTACGTCTGGGGATTCAACAATTGGGAGGGCTTTTTCTTCTGAAATTTCCTTGTAAATGCTTGATCAAGTATCAAGCTAATTCTTATATATTTTATGAGCCCTCCCAATTGTTGTCTTTCATCAATGCTCGACTCTCTGAAAGGGGTTCTGTTCCTTTGCCTGTTCCGGTTTGAGCATATGTCTATACCACTGATTAGTTTACCTGAATTTCCTTCAATATTGGTTGTTGTAATTTTTCCTATCATTGTATCCCCTCTATTTGAGGGCTAGAATGGGTTGGACCTATAAGATTGTTTCCTGTTATTTGGTTATATTGTTTTATATTGTTTTGCATGGTATTCACCCAATTACTGAATCAAGATGTTTTCTTGATATTTAGGTATATAATTTCAAAAAATTTAAATAAAAAAAAAGAAATGGGGTGCCAGAGCCCTTTGAAAGGGTTAATATGGAGAATGGCTTACAATTTGCTAACAATCTGAAGCCTGGAAGTTTGGAAATCACTAGCAGTCTGGAGAGATATGTGTACCCAAAACCAAGGGCATGTTTAGCAGAATGGGATAGAATGTTTTTGCTTCTCCTAATTCAGCTGAGCAATATGTCTGTGCTTACTTTGACCTATAACATGACTTGTAACACGTAGATAAACAAAGGTGATGCTGAAGCTTGACGTAGAGCTGAATTTGTACCAGCTAGCAGTTTTCTCTCAATAAATGAGGTGCTCTGGCCTAGTGAAGATGAGGTGATGTACATGAACTGCGCAAGTTTGCAGGACTGGGGGTCCCCTCCCCTTCAGGCCTTAAGTAATACTATTTTTATATGATTCTCTGTGTATGTATGCTTATTTATTTGTTTTGAACTTAGAGAATTAAAGTCAAGAACTGAGGTCAGTTATCTGGTAGCCCGGTGAGATGTAGGCAACGGGTAAAGAGATGATACATACTGCACCTCACCGAGTTGCTGCCCCTTCCCCTTAGAGGGAGTATTCCCTAGACCCCCTGCCTTACAACTTGCTTCAGGAGGTCATCTCCTGCCCTGCCCTGTTTGCTGAGCTAGCCATCAAGCTGGCAGGTCAGACAGGAATTCTACTTCAAGTACTTCCTGGTTCCCAAGAAGACGGAGGGGGGTTTCGGCCCATCTTTGATCTCCGAGACCTCAACCCCTACTTCGTGCAAGAAACGTTCAAGATGGTCTCGTTGGGGACCCTGGCTCCCCTACCTACAAAAGGATGATTGGCTATGTTCCTTGGATCTCAAGAATATGTACACGCAAATTCCAATCTATCTCACTCACAGAATATACCTCAGGTTTGTCCTCGGGGACCGTCACTTCCAGTACTGAGTTCTTTCCTTCAGGCTGGCATCGGCACCCCAAGTCTTCATGAAGTGCCTCATGGTCATAGCTGCCTATCTTTGTATCCTGAGGGTCTTTGTCCTCCCCCTACTTAGACGACTGGCTCATAAAGAGTTCCACTCCAGACAGCATTCGGCAGCCAGCTCCCGCCTGACCATCCAGGTACTCATCATTTGGGGTTCGTGATCAACTACCCCATCTCACTTCCAGCCCTCACAGGAGCTGGAGTTCATAGGAGCCCTTCTCAACACCACTTGGGCTCGGGTTTTCCTTCCAATGGACCGCCTGCATAGATTGATGGCAGTAGTCAGTGACATCCGGCAGAAGTGCTACATGACAGCCTGGGGGCTGCTGAAGGTCCTTGGCCACATGGCCTCGATGGTACATGTCAGCCCCTGGCTTGCCTAGCCATGTGGCAAGCTCAGTGGATATTGAGTATGCAGTGGCAGCAGGCCACTGGCTGCCTACGGGATCAGGTGGCAGTCACCATGCCTCTCGCCCAGTCCCTGGTGCTGGTGGGTGGAACCATGGAATCTGTTCAGAGGTCTTCTGTTTCAGGCGCCATCCCAGAGAACACTGATGTTGGATGGATCCAAGCTGGGCTAGGGTGCTCATCTATATGGTCTGTGCACCCAAGGTTTATGGTCCTCGCAGGAAAGCCTTCACCAGATCAACCTCTTGTTACTGCAGGCCATTGTGAATTGGCCATTCCAGGTGCAGTTGGCCAACGAGGTGGTGCTAATCCAGACAGATAACCAGGTGGCCATGTACTAACATCAACAGACAGGGCGGCACAGGATCTTACCTCCTCTGAAAGTTGCGGGTTGGATCTTTCAGGCGTGGAGCACCCCTGCGATAGATCTGTTTGCCACTCTGCACAATGTCCAAGTGGGCCAGTTCTGCTTCAGAGTGGCTTCCAGTGATCGGCTGGTGCTGGATGCCTTTCTCCTCCACTGGGGAATGGGCCTGCTTTATATGTACCCCGCTATTCTGCTGGTGGCAAAGACCTTGCTGAAACTTCAGGTTAACAGAGAAATAATGATCCTCATCGCCCTGTAATGGCCCAGGCAGCTGTGGTTCTCTCTGCTGCTTCAACTCTTTTAGCAGGAGCCTCTGCATCTGGGCTCTGTCTCATATCTCATCTCTCTGGAGGATGGGACCTTGCTGCACCCCAGTGTCTGGTCCCTGGCCCTCATCGTCTGGATGCTGAGAGGGTAGTCCTCTCGGAGATCAACCTGCCTGAGAATGTCATGGAAGTACTGTTAGCCTCCCGCAAGAATTCCACACGCAGGTTGTATGCATTTAAGTGGTGTAGGTTCTCCTCCTGATGCGCTGATAGAGCTTTGGATTCCTTCTCCTGCACAGTTGACTAGTTGCTTGAGTATCTACAGCACCTTTCGGACTCCGGTCTCAAGTCAAACTCTAACTCTAAATAACTTCTCATTCAACCTGTTCAACAGAGTTAAAATATCTGAAAGAATTCTCCAGTTGATCTCAGATCAATACGTGCATCACTCTCACGTTTCAAAGAAACTTCAACGGTGTGCCGATTTCACATCAAGGATCTGCTGAGTTTTCTAATTATTATGTCAAATACATTTGCCAGTAGTTTCAAATTAGCAATGTAGTTTCAAGTTAGCAATGCAACTGGGCTCCAAGCTCGAATGTTGTAAATATAAAAAATACTTAGCTTAGTAATCAAAATGGGGCCCAGCACACTTCAGCATAGAAAGTTTGTTGCTACTTGGCTATTGTCCAAATCCCAACGCTAATAATTTTGGCGCCTTGCGTTTCACACTGAGGCGGTTCGTCAGGGGAATTAAGGATCTCATGAAAATCTCATGATAAATGCTGCCCACGTTCCACTAAAAGATCTTCTTGTCTTTACTGAAAGATCATCGGAAAAGACTCTGACAGAGTTTACCTGAGTGCGATCAGGGCCTATCATCATGGCTCAGAGGGGAAGCCCATCTCCGCTCAGCCCTTGGTACTTCGTTTCATGTGGGGCTTGCTCCTCTTTAAGCCTCCTTTCAAGCCCCCTGCAGAAACTTGGGATCTCAACATGGTTCTCGCGCAGCTTTTGGCAGCTCCTTTTGAGCCGCTTGCTTCCTTTCCTTTGAAATTTTTGACCTGGAAGATCTTCTTCCTAGAGGCAGTGACTTCAGCAATGAGCTCCAGGTCTTGGTAGCTCACCCGCTGTACACTAGGTTCCACCACAACAGGGCGGTCTTGCGAACACATCCATGTTTCCTGACCAAGGTGGTCTCCGCTTTTCACCTGAATCAGTCAGCTGTTCTGCCAATGTTCTTCCCCAGGCCTCATGCCAACCAGGAGGAGACTGCACTATATATGCTGGACTGCAAGCGAGCTTTGGTCTTCTATCTTGAGTGCACAAAGGCTCTTTGAAGGTCCACCCAGCTGTTCATCTCCTTTGACCCCAGCAAACTGGGCACTGCCGTTTTCAAATGCATGCTGTCCAATTGGCTAGCAGACTGCATCTCTTTCACTTATGCCCAGGCAGTCCTGAGCCTTGACGGCCATGCCACAGCTCACAACATCCGGGCCATGGCTGCATCGATGGCCAACTTGCATGGGGGTCTCCATGGAGGAGATTTACAGAGATGCAACATGGTCTTCTGTCTACACATTCACAGCTCATTACTGTTTGGATGGGGATTCCCAACGAGACAGCAACTTCGGCCAGGCCATATTCTGGCATCTCTTTGGGACTTGGGTCCAACTCCTTCCAACTGGCCCTTCTGTCCATCCAGGCTACCAAAAAGAGACCTCTCGGTGAGGATGTCCATCCCCGATGCTGAATCAGTTGAGTCCCCTAGAGGCCATGGGATGGAGGCAGTGTCCTCTTGTGGATTGGGAACTGGTTAAAAGACAGAAAACGGACAGTAAGGCTAAATGGTCAATTTTCTAAATAGTGGAGTACTCCAGAGATCTCTGCTGTGCCCACTGCTTTTTAACATATTTATAAATGACCTGGAAATGGGAACAAGTAGTGAGGTGATCAAATTTGCAGACAACACAAAACAAATCAAAATTGTTAAATCACAAGAGGATTGTGAAAAATTAAAAGAGAACCTTGAGAAATTGGAAGACTGGATGTCCAAATGGCAGATGAATTTTAAGCTGGACAAGTGTAAAGTTATGCACTTAGGGAAGAACAATCTAAACCACAGTTACATAATGCAAGGTTCCACATTAGGAATCACCACCCCAGAAAAGGATCTAGGCATCACTGTGGATAATACATCGAAATCCTATGCTCAGTGTGCAGCAGTAGCCAAGAAATTGAAGTTATTTACCTGCAACTGGGGATCTCCAGGAACAAGCAGGAATGTAGTCTTCACATATGGGTATCGTCAGTACTGACGGAGCCCGCGTGGGAACGCTCCCCAGCATCCAATAGGAATGCTTTTGGGAGCACCCCACAGCACATGCGTGCTGCCTTCCCGCCTCTGTACCTCTCTCACTTCAGTTCTTCGTTTTCCGCGGAGCCGACAGGACGTGTACCCTGTCACTGCAGAAAATTTCCTTTTATTCATTGTTTTTTTGTGGTCGCATCTGCCTTCATTCAACGCCTACCGGTACCGCCGGTTCTTCTTCGTCTTTCTTTTAAAAACAAACAAACCCTTATATTTTCTTCAGGGGTCTTTCCCCTGTTTCTGGTGCTAGGTGCCATTTTGGGCACTAGGCCCACTTTTCTTCAGGCATGGAGAAACCAGCTAGTGGTTTCAAAAAATGCTCAAAGTGTGGCGGTACCATTTACGTCACCGACACCCATGATTGGTGTCTAAAATGTTTAGGTCCTGAACATTGTCCAATGGAGCGTCTCTCCTGCACAAGGATGACCAAAAGGGGCCTGCAGAATAGAGCTGCAAAACTTGGTACCCTTTTTGCCACAGATACGATGTCACTTGCATCAACATCCTCCAGGGCTTCATCTTCCTCCCATGGATCTCAGGTAACTAAACTTAAGTCTTCCAAGACTGGCCGGTCCTCGAAGGGTAAATCTCCTTCAAAGTATCGAGATGCCACTGGCGTTGCCCTCGAGGATAGTTCACTGGCAAAACAGCCCTGGCGGGAGTCTTTGGGCTCCAAAGCATTAACGGGACTCCAGGATGTTCTAGAGGCTTTCACCTCTGCAGAACTACTGGTGCCATGTTCTGGGATCGTAGCTGCTTCCACCGGTACCAACACCCAGGCATCAGCAGGAGCAATGGATAAAAGAATCCTCGCTATTGAACGTAGTCTAGCATCCCTCTAAGCAGCTTCGGTACCGCTAAGACCGCTACAGACGGTTCAACAGGTATCGGTACCGACAGTACCTGCTTAGACAGGACTGCTTCCCCCCCATGCCAAGCCTTGAGTCGGTATCGGGGATTAGGAACCGAGACATTTCAGTACCAACTTTGAGCGGTACCGATACCATGCGTTACAGAAGCACCTGGTACAGAGTGCCTTTGAGTCTTCCGATTCCGATGACTCTGACAATTCTACCGGTACCAGAGCAAACCTACTAGAGGATTCAACTCCTTCTCCTCAACACAGGATGTCTCCTCCAGAAGATATGTCCTTCCAGGATTTCATATGTGATTTAGCAAAGAGCCTTGCAATCACTGTGATTCCAGAAAAGGAACCTAGGGCAGAAGAATTAAGAATTCTACAATCCCTATGGGTCCCAAGGAGGCAGCTATTGTCACGCCGCCACCACTCGCCTCTAGCTAAGAGGGGCGTGGTTTTTTAGAGCAACTTTTTGCTGGCTGTATATGTGCATCAAACAGAAAGCTGTAGTAGTCGGGCTCCAAGGGGTAAGGCAAATGACAGAAATTTATTTTATACATACAAAGGTTAGTTCATACCACGTACAGGATATTTGCTCAGGGACTCTGAAGCAGAGCACTCTCCAAAAACAAACACAAACCCAAAAATGTCTGTTTAAAGGTTCTCCATAGTGCAGGATACACAGTCTTTAACAGCAAGGATAATTCCTTTTTTAGCCTTGCTGGATAAAGCACAAAACAAAATCACATTCACTGTCCGTGATAGTATAGCTTCTCTCAGCTTCAAAACCTTCAAGCAAGAAATATAACTCAGGGCACAAGAAAGCTTCGTTATAATTAGCTACTTTCTTACCCCAGTGTCCTTGTTCCAGCAGCAGAAAATTAACAAGCTTATCCCAGTTTCCAGGCTTGCCCTTTAGTCCCTGTGACCTTTCCTTTACCAACACGAGGGACTCACGGCCACCCAGCCTGTGGACTATGGGTTTCTTTTCCTGGCAAACTCTCTCTCAAGACTGGCTTGTTTTTTCCCTGTTCCTCAGGTTTAAAGCTTGGCACAAAGAACAGTCCATGGGAGTGTCCTCATTCAGCTTCACCTCAGGCTCTCCCAGCTGCATAGGCTCTGACTCCCCGTCCTGCTCACAATGCTCAGTTAGCCTCTCAGGGGATCTTGGAGTCTCTCCTGTTCCTGGCTCCAAACCCTCTTGCAGACGTGCTATATGCCAATTAGCACTCTCCTCTCTTGGAAGCTCAGTTCCTCTGCTCTGCTCAGCACCGGTCAAGCTTCCCTTGCTTGCAGCTGTGCCTCGGCTCGTGGCAGTCTGGCTTCCTGCTTCTCCTTCTCTCCTCTCATACTCTGGCCTAGGTTTATACTTCCAGGGCTCTAGCTTCAACCCCTCCCTACCCAGGTGATGGCAATCAGCCTGACTTCGGGCACCTGAGTGCTTGGAGCATTCACTGCCTAAGGGGTTCTGGGCTCTGTATCCTCTCCCCTTCATTCCACTAGGGGGAGCATGAAATGTGGGCCATGTGGAAGTTTTCTGATTCCTGGAGGTGTTTGTAGCTTTCCTACCCTGCCTCGGTGAAAGGGGGCCCTTTACTAGGGTGAATTCCCTGTCTCTTTGTCCTCCCCCAGACTCCGGATAGGCCTCCTTGCCACACTATGCTTCCCATTCACAAGATCTTACATGATCTGAAGTTGAGAATGTGGGAAACTCCTTTAACAATATCTTCACATTCCCGACGCCTTGACACTATGTACTGAGTGCCAAGTTGTCCTGGTTTTCAAAAAACTCAGTTACCACACCATTCAATGGTAGTGGAATCGGCCATGTGAAGAATCAAGAGTGCTAAAACACATTCTTCTAATCCTCCAGGCCAGGAATCCAGGACACTCGATGCCTTTGGGGGTCGATGCTTTCAATCTTCCATGCTATCAGCCAGGATTAGTTCCTATATTCTTTATATGGGAATGTTCCTGGAAGAAGTCAGAAAAGACTTACTCATTAGCCCTTGTGTCTCTGAGGAAAAAAGAGCAGACTATCTTATTCTGGTCAAGCACGCCCAGAATGTCTCTAAATTCATGAACCGTGCTACCTTTGATTGTTTTGAATGTATTAGCAGAACCTCTGCTATATCCATAGGAGCACGTCGTATTGCTTGGCTTCAAGCATCAGACTTAGAACAGTGGGTACAAGAAAAGCTGGGAAACATTCCTTGTACAGGAGAAAATCTCTTTGGCAAGGACTGGCAGGACAAGGCTAATCAGCTTGAATCTGAAAATACTACCTTGAACAGACTAGCAAAGTCTACAGCCAACCCAGCAAAGAAGAAAACATTCAAAAAACACTTTTTCAGCAAGAAAAAGAAGCCTTACCCATCTTACACCCATCAAAGCCACTGTCCGCTTCATGTTCCCCAGAAGGGGCAACAACAGAACAGACAGCAAAGAAAGCCGCAAGCTCAAAGAGCTCAACCGGCCCAACAGACCCAGCCCTCTCAAGGTCTTTGACTTCTACCTAGAGAACTTAGTCATTCTGCCCCTGAAAGGTCCAAAACCCTTAACCATTCCAGGAAGACTATGCTATTTTGCCAAAAGATGGCAACAAATAACATCAGAAAACTGTCCATTGTACGACTGGGGTACAAGCTTCATTTTCTCAACTTGCCCCACCTACAATAATAAAACAGTTCAATTCTCAAGCCCCTGCCACCAACCTCTTGTGGCAGGAGGTCACATCACTTCTCGCTCAAGGAGCAATCGAAGAAGTACCCATATCCCAACAGGGTTCGGGGTTTTACTCCCCTTATTTTCTTATTCCAAAGAAGACAGGGGGACACAGGCCTATCCTAGACCTCAGAGAATTAAACAAATATTTGTTCCAAGAAAAGTTCAAAATGATCTCCCTTGGGACACTCCTTCCATACCTTCAAAGTCAGGATTGGCTATGTTCTCTAGATCTAAGAGATGCGTACACGCATATTCTCATCCACTCAGATCACAGGAAGTTCCTTCGATTCCTGGTCCAAGGAAGACACTTCCAGTACAGAGTTCTTCCTTTCAGATTGGCCTCTGCTCCAAGAGTCTTCACAAAATTCATGGCAGTGGTAACAGCATTTATGAGAACTCTGGGAATATTCGTCTTCCCTTACTTGGACGATTGGCTCAATCAAGCATCGACAGCTTCAGAGGCCAGCTTCGCTCTTTCTCGAGCAATGAGCATTCTTCAATACTTGGGACTGGTCATAAACCTCCCAAAATCTCATCTCACCCCCTCTCAGACTCTCAAATTCATAGGGGCTCGTCTAGACACACGGCAGTCAAGGGCTTTCCTGCCACAGCCACGCTGTCTAAAGATAATACAACTAGCATCTCAAGCATCCATGAAGGTGTTCCTTACTGCTCGAGAGATGCTTCAACTTCTGGGACATATGGTATCCACTGTTCATGTGGTTCCCTATGCTCACCTCCACATGCGAGCAGCCCAGTGGACCCTATCCTCTCAATGGTCACAGGTCTCAGGTCAGCTAATGGACAAGAACAGAAACACCACACATTGTCCCTGCAATGGTGGCAATCTCTGGAAAACCTCCTTGTAGACTCTTCTTTCCAGCAGCCTCTATACCAGGCCACCCTAACAACAGATGCGTCCAAGATGGGTTGGGGGGCCCACTTGCACAATCTGTCCACTCAGGGTCTCTGGACCCCACAGGAGGTTTCCCTTCACATAAACCTCCTAGAGTTAAGAGCCATCTTCAATGCTATTCAAGTCTTTCAGGCCTATCTCAGCAAAAAGACAGTTCTGGTCCAAACCGACAATCAGGTAGCTATGTTCTATGTGAACAAGCAAGGCAGAACAGGCTCTCTGTCACTATGCAACGAAGCTTTGCGACTATGGGCCCTCGCCAGAGAGTTGCAAATTCACCTGTTTGCAGTATACCTTCCGGGCATTCAAAACTTATGGGCAGACAGACTCAGTCGAATACTGCTGCCACATGAGTGGTCCCTCCACTCATACCAGCTTGCTCGAGTCTTTCAAACCTGGGGAACACCAGATATAGACCTCTTTGCAAGTCCACAGAATCCCGGCTCACAAATGTCAGGCAAGAGATGCTTTCCTACTCCACTGGGGTCAGGACTTCCTCTATGCCTTCCCACCCATTCCTCTCATTCCCAAAACTTTATTCAAACTTCAGAGAGACAGAGGTCGTATGATACCCATAGCTCCACGTTGGCCACGACAAACGTGGTATCCTCTTCTTCTGCATCTCTCGCAAACCACTCCCCTGGAATTGGGGAATGCTCCAGATCTTCTGTCTCAGGAGGACGGATGCTTACTGCATTCCAGTCCCCAGTCCCTACATCTCAGGGTCTGGTTACTGAAAGCCTAGAATTCCAGGATATTGACCTTTCTCAACAAGTAAAGGATATCCTTCTGGCTTCCAGAAAATCTTCCACAAGACGTTCCTATGCTTTTAAGTGGAAAAGGTTCTCTGTCTGGTGCTCACAAAAGGGACTTAACCCCCTTTTGGTGCCTGTAGAGTCGCTACTAGAGTATCTCCTCCAATTATCAACTTCTGGTCTTAAGACCAATTCAGTGAGAGTCCATCTTAGTGCTATTGCTGCTTTTCATAAACCTTTTGATGGACAACCTATTTCCTCTCATCCACTTATATCAAGATTTATGAGAGGTCTACTCTTAACAAAACCTCCCATTAAACCACCACTTGGCATGGGATCTGAATCTTGTTCTTGGTCAGCTTATGAAACCGCCCTTTGAACCTTTAGCCACTTCAAACCTAAAGTTTCTTTCATGGAAAGTCATTTTCCTAATTGCCATCACTTCTGCAAGACGCATTAGTGAACTACAGGCGTTAGTAGCTGACCCTCCTTATACAAAGTTCCACCATGATAAAGTAGTCCTCAGGACTCATCCTCACTTTATGCCAAAGGTGGTTTCGCCTTTTCATTTAAACCAGTCAGCTTATCTTCCTATATTCTTCCCTAGGCCTCATGCCTCTAGTGCAGAAAGAAATCTTCACACATTGGATTGTAAAATAGCTTTAGTCTTTTATCACCAAAGAACTAAGCCACATAGAAAATCTTCTCAGCTTTTTGTGGCTTTTGACTCTAGTCATTTGGGACTTCCAGTTTCCAAAAGAACTCTGTCAAATTGGATTGCAGACTGCATATCCTATACTTATCAGAGTAAAGGACTTTCTCTCGAGGGCCATGTCACCGCTCACAATGTGAGAGCAATGGCAGCCTCAACGGCTAATCTTCGTTCTGTGTCTATTGATGATATCTGCAGAGCAGCCACTTGGGCTTCGGTACACACCTTCACAGCACACTACTGCTTAGACAAGGACTCCCGTAGGGATGTCTCGTTTGGCCAGGCTGTTCTCCAACATCTCTTCCATACTTAATACAACTCCTACCCATCGTCCACAGGTTGGATGCCAGAGGTCCATGGGAGGAAGCATGACCCATCTCACCTGGGTTCGCAGCTTGCTGGGGTCACCCCTTGGTATCTTTCAGCTGGGGAGTCCCCATATGTGAAGACTACATTCCTGCTTGTTCCTGGAGATAGCGTAGTTATGCACCTGTAACAGGTGATCTCCGGGAACAGCAGGAATTTAGTCTTCACAACCCACCCACCTCCCCTAGGAGTTGTCTCTATCTTTTTCTCTACTTCTCTCCTTTGGTCTCAGCTATAAATTCAACTGAAGTGAGAGAGGTACAGAGGCAGGAAGGCAGCATGCATGCGCTGTGGGGTGCTCCCAAAAGGGTTCCTATTGGACAGTGGGGAGCGTTCCCACACGGGCTCCGTCGGTACCGACGATACCCATATGTGAAGACTAAATTCCTGCTGTTCCCGGAGATCACCTGTTACAGGTGAGTAACTATGCTTTCTCCATGGATAGCAGAATAAATCACCACCATTATGTGTGGCTGATTATAGAGCCGGCCCTATGTATGTGCGAGAATGTTGTTGGCTCAGGGCCCTGTGCCAACCTCAAGCTGCAACGAAGTAGGGTCTGTGCCTCCATTTTCCTGTGCTGCCAATTAAGAGCTGTGGGCACACAATCTCTGTAAACAGACACAGGAGCATGTTTCTTTCTTACCTCAGCTGTGCAGCCTCAAAAGCCACCAGACCACGGCCTTTCTAAACTCAGTAGAAAGCATTTCCTGTTTCTTGCAAGAAACAGGAAAATCGTAGTTACTTACCTGTAACAGGTATTCTCCGGGGACAACAGGAATCAGTCCTCATATATGGGAGATGTCACCACACATGCGTGGTCCCCTTCCCGTCCAAGGGTGCCATCATGCTCAGTCAGATGACATAGCTAAAAGACGGCAAGAATAAAAGATGGTAAAGAAGCAACTTCAAGGAGAGGAGGGAGGATTGTGAAGACTGATTCCTGATGTCCCCGGAGATCACCTGTTACAGGTGAGTAACTACGCTTTCCCCAGGAACAAGCAGGAAGTCAGTCCTCACATATGGGACTCCCCAGCTATAGGCAACCGAAAGCCCATAGCAAAAACAGGGCTCTTTCATGGGGAGCCAGCAAGCAGCAGCAATTGAGTCTGTGCCGATAGTCACAGTAGGCCCTCTGCGTCCGATGAACCAGCACTCCGTTAGCCTGAACACAGAAGGATGGGAGGGTAGGAATTGCCTAAACCCCAAAAAGGTTATGGAGCACAGCCCGGCCAAAGGCACTATTCCATCGGGACTCTCTTTCCAGGCAGTAATGGGCTGCGAAGGTATGGACTGAAGACCAGGTGGCGGCACAGCAGATGTCCACCATCGGGACAGAGTGCAAGTTTGCCACCGAGGCCACCATGGCCCTGACAAGGTGCACCATGACGCGGCCTTCCAACGGGAGCCTCGCCTGCTCGTAGGCGAGGGCGATACAGTCTGCCACCCATGTGGACAGCATACGCTTGGTCACCGCCTCCCCCAGCTTACTAGGGTCATAGGAAATGAAAAGCTGAGAAACTTTGCAGTGGCCCTGAGTATGTTGGATGTAGAAGGACAAAGCCCTCTTACAGTCCAAGGTATGAAGGATCGTCTCCACCCGAATGGAGTGAGGTCTTGGAAAGAAGGTAGGGAGCACCACTTCCTGGTTGAGGTGAAAGGGTGACACTACCTTCGGCAAGAATTTGGGGTGTGTGTGAAGCACCACTCTGTTCTTGTAGAACCTGGTATAAGGCACCTCCGCCACAAGGGCCTGGAGCTCGCTAACTCTGTGAGCGGAGGTGAGCGCAACCAGAAAAGCCACCTTTCAAGAGAGGTAATGGTTGCTGGAGGGCGAACCGGGGGCTTCGATAAGAGCAGGCCCTGAAGAAAACGGGTCACCAAAGGTTGGACTGAGAGGGGATTTGATCATAAAGGAACAAAAGTGGATCTTTGATTTAGGTTCAATGGTGCCGGTAGGTCTTAATGGTTATATAGACTGGAAAGCCTGCGTTTAATTCATTTTAATCTAATTTAATTCCAGTTAATTTCTGATTAAGGTTTTTAGACTTTAGCGATTTTCTTTGGGTTTAGTTTAGAAGTTTTTTTGAAGTTTTTTTCGAAGTTTGTCGGTCTTAGTAGGGATAGTGATGAAGAAGGAGCTGTGAGATCTCACTATTTTCCAGAGGAAGTTCCGGTTTGACGTAATTTCTGAGTGGGGTTTCCCCAGTAATGACGTAAAAGTGATTATAAACCGATTTCCTTTGGAATTTAAATAGGCAGGCTACATTGGGACCCCGCATTCGCGGCGTCTTTTGGAGACTTAGATACAGCCCTAGAAACATTAGGGCAGTTAAACGCGGGCAGCATAGCCACTTCTTATATGGTAAGTGTTTTCCAGATATAGTAAAAATAAGAGGATGTGGGAGAGAACTTAGAAAGTTATGAGTTTTGGGTGATTTGTTGTTTTTAACTTTCAGGTTGGTACGATCTACATACCCCTGAAGAAATGTAATGTGAAACGCGGGAACAGTACTGTATGGTGGCGTTGGGATAGCGTAGTTACTCACCTGTAGCAGGTGTTCTCCAGGAGCAGCAGGAATCAGTCCTCACATATGGGTGACGTCGGCGCCGACGGAGCCCTCGCGGAGCAATTTTCCCCAGCTTTCAAAGAAAGCCTTTGGGAATTGCAGCGCGCATGCGCGGTCCTCTTCCCGTCCAAGGGTGCCATCTTGCCCAGTCAGATGACATAGCTAAAAGACAGCAACAAATTAGCAAAAAAGAAAGCATAGAACTGCAACTCCAAGGGGAGGAGGGAGGGTTGTGAGGACTGATTCCTGCTGCTCCTGGAGAACACCTGTTACAGGTGAGTAACTACGCTTTCTCCAGGACCAAGCAGGAAGTCAGTCCTCACATATGGGACTCCCAAGCTTAAGGCTACCGGAGACCCTAAGCACAAAAAGGAGCTCCCTCAAGCTCAGTAGCCCAGAAGGAAGGAATCTTCTCTGAATACGTCTCCAACCGGTAGCCCAACATCGGGGATGGAGGGTAGGAGTTGCCTATACCTCGAAGAGGTTACGGAGGACTGCCTGTCCGAAAGCACTGTCCCTGTGGGACTCCCTCTCCAGGAGTAATGGGCCGCAAAAGTCTGGCTTGAAGACCAAGTAGCGGCCCGGCAGATGTCTGCCAATGGAACAGAGCGGAGGTAAGCCACTGACGTAGCCTTCGCCCGAACACGATGGGCCGTGACCCGACTTTCCAACGAGAGGCCGGCTGCCTCGTAAGCCCAAGCGATACAGTCAGCAATCCAGATGGACAGAGTACGCTTGGAGACAGGGAGCCCCAACTTATTGGGGTCATAAGAGATGAAGAGCTGAACAGTCCTTCTGTGCTCCCGCGTACGGTCAAGGTAGAAGGTTAACGCCCTTCTACAGTCCAGGGTATGCAGGACAATTTCAGCTCGGCTGGAGTGTGGCCTGGGAAAGTAGGTCGGAAGCACCACCTCCTGGTTGATGTGAAAAGGGGAAACCACTTTGGGAAGAAACTTAGGGTGAGTCCGTAGGACTACCCGGTTCTTGTAGAACCTAGTGTAAGGAGGATCAGACACCAGGGCCTGCAGCTCACTAACGCGTCTAGCAGAAGTGAGGGCCACCAAAAACAATGTTTTCCAAGAAAGAAAACGAAGAGGACAGGTAGCCATAGGCTCAAAAGGCGGACAGGTAATCCGCTGTAAAACCACATTGAGATCCCAGTCCGGGGCTGGTGGGCGCAAAGGTGGTTTAAGGAGAAGGAGGCCTCTGAGAAAACGAGCCACTAGAGGGTGGCTAGAAAGAGGTCTGCCATCCACCGGCATGTGATGCGCAGAAAGAGCACTGAGGTGGACCTTGACCGAGTTGGACTTAAGTCCAAGATTGGCGAGGGAAAGCAAGTACTGCAAGACCACTGATGCTAAACAGGAGAAGGGATCTTGAGACTGCTGAGCACACCAGACGGAGAACCGACGCCACTTAAGAGCGTAGGACTTCCGGGTGGAGGGCCGCCGGGAGGCCAAGATGACCTCCTCCACATCAGGAGGCAGGCAGAGGGGAGCAAGGACTACCCTTTCAGCAGCCAGGCCATCAGATGAAGGGACCGGAGGTTGGGGTGCAGGAGAGTCCCCTGATCCTGTGACAGGAGGTCGGGCTGAAACCCCAGAGGAAGAGGGGTGTCCACCACCAGCTGCATTAGAAGTGGGAACCAAGGTTGTCTCGGCCACCGGGGAGCCACTAGGATCATCGAGGCTTTGTCCCTGAGAACTTTGAAGAGTGTCCGAGACACCAGCGGCATGGGAGGAAAGGCATATAAGAGGCCTGTGGACCAAGGAATCAGAAAAGCATCCGCCGCTACTCTGAGAGGATGCGGTTGTCGAGAGCAGAATCTGGGAAGTTGCCGGTTCAGAGGACTGGCAAACAGATCCATGGTGGGGAGGCCCCACTTGAGAAAGATCCGCTGAACCACCATCGGATCCAGCCTCCACTCGTGTGGCTGGAGGATCCTGCTGAGCTTGTCGGCCAGGTAATTTTCTTGACCTGGGAGATAGACAGCTTTGAGGATGATGCCGTGGTGGACGGCCCAAGAGCATAGTTTTTGCGCCTCCTGACAGAGAAGGGAGGAACCTGTTCCGCCTTGTTTGTTCACGTAGAACATCGCAACCTGATTGTCTATCTGTATCAGCACCGACTGGTGAGAAACCAGGTGAGAGAATGCTTTGAGCGCTAGGCGGATGGCTCTGAGCTCCAGGAAGTTTATCTGCTGAGCAGACTCCCAAGGAGTCCAGAGACCTTGAGTACATGTCCCTTGGCAATGTGCTCCCCAACCCAGGAGAGAAGCAGCGGTCGTAAGGACCTGAGAATGCTGAGGGGGCTGAAAAGTCACTCCTAGTACTAGGTTTGGCAGATGAAGCCACCATTGTAGAGAAGAGACCAGCTGGTCGGAGATCTGTACGGAGTCCGCTAGGCTCCCAGTGGCCTGATGCCATTGTGTGCGAAGGCACCATTGAGCAGGTCGCATGTTCAGGCGGGCATTGGTGGTCACATGGAGCGTGGAAGCCATATGGCCGAGCAGTCTCAGAAATTGCCTGGCCGAGACCAGGGCATTGCTGTGAAAGTGGCTGGCGAGATCCATGAGCCGCTTGGCCCTGTCCAGAGGGAGGAAGGCCCGCGCCTGAAGAGTGTCCAACCTGGCGCCGATGAATTCGAGATTTTGAGAGGGGAGCAAAGTGGACTTTGCGAAATTTATGACAAATCTCAAGTGCTGGAGTAGAGTCACAGTGCGATGAGTGGCCTGAGTGGCCTCTTGGGAAGACTGGGCTCTGATGAGCCAGTCGTCCAGGTATGGGAACACAAAAAGGCCTTGAAGTCTTAGATAGGCCGCCACCACTGCCAGGCATTTGGTGAACACCCTGGGGGCGGAGGATAGGCCAAAGGGCAGTACTCTGTACTGGTAATGATTTCCTCCCACAACAAACCTGAGATATTGTCTGTGGTCTGGATGAATAAGGATATGAGTATACGCATCCTTTAGATCCAAGGAGCATAGCCAGTCGCCCTGCTGGAGGTAGGGCAGCAGGATTCCAAGGGTAAGCATCTTGAACTTTTCCCTTGCCAGGAACTTGTTGAGGTTTCGCAAGTCCAGGATGGGTCTGAGGCCTTCTGTTCTTTTTGGTATCAGAAAGTACCTGGAGTAAAACCCTTGACCCTTCAGGTGGTGGGGCACCGGTTCCACAGCCTGTTCCTGAAGGAGACTTGCTAACTCCTGAAGGAGTAAGTCCTTGTGCAGAGGGAGTCTCGGAGGCTCCCCTGGAAAGTAGGAGGGAGGTACCTGGTGAAAGTGAAGAAGATTTTATTTTATTTATTTATTTATTTAACAGCTTTTATATACCGCACTTTTGATATCAGCGCGGTTTACATTTTAACAAATTTTGTACTTAAACATAAAACAAATGTTAAGTTTACAGAGAACAGGGAATAAAAACATGGATAACAGGGATTAACAATTAACAGATATTTTCAATTATTTACAATAGGTTCTTAAATGCTCGAGCTCTAAAGGTAGGGTTTGTGAGGCTTGGTCTAGATCAAGTGGTAAGGTTTCGGGAGCTTATTTGACTAGCCGTGATCAATGGTCTGTGTGTGAGGGGGGTCAGTATATTGTGAGAAGTGTTGTAGGAAGAGATGTGTTTTTATGGATTTTCTGAACTGGGACAGGTCTTTTTGTGATCTAATACTAGGTGGAAGCGTGTTCCAGCATCTAGGGGCGAAGGAAGAGAATGCTCTTAAAGTGGTTGTTTGAGTGAGTTTTTTGCTGTCCTTTGGGACTGTTAGCATGTTCTCTGTTACAGAACGTCTAGATCTGGTGTTCTGTGTGTGATGGAGGAGATCAGATAAGGAGGATGATGAGATATGGTGGAATGCTTTGAAGGTCAGGATGAGAGCTTTGTATAAAATCCTGCAAGCTAGTGGGAGACAGTGGAGGTCAAATAGGATGGGAGTAATATGTTGGCTTTTTGGGGATCCATGAAGAACTCTGGCCGCTGTATTCATGGCCAATTGAAGCGGGTTTAGAGTGCTCTTGGGTAGGCCATGAAGAACGATATTTGCATAGTCAAAATGAGGAGTGACTAATGCCTGGAAGGTTGTACGGAAGTCAGATGGTTCAAGCATAGGTCTGAGGTGTCGAAGAGTCCTGATTTTGTAGTAAATGGCTTTTACAGTATTTTTTATGTGATCTTTGAATTCAAGTCGCTGGTCAAGTATAACACCCAGATAACGTATTGAGGTTTTGAGTGGTAGATCAGCATCTCGTGTTCTTAGAGTTGGTGGGGGAGAGAAGTCTTTGTTTCTAGTGACAATCAGGACTTCGGTTTTTTTTAAATTGATTCTGAGGTTTTGTGAGAGTAGCCAATCTGATATCGAGTTGAAGCAGGTGATTAGTGTAGTGTAGTCAGGTTTTAATATATTAATTGGAGTGAATAAGAGCACGTCATCTGCGTAGATAAGACATGATATTCCGAAAGAGCGGGAGATGTTGCAGAGAGGTTGCATATAGATGTTAAATAGAAGGGCTGAAAGGGAGGAACCTTGCGGAACTCCTTGCTTCTGATGAAAAGGTTGAGATGTGGTATCACCAGTCCGTACTTGTTGCCAGCGATCTTCTAGGTAAGATCTGCACCAATTCAGTGCCGTTCCTTGAATTCCTTTTTCGTAGAGCCTGGTGAGTAGTTGGTTGTGGTCAACAGAATCAAAAGCTGCTGCTATGTCTAGGAAGATCATGGCGACTCCATTTCTGATATTGTCTGTTGTATTAATGAGTGTGTTCAATAGGGAAGTTAGGAGGGTTTCGACTCCGTGGGCTTCCCTGAAGCCATGTTGGTTTGGATCTAGTGGGGCCTCGGAATCAATGTGTTGTTGAATTTGTCTGAGAACGACTTTTTCTAGGATCTTGGCTAGTAGAGGAATGCTTGAAATTGGGCGATAGGAGTCTTCCTTTTTCGGATCCAGTTTGTTGTTCTTCAGTAGGGGACGGATGGAGGTGTGCTTGAGAGCTGTTGGAAATATCCCGGATCTAAGGGACTGGTCAGCTAATGCTGATATGTATGGGCTAAGTTGTGTTTTAAGTGATTTGATCCAGTAGGCTGGACATGGATCATTTGGAGCTGTAGTGGCGTTGATGGATGTAATAATTTCTTCAATAGACTTTGGAGTTGGAGATGAGAAATTATTGAGTATGAATTGGACGTTGGAAGGTTGCTTGGTTACATTTGTGGTTGCTTCAGTGATCTTGATTGCCTTGGATTGGATGTAATCAGCATATAGTTGTGGGTGTATATATTCCTGTTGTGGTGAGGGAGGTTCAGTGGTTAGGGATTTTACTATTTGGAAGAGATCTCTTGGTTTGTTGAGGGAACGGCTAAGTAGCTTTGTATGGTGTTCTCTTCTCTTTTCCCAGGTTAGCTGGCGATGGGACTTCAAGTTGGCTAGGTAAATGGACTGGTCATGAGGGTTTAGGGAGTGTCTCCATTTCTTCTCTAGTCTCCTCAGTTGTTGTAGGGAGGTTCGTAACTCTGAGGAGAACCATGGTGCGTTCTTTTTCTTGGTGATAGAAGAGTTGGTAGAGGTTTTATCATGTGTAGTGGTAGGTTGCGCTGATAGTCGAAGAGCATTGTTCCAGTTTGATACAGTGTCATCGATGTTGTTAGGTATAGTGGAGAGTTTTGGCATGGTAAGGGAGGTGATTGTGTCCATGTTGAGAGGTTGGAATCTTGCTGGTTTTGGTGGTGGGTAAGCATCAGGTGACTTGTTTGGAAATTCGGTAGATGGAATGATGAATGAGATAAGTTTGTGATCAGACCAGGGGACTGGGGTTGATAGGGGTTCGGGTTGGTTTATCAGATTCGGGTGTGCTGATGGTGCAAATATGAGGTCGAGGAGATTTCCTTGTTTATGAGTGGATGTTTTTACAATTTGATCGTAGTGTAAGTTAATCATGGCATCAAGGAAGGAGGTGGACACTGAAGGTGGTGTGGAGGCAAGGTTAAAATCTCCAAGGATCCAGTTAGGTTTGTTGATATCCGATGGGTTGATGGCAATATCAATTATGGTTGAGAGATCATCAGCTGGAGCATTTGGGGCTCTGTAGATGAGGTTTATGGTGTTGCTATTATTGGAGATGGATAGCGTATTTGTGTGGTTTGTGGCATTGGTAGATATCACGTGATATTTCAAATCTGTTCTTGCTATTATGCAAACTCCTCCTCCCTTTCTGTTTTCTCTGTTGCAGGTATAGATGGTGTAGTTAGGTGGGGTAAGATGGTTCATTAGGACATTGTCGGTATTAGAAAGCCATGTTTCTGTGATCAGTAGGATGTCTAGTGTGAGGTTTGATATAAGGTCAATGATAGCTGGCCATTTGTTGCGGGCTGAGCGTGCGTTAATGAGAGCACACTTGAGATTCTGTGGGGTAGTTCTTGGATTTGGTTTCTTGTTGTTTGTATTTTCAAGAGTTACATATAGACAGTAGTTGTGCCTACTATAGTATATACTTTGTGGATAATTTTGATGGGGTTTCCTATTACGGGTTTGGTGAATAGGTATGGGGTTGATATCAGATGTTAGAGCAGAGGAAATATGTAGTATGCAAGAGAGGATGGAGAGGAGCAGGAGTGGACAGGTAATGGTAGCCATGGTGTAATTCTGGGATGGTAGAGAGGGTGTAGGTGCTTTGACTTGAGTGCTACTGGCCACAGTAATAAGTGAATGTTACTGACCACAGTAATAATTGAGTGCAACAGTATAAAGGAGAGACACTGGCAACAGTGATAAATTGCTACTGTAATGTTGATTGTGTAGCTTTGTGTAGTTGAGCTTATTGTGTTGGTAACATTAGTAGCAAATTTTTAGCAACATTTGTAGGGGGGGGGTCTAGCAACAATAGTCTTGGTAAGACCTTAACAATGATATCTAGATGTGTGGGAAGACTGTGATAAATTTAGGAACAGCTACTAGCAACAGAATTTATGACATCTACTGGCAACAGTAATACAATAGGAATCAGGCAGTTGTTATAAATGGTTGCAGGCAGCAAGAGGAGTTAGGCAGTGGTTGTAAAAGACTTACTAACAATAGTAGGTATCTATCAGTGGTGAGACAGGCAGTGTTGAATGACTTACTGGCAACAGTAAAGGTCAGACGGTTATAAATGAATTACAGGTAGCAGGAGAGGTTAGGCAGTGGTTATAAATGGCTTACTAACAATAGTAGGTATCAGTCAGTAGTTACAGGCGGTTAAGCAATAGTCTTTTAGGGTGATATATCAGTATAGGCTGGTTCAGTGTCGAGTATACTTGCTGCGTTTGAGTTTGTAGCTGGAAGGATGGAAGGATGATGATATGCGAGCTCAACCCTAGGGGAGCTCCAGCCGAAGAGGAAGTAGTGATTAGGCGTTGTTATGTTGTCTTCCGTGTCTCTGTTTAGTTCTTGTGTGTTCCTTATGGTCCTTAGTCTGGTTTCCACAGGGTGTTGCCTGGTGTTGCAGGAAGGAGCAGTCTTGTAGGCTAGGCGGGCTAGTTTGTTGCTGCCGCGTGGTGTTCAGTATAGGAGTAATAACCGAAGAAGTAAGAGCTAAGAGCCAGGGGAGCTTACTCTACACGATTGTCCTTGACGTCACCCTCTTTCGGTGCACAGGCGATCAGAGTTGTTGCCTTGATCTCCTGTCGTGCCACTCCTAAGGGCCACGCCAAAGGGCCCTCTGGCGAGGCCCTCAGGCGCGGGCCCGCCAGGCGCGGGCGCGCCCGATGGCGCGAAGCTTAAATAGGCTGAGGACTTACCCCGATTGGGTAGCGCTGGTCCAGAGGCCCCTCCCGCTGCTCGTAGCTCGATCCCCAGGGAAGGGGAGAGTTGCTGGTAGTGGCGGGGGTTTAAGGGGCCTGCGCCCGATGGCGCGAAGCTTAAATAGGCTGAGGACTTACCCCGATTGGGTAGCGCTGGTCCAGAGGCCCCTCCCGCTGCTCGTAGCTCGATCCCCAGGGAAGGGGAGAGTTGCTGGTAGTGGCGGGGGTTTAAGGGGCCTGCGCCCGATGGCGCGAAGCTTAAATAGGCTGAGGACTTACCCCGATTGGGTAGCGCTGGTCCAGAGGCCCCTCCCGCTGCTCGTAGCTCGATCCCCAGGGAAGGGGAGAGTTGCTGGTAGTGGCGGGGGTTTAAGGGGCCTGCGCCCGATGGCGCGAAGCTTAAATAGGCTGAGGACTTACCCCGATTGGGTAGCGCTGGTCCAGAGGCCCCTCCCGCTGCTCGTAGCTCGATCCCCAGGGAAGGGGAGAGTTGCTGGTAGTGGCGGGGGTTTAAGATAGCCCTTCCGAACTATGTGAAGTACCCAGGTATCTGTGGTGATGTTGGACCACCTTTGGGCAAAGTGGACCAGCCGGCCTCCTGTGCTGAGAGAAACCAGCTGAGGGGGAGAGGCTATGCTGATGAAGTCAAAAACCCCCACCCTGCTGAGCAGGGGCCGGTGGTGCAGGCTTGGGGGCTTGCTGCCTACGGGACCCATTATCCCGTCCCTTGGCCTGCTTACCCTGTGGGGGAGCTGCTGAGGCCTGATACTGAGGGTAGTATTTATAGGCAGCCGCCTTCCTCGGGTAAAAGGGCTTTTTCCCCGAGCCCTTCTTCTTTTGAGAAGGGGCAGAGGTCTTCCTTGAGAGACGAGTCCTGGTGAGAGTCTCGGTCTCGATCTGTGCAGCCTTCTCATCCATGGGCTTGCCAAAGAGGTTTTCACCTCTGCAGGGGACATCGACCAACTTGTCCTGCACCCATGGCTCGAGGTCGGACGTCTGAAGCCAAGCCTTGCGGCGTCCACCGATGCCGGCTGTGGCTACTCGAGCCGATGCCTCAAAACCATCGTAGGCTGCTCGAGAGATAAACTTTGAGCACTCCCGAATACCAGTTGACAAGGTTTGGAACCTCTGCAAAGGTTCGTCGGAGAGACCAGCAGAGAACCCGGCTATTTCTTTAGCCAGGTCCCGGAGATACATGCCCATGTAGAGCTGGTAGGTCTGGACTCGACAAGCAAGCATAGAGCCCTGGAAACACTTCCTACCGAGGGCATCCAGGCTTCGGGCCTCCCTACCGGGGGGCACCGAGGAGTGCATTTTTTGAATATTAAGTCTATGCATGGCCGATTCCACCACCATGGAATGGTGCGGTAGTTGTGCCTTTTGGAAGCCGGGGCTCTTGCGGACTCGATAAATGGAATCGACCCGCTTGCTTAACACCGGCGACGACGCCGGGCTCTCCCACATGCGGAAGAGAAGTCGTTCCAGCAGCGGAGGAACCGGTACAATAAAGACCTCCTTCGGGGGAGAGTCATATTGGAGGGCATCGAGCTCTTCGACTCAAGGCTCCTCCTCGGGATCCGCGGGGAAGGCCAAGGCCTTGGCCATATCTCGCACAAAGTCCGAGAACCGGGTATCCTCCGGGGGGGACCGTTTCCGAGGTTCGGACTCGGGGGAGTCCGATGGGACACACAGAGTCCGAAAGGAACCAGGTAACTCTTCGTCCTCGGATTCCCAGGCCGACTCCTCAGAGGAGGAGTCGAGCGGCTCCGGTCGGGCGGGCGTCGATGCCATCCGCCCCGACGCCGAGGGAGTCGGCGTCGACGACCTCGGTCCCGAACGGGAGGCCGAAGGAGACCGCGGCCGAGGATCGACTCAAGCCCTAATGGACTCGAGGATCGGCTCGGTCTCCAGGGTCGACTTGGAGGTCGACGTCCCGGTGGTCAGGGCAGAAGCACCGGCGAGGCCAGCGATCAATGCCCGCTGCTGGTCCATGAAGGCAGTCAGACTGCTCTCCAAGGCCGTCAACCTGAGTCCGAGCTCAGGAGACCCAGCAGCCCCCGACTCGGGCCCCGACGGCGTCGGGCCCGACGTCGGCTCCTTCAGAGGTGAGTCTACGAGGACAACAGTACTCACGTGAGCGGGCAAGTCCATCTCGAGACGAGGATGTTTGGAAGGCCTCTCCACCTCCGAGGACCCGGGACGGGAATCGGGGCTATGCGACCTGGCCCTCGAGAAACCAGGAGCGTCCACCGATCCCGCCCTCGCGGGTTTCTTCTTCCGATGATGTTCCCGGGTAGGAGACCCCCTTTCAGAGGAACTTTGGCGATGCTCAGGACCAGAGTCCCGAGACGTCGAAGCCTCTGACGAGGTCCGAGCCCGGCCGGAGTCAGAGAAGATACGTTCCCGCTGATGCTGCCGACTCCTCAACGCTTTTGAGGACATTTTGCCACACGGACCACAGATCATCGGGTCATGATCGGGTCCGAGGCAGCGGAGGCAGAAGTCGTGTGTGTCGGTAAGAGACATGAGTTTCTTACAGAGGTCACACTTTTTAAACCCGCTGGCAGCCATCGGGGGAAAAAGGGCCCCTGCGAGGTCAAAAGACCGGGCTGCCAGTGAAAAAGTAAAAAGGCGCGAAATCTGTCACGAAGGACAAAAAACCGAAAAATAAAGAACGGACTCGCAACCGGCGTCGCGGGTCCGGGCGGGAAAAGAACCGGCGTCGAAACCGAGAGAAAAAAGAGAAATAAAATCAACTTTTCTGCGGGGATTCACAAACAACGTCTGTAGGGCTCCGCGGAAAAAAGAAGACTGGGCAAGATGCCACCCTTGGGCGGGAAGAGGACCGCGCATGCGTGCTGCAATTCCCAAAGGCTTTCTTTGAAAGCTGGGGAAAATTGCTCCGCGAGGGCTCCGTCGGCGCCGACGTCACCCATATGTGAGGACTGACTTCCTGCTTGGTCCTGGAGAATTTCACTTTTCAGGAACACAGATTCATTTCTGCAGATAAAGAAAAGCTTTGCTGAACTGGATGTCGATCCGGGATTTTTATTTTTTTAGCAATATGCAATTATTTCTGCAGAGAAGGAAAGCTTTGCTGAATTTGATGTAGATCTTCTGGAATATTTGTGTTTGTTAGTACATAGGAAAGGTCGTTGATGCTAATATAAAACTTGAGTCATTACTTGCGATTCAGTGTTAACAAGTCTGAGACCTTCCTTGTATGAAAATTTGTTTTGTGATCTTGCAAGTATTGATACATACATCTTTAAACACATTGAGACAGATAGTAGAGTGTCACCTCTTTCAGTTATTATTTGTTGAGCGTATACAACAGGAGCAGAAGCAGGGCAACTGAAAGTTGTCCGGGCTGGCGAACAGGTCCATCACGGGTTCCCCCCAGAGCAGGAAAAGCCAACTGGCTATCCTGGGGTCCAGCTGCCACTCGTGCGGCTGGATGCTGAGGCTGTCAGCCAGCAGGTTGTCCTAGCCTGGCAGATACATTGCCCGCAGAAGGATACCCTGTTGGATTGCGTACTAGCAGAGGGCCAATGCCTCCTGACAAAGAGTACGAGACCCCATACCCCCCTGTTTGTTCAGGTAGAACATCGCCACCTGGTTGTTCGTCTGGATTAGCACCGGCTGGTGACACAGGTGGTGACATAACACCTTCAGGGCTAGGTGCATGGCTCGGAGCTCCAGGAGGTTGATCTACTGGGTGCTCTCGTCCGGTGACCAGTTACCCTGAGTGCAGAGATCTCCGCAGTGGTCTCCCCAGCCTGAAAAGGCATGCATGCCTCAAGATGTTGAAGTGACTGCCACCAGGCCAGGGGAGTCCACCAATTGGCGGGTCACAGCAACTCTGTCACGGAGGCGGCCCATGGCCTGAGACCACTGGTCCTGAAGACGCCACTGCACTGCTCTCATGTGGAGGCGAGCGTCTAGGGTGACATGGACCATGGAGGCAATGTGCCCAAGGAGGCAAAGGAAAAGCCGGTCAGGCACCAAGGGAGGGTACTGTACGTCCTGAGCTAGAGACCTGAGATGATTGGCTCGGTCCCTGGGTAAGAAGACCTTTGAAGACTGTCGATCTTTGTCCCAATGAACTCCAGACACTGTGTTAGGAGGAGGTGAGACTTTGGGTAGTTTATGACAAAGCCCAAGTTTGCAGAACCTGGATGGTGCGTTCGGTGGCCTGCTGCATCTCTGAGGCTGTGCCTCCCTTTATGAGCCAGTCATCCAGGTAGGGAAAGACAAAGACCCCCTGGAGCTGGAAGAAGGCGGCCACGACTGCCAGACATTTTGTGAAGACTCTTAGGACAGATGCGAGGCCGAAGGGGAGCACCCTGTATTGAAAGTGCCTGCCCCCCACTACGAACCGCAGGTACTGCCTGTGGTTGGGGTGAATGAGGATGTGGGTATAAGCATCCTTGAAGTCTAAGGAGAATAGCCAGTCTACCTGCTGGAGGTATGGCAGCAAGGTTCCAAAGGAGAGCATCTTGAACTTCTCCCTCACCAGGAATTTGTTGAGGTTGCGCTGGTCGAGGATGGGACTTAGGCCCCCTGTCCTCTTCGGCACGAGGAAGTACCTGGAGTAGAACCCCTTGCCCTTGAGGTGGTGGGGCATCGGTTCCACCGCTTTATCCTCGAGAAGACCTGCCAACTCATTCAGAAGAAGGTCCCGTGGAGGGGAGACCTGAGGGGCTCTTCCAGGAAATAAGGGGGAGGTTTCTGGGTCCGGTTGAGGAGGTAACTCTCCCTGACTACCCTTAGTACCCAGAAATTGGTGGTGATGGTCACCCACCTCTGGGCATAGAGGGCCAGACGTCCCCCTGTCGGCTGCTGCTCTCCTTGGGGTAGAGAGGCTATGCTCAAGGAGTCAAAAGCTCCCCCCTGGCTGGGCCGGAGCAGGTGCCTGGGGTTTTGGAGCCTTCTGCTTACGTGGGCCATGCCCATGTACAATGGCCTGCTGACCCTGTTGGAGAGCTGGAGAGGCCTGATAAGGTGGGTAGTTTCTGTAAGCAGCTCCCTTCCTCAGGTAGAAGGGCTTTTTACCCGAGCCCTTCCGTCAGAGAGGGACAGCGTCTTTTTAGAGAGCCTGATCCTCATCATGAACTCAGTCTCCAGCTCAGCCACCTTGTCGGTCATGGGTTTGCCAAAGAGTTTCTCTCCTTGGCAGGGGACATCAACCAATTTGTCCTGCTCAAGGTCGGATGCACCACTGCCAGCTGCCGCTACTCGAGCTGCTGACTCGAACCAATCATAGGCCGCCTGAGACATAAATTTGGAGCATTCACGGAATGCTTTGGCCAGGTTCTTGAACCTCTGCAAAAGGTTCCTCAGAGAGACCAGCGGAGAACCCGGCAAGTTCCTTCGCCAGGTCTCTCAGGTACATGCCCATGTACAGCTGGTAGGCCTGGATGCAGCCGATGAGCATTGAGCCCTGGTAGCACTTTCTGCCGAGGGAGTCCAAGGTGCGGGCCTCCCTGCCGGGGGGCACCGAGGAGTGCATCTTCTGGCTTTTTCAGCCGATGCATAGCTGACTCCACCACCATGAAGTTATGCAGTAGCTGTGACTTTTGGAAGCCTGGGCTCCAGCAGACTCGATACATTGAGTAGAGCCATTTGCTCACCACCGACACTGAAGCTGGTGTCTCTCACATTCGGAGCATGAGCCGTTCCAGGATGGGAGGGATGGGCATCGTGAGCAATTCCTGCGGAGGGGCCTCATACTGGAGGATTTCCAACTCATCCACCCGAGGGTCCTCCTCCAACTTGGTCGGGAATGCTAGGGCCTTAGACATGTCCTTGACAAAATCCAGGAAGCCCATGTCCTTGGACAGGGACCGCTGTCGAGGCTCTGAGACAGGAGAGTCAGAAGGGACTTCGCGGTGGTGACAGGTATTGGTGGACTCCTCGTCCTCCGTCTCCCACTCGGAGTAGTCCGTTGAGGGCTGCTTCGGGCCTCGAGGCTCCCAATGCCCTGCGGCTGGTGACCGGCAAACTTGTCGGGGATGACCACGGCCCCATCAAGCGGGACTCAGAGCGCGACCTCCGCCGAGGATCGACACGAGGTCGAAGGACCTCGAGGATCAGCTTGGCCTCCGGAGACATATTGGACGTAGAGGGCCCGGTGGTCAGAGCGGATGAACCGGTCGTGCCGAACAACAGCAATCGCTGTTGGTCCATGAAGGCAGACAAACTACGCTCCAGGGCTGCCATTCTGGACTCCAGACCAGAAGGCTCCGCAGCCTTCGGAGCGGGCACCGAGGGACTCGGGCCTGATGCCGGCTCCCCTGAAGAAGAATCCTCGATGAGGATGGTGTCTGGAGACCGAGGTCGGTCTGCGGTTGGATCTTTCCAAGGGACCTTTGCATGCCGCTCCTTCTCCAACACCTTGAACGAGCGTCTCGGACTGCGGGACTGGGCCCGGGGAGTCCCCAGCCAGTCGGAACTATCTAGAGATGCTGCCTTCAAGGGTTTCTTCAAGGGTTATTTCTTCTTCCTGGGTTCCCTCGAGAGAGACCCCCTTTCTGAGGACCCACGACGAGGCTCAGGTTCGGAAGATTCTGCCCGAGATGTCGGGGCCTCAGACGAGGCCCTGACCTTTGGAGGCATCGTGGACTTGGGGAAAAACTCATCATGATGCTGCTGCTGGCGGCTCTTGAGGGCCTTGCTAGACATCCTCTTGCAGAGACCGCAGGCTGCCAGGTCGTGGTCTGGCCCAATGCAGCGGAGACAGCAGTTGTGTGTGTCACTCAAAGACATAATTTTAGAGCACCGATCACACTTCTTAAAGCCACTGGTAGCCATGGGGAAAAAAAGTACCCCTGCGATGTCAAAGACTCTCCGGGCTACCAGTGGGAGAAGAAAGGCGCGAAGAAACCAGAAAAGAAAAGAACGAAAAATAAGGAAAAATAAACCGAGCCCAATGCCGAGGCACCAAGGTCGGTAGGCGGGAAGAGTACCGGTGCGATACCAGAGGCGAGTGTAAAACTCAGAGAGAGAGAAAATTAACTTTTTCCAGGGACAAGCTAGACAATGACTGAAGGGCTCCGTGGGAAAAAAGGAGATTGAGCAAGTCTGGCGGCTTTTGAGGAAGAAAGGAGTGGATAGAGAGGCAGAGAGGAGAGAAATGGAAAAAAAGAGATAAAAAGGAAAAATTGTCAGATATGTACAGAAAGAAGAAAAAAAGACAGAGAGAAGAAATGGAAAGAGTTGATGAGAAGACAGACACAAGGAATGTGAGAAAGACTTTGGAACCAATTCAGTCATAAAAATAAAGACAACAAAGGTAGAAAAACACATTTTATTTTTAGTGTAGTCTTTGGAATATGTCAGGTTTTTTGTTTTGTTTTTTTAATTAATGTGCTATCTTTATATGCATATTTCTGTTTCTCTGGTGCTGCAGTGCCTGGCTTCTTGGGGTTTCAGTTTAATTTTTGTCTACATTTTTCTGCTTTTAGTTGGCAGTCCTTTATTCTGTACTTGATGAGAGTCTATCTATGTTCTAAATGTGTGACTGAAGCCAGGTATTCTGTTAGCAATGGGTTTCTATATAAGAATCTATAGTAATCTGGCTTGTTCAAATATTCCTGGTAGGTGAATGGATTTTCTAGGGCTTGCAGATATATTGACGGTGCTGCCCTTTTCTAGGTAGGCTCCTTGTTGTGGGAGTTTTGGAAGTTAGTGCTGTTATGGAATGGTAGATTTGCTCCATAAGTCCTTTGCTATGGTTCTCACTTTTTCATTTTGTTTCCTGTGTTGTGTCAAAAGTAGGGTGTTGGTGAGGGGAAAGGGGGGTACTAGAATATTGATAGTCTTTTAACGTTTGCAGTTTTGTGATGCTACAGGACTGGTCTTAAATTACAAATATTTTGTCAACTCAGATTCAAGGAAATCTCATACGTTAAGGGAAAATCTCAGTTTAAATTTCTCTTGTGGCCTGATAGCTTCACTATTGCTGATTAATAGGCTTTTCCAACTCTGGCAGTCTAATCTGGACTGAGTATCATGATTTGAATTCCTTGCTACCAGGACATTTCTCATTATATAGCTTCCCTCTTTATCATTAAAAAGGTCTTAGCACTGACCAAATAAGTCCAGTTGTTGTTGTAATGCAAATACTTATGCAAATGAGGCATCACAATGAGTGTCTGCATATGGCCTCCCCATCACCCTTGGGCCGCCCCTGGCTGATTATATCCTGCTTGTCCATGGAGAAAGCTAATAGAAAGAGTAGTTACTCACCTGTAACAGGTGTTCTCCAGGAGCAGCAGGAATCAGTCCTCACATATGGGTGACATCGACGTCGATGGAGCCCCTGCAGAGCATTTCCCCAGCTTTCTATGAAAGCCTTTGGGAATACTGCACGCATGCGCAGTCCCCTTCCCGCCTAAAGGTGCCATCTTGCTCAGTCAAATGACATAGCTAAAAAACAGCACACAAAAATGTAAAATAAACTATGTACAACTGCAACTCCCAGGGGAGGAGGGAGGGTTGTGAGGACTGATTCCTGCTGCTCCTGGAGAACACCTGTTACAGGTGAGTAACTACTCTTTCTCCAGGACCAAACAGGAAGTCAGTCCTCACTTATGGGTGACTCCTTAGCTCTGGGCTACCAGGGAACCCAGGCTGAACAAGATAATTTCCTCTAGTCCCAGCATCAAAGAAAGGCTTTTCACTGAAAGAACCTCCACCGGTAGCCCAACGGAGGGCTGGATGGCAGGAGTTGCCTAAACCTCAAAGAGATTCCGGAGTACTGCCTGGCCAAAAGCACTGTCCCTATGGGACTCACTCTCCAGGCAGTAATGGGCCGCAAAAGTCTGGTTTGAGGACCAAGTTGCAGCCCTGCAGATGTCTGCCAACGGTACAGAGCGTAGATGAGCTACTGAGGCATCCATTGCCCTGACACGATGGGCCGTGACCCGACCCTGCAAGGGAAGGTCAGCCGCCTTGTAAGCCCAGGTGATACAGTCAGCCACCCAAATGAACAAGGTACGTTTGGACACAGGTAACCCCAACCTATTAGGGTCAAAAGATATGAAGAGCTGAGTAGCCCTTCTATGCCCCTGCGTACGATCAAGGTAGAAGGATAAGGCCCTCCTACAGTCCAGGGTATGCAGGACCTTTTCTGCCTGGCTTGCATGAGGCCTAGGGAAGAATGTTGGAAGAACCACCTCCTGGTTGAGGTGGAAAGAGGAGACAACCTTTGGGAGGAACTTTGGATGAGTCCTAAGGACTACCCTGTTCCTATAGAAGCGAGTGTAAGGCCTGTCACAGACCAGGGCCTGAAGCTCACTCACTCGCCTGGCCGAGGTAAGGGCTACTAGGAAGAGTGCCTTCCAGGGAAGGAAGCGGAGAGGACAAGTAGCCATCGATTCAAAAGGTGGGCGAGTCAGTTGCTGCAAGACCACATTCAACTCCCACTCAGGGGCTGGAGGACGGACAGGAGGCTTGAGCAGGAGCAAACCCCTGAGGAACCAGGACACCAAGGGGTGAACCGACAGAGAGTGTCCTTCCACCAGGGAGTGGTGAGCTGCTAGAGCTGAGAGGTGGACCCGAACAGAATTGGACTTAAGTCCCTGATTGGATAAGTGCAGCAGGTACTGAAGCACCACTGGTATAGTACAGGAGAAAGGATCTTCTGTACGCAGCTGACACCACACAGAAAACCTTTTCCATTTCAGGGCATAGGTTCTTCTAGTGGACTGCTTCCTAGAGGCCAGGACGACCTCCTCAACTTCCTGAGGGAGGCCCCAGGGAGCCAAAACTACCCTTGCAGCCTCCAGGCCATCAAATTGAGAGACTTGAGATTTGGGTGCAGGAGAGAACCTTGATCCTGAGAGAGAAGGTCGGGCTGCAACCCCAGAGGCAGTGGGGTGTCCACTGCCAGTTGAAGCAGAAGAGGGAACCAAGGCTGCCTCGGCCACCTGGGAGCTACCAGAAGAACCGAGGCCTTGTCCCGCAGAATCTTGAACAGGGTTCGGGCCACCAGAGGCGTGGGAGGAAACGCATAGAGGAGGCCCTGAGACCAGGAAATCAGAAAAGCATCTGCTGCCAGCCGCAGAGGATGTGGTTGCCTGGAGCAGAACCTGGGCAGCTGTCTGTTCAGGGGACTGGCAAAGAGATCTATGGATGGAAGTCCCCATTTCATGAAAATCTTCTGAACCACTAAAGGATGGAGCTGCCATTCGTGGGGCTGCAGAATCCTGCTCAACCTGTCCGCCAGGTAGTTTTCCTGGCAGGAAGATAAACAGCCTTGAGAAACATGTTGTGCCTGAGAGCAAACAAGCAAAGGTTCTGTGCCTCCTGATAAAGGAGCCTGGACCCAGTGCCGCCCTGCATGTTCACATAAAACATGGCTACCTGATTGTCTGTTTGTAGTAAGACAGACTGGTGGGCCAGGGTTTGAGAGAAAGTCTTGAGGGCTAAGCAAATAGCCCGTAGTTCCAGTAGGTTGATTTGCTGCATGGCCTCGCAGGGGGACCACAGACCCTGGGTGCACTTGCCCAGACAGTGTGCTCCCCAGCCCTGCAGGGAGGCATCGGTGGACAACACCACTGTGAACGCCGGTGGCTGAAAAGGCATCCCTTTCAGTAAGTTGGGGGGATGCAGCCACCAACGTAGGGAGTGTAGGAAGGGTTTGGACACCCTTAATCTGTCGCTGAGGTTCCATGTGGCCTGCGAGCACTGAGTTCTGAGGCACCATTGCGCAGGCCTCATATGAAGCCTGGCATTGGGAGTCACATGTACTGTCGAAGCCATGTGGCCAAGAAGCCTCAAGCAGAGCCTGGCGGAGACCAGTGACCGGCTGAGAAACCGGTTTGCCAAGGTTATCAGTCTTTGGGCTCTGTCCTCTGCCAAGAAAGCTTTTGCCTGCAGAGAGTCTAACCTTGCCCCTATGAACTCCAAGTTTTGGGAGGGGAGCAAAGTGGACTTTGCGAAGTTTATGACAAACCCTAGGTGTTGTAGAGAAATCATTCGGAGGGTGGTTTGCCTGGCCTCCTGGCACGTCTGACCCCTGATGAGCCAATCGTCCAGATAGGGGAAGACAAAGATACCCTGATTCCTTAAGTAAGCCGCCACCACTGCCAGGCATTTGGTAAAGACCCTGGGAGCGGAGGTGAGGCCAAATGGCAGCACTCTGTACTGGTAATGGTTTCCTCCCACAATGAACCTAAGGTACTTTCTGTGGTCTGGATGAATGAGGATGTGAGTGTACGCATCCTTTAGATCTAAAGAGCATAGCCAATCTCCCTGCTGGAGGTAGGGCAGAAGTGTTCCAAGAGTAAGCATCTTGAACTTTTCCTTCTCTAGGAACTTGTTGAGATTTCTGAGGTCGAGAATAGGCCTGAGGTCCCCTGTCCTCTTTGGCACTAGGAAGTACCTTGAGTAGAAACTGTGACCTTGTAGGTGGGGAGGCACAGGCTCCACCGCCTTGTCTCGCAACAGACCTTGAAGCTCCTGCAGGAGAAGGGCTGTATGGAGAGGAGGCTTTGGTGGCTCTCCTGAAAAGTAGGGAGGAGGCAACTAATGAAAATGAAGCATGTAGCCCTTGTGGACTATGCTTAAGACCCAATTGTCTCCTGTAATGGGTGGCCACCGGTGGGAAACAGGGCTAGTCGACGTCCTGTACAGGGATGGGACAGCAGAGATGGAGAGGCTATGCCTTGGGAGTCAAAAACCCCCACCCTGTTGAGTGGGAGCAGGAGCCGGAGCCGGAGGCTTGGGGGCCTTCTGCCTACGGGGCCCATGTCCCTGCCCCTTGGCCTGCTGACCCTGTGGGGGAGCGGGGGAGGCCTGGTAAGATGGGAACTGTTTGTAGGCAGTCACCTTCCTCGGGTAAAAGGACTTTTTACCCGAGCCCTTCTTCTTGTGTGAAGGGGCAGAAGTCTTTTGAGACAGCCTTGTCCTCATGAGGTGCTCGGTCTCGAGCTCAGCAGCCTTCTCGGCCATGGGCTTGCCAAAAAGGTTCTCACCTTGGCAAGGGACATCGACCAACTTGTCTTGAACCCATGGCTCGAGGTTCGATGACTGCAGCCATGCCTGGCATCGAGCCGCGATGCTGGCTGCCACAACACGGGCCGAGGCCTCGAAGCCATCGTAGGTCGCTCGGGACATGAACTTAGAGCATTCCCGGATCCCCGAAGACAAGGACTTGAACCTCTGCAAAGGTTCCCCAGAGAGACCAGCAGAGAACCCGGCAAGTTCCTTTGCAGGTCCCGCAAGTACATGCCCATGTACAGCTGGTAAGACTGGACACGGCAAGCAAGCATCAAGCCCTGGAAGCACTTTCTACCAAACGCATCCAGGTTCCGGGCCTCCCTGCCAGGGGGCACCACGGAGTGCATCTTCTGACTTTTCAGACGATGCATGGCCGATTCCACCACCATGGAATGGTGTGGTAGCTGCGCCTTCTGAAAACCAAGGCTCTTACGGAGTCGATAAATGGAATCGACCCGCTTGCTGAGAACTGGCGCCAAGGCCGGTGCCTCCCACATCCGGAAGAGGAGCCGTTCCAGCATCGGAGGAACTGGCACAGTAAAAGCCTCCTTCGGAGGAGAGTCATACTGGAGTGCCTCGAGCTCTTCGGCTCGAGGCTCCTCCTCGGGGTCCGCCAGGATCACCAAAGCAGTGGCCATATCCCTAACGAACTCCAAGAACCGGGTATCCTCTGGAGGGACCTACTCTGGGACTCAGACTGCGGTGAGTCCGATGGGACGCACCGAGTCTTGAAGGTATCGGGGGACTCCTCGTCCTCCGTCTCCCAGGCGGACTCGTCCGAAGAGGAGTCGGGCTCCGACCGCATGGGGCCCTGCAGCACCCGCCCCGACGCCGAAGGTACCGGTGTCGACGCCCTCGGTCCCGACCAGGAGGTCGAGGGTGACCGTGACCGAGGACGACCTCGAGCCTTCATGGTCTCGAGTATCGGCTCGGTCTCCGGGGTCGACTTGGACGTCGATGTCCCGGTGGTCGGGGCAGATGTGCCAGCGAGGCTGGCCATCAGCACCCGCTGCTGATCCATGAAGGCAGACAGTCTGCACTCCAGGACTGTCAGCCTGAGATCCAGCTCAGGAGACTCAGCAGCCACCGACTCGGGTCCAGACGGCGCCAGGCCCGACGTCGGCTCCCTGGGAGGAGAGTCCTCGAGGACAACAGGACTTACGTGTCCAGCAGACTCCGGCTCCACTCGAGGTACTTTTGGCAGCTTCTCCTGTTCTACGGGCCCGGGATGGCGGTCGGGGGTCCGAGACCTAGCCCTCGAGGAGCCAGGGACCTCCTCCAACGCTGCCCTCACAAGCCGCTTCTTCCTCTTTTGCTCCCGCTCGGGGGACTCCCTCTCCGAGGAGCCCCGACGATGCTCGGGGTCAGACTCCCGAGACGTCGAGGTCTCAGACGAGGTTCGGGCCTGGCCGGAGGCCGAATTGGAGAAAAGCCTTTCCTTTTGGTGCTGACGACTTCGCAGTGCCTTAGTGGACATTTTTCCACACGGTCCACAGATCTTAGGATCATGATCCGGACCGAGGCACCGAAGGCAGCAGTCGTGTGTGTCGGTGAGAGACATTAGTTTCTTGCACCGATCACACTTCTTAATACCACTGGAAGCCATTGGGGAAAAAAGAGTCCCCGCGAGGTCAAAGGACTGGCCTTCCAGGGAAAAGGAAAAAAAGGGCACGAACGCCAGCCACGAAGGGCAAAAACCAAAAAAAGAAGATTGGGCTCGATACCGGTGTACCGAACCCGGTGAGAAGGGGAACCGGCGTCGAACCGGGGAAAAAAACGCGAAGAAATCGCAAGAATTTGACGAAAAAATCAAACTGTTTTCCGGGTGAACTAGGACAAACGTCCGACGGGCTCCACGGAAAAAGAGAGACTGAGCAAGATGGCACCTTTAGGCGGGAAGGGGACCGCGCATGCGTGCAGTATTCCCAAAGGCTTTCATAGAAAGCTTGGGAAATGCTCCGCAGGGGCTCCATCAACGTCGATGTCACCCATATGTGAGGACTGACTTCCTGCTTGGTCTTGGAGAATGCTATGAATTATAACCAAGGGAATGAAGAATTAAATGAAAGATATCATAATTTCTCTGAATCACTCCAGGGTGAGACTGCACCTTGAGAATTGTGTGCAGCCCTAGTTGCCACATCTAAAAAAAGAGATGGTGGAATTGGAAAAGATACAGAGAAAGATGACCAAAATGATAAAGGGCATGGAAACATACCCCTATAAAGACAGGCTTTAAAAGTTTATGATCTTCAGCATGGAGAAGGAAGGAGATATAAGGCCTATAAAATAACGAGCAGAGTAGAACAAGTAAATGTTTTGGAGTGGAGGAGTGGCCTAGTGGTTGGGGCAAGGTACTTCAGGCCGGAAGGTCGGGGGTTCAAATCCCACTAGAGGACAGCAACCTTGGGCCGGAAGGACTGGGGCTTCTAGTCCCAAAGGTGCTCCTTGTGGTCTTGGGCAAGCCACTTAACCCTCCATAGCCCATGTTCCCTGTAAAATAGTTATCTCCAAGTTATAATGCCCTGTTCAATGTACCGGTAATTTCAGTTTGTTCAATGTAAACCGCACTGATGCAGAATAGCGCGGTATATAAGAGAATGTAAATAAATAAAATAAATGTGAATTGGTTGTTTATTCCTTCAAAAGGTATGTGCTCACAGAATCCAGCACCTCTCTAACAAAATCCTACACAAGCAGAGGGGCAGTTTTGTGACCATTCACAAACTCACAGACTCCATGCTTACTACCATTTCTGAGCATAGGTTACAATGGGAGGTTCAGAGAGATGCGAAGCAGCTCTGTTTCTGTGATCTCATCCACTGATGATGTGACCCCATTTGGGGTCCTACCCCTCAGTTTGGAAACCACTGCTCTAGATGGAACAGGCTAAGTATTTCTAAATAGACTCCTGCCAGAGTTCTAAAACCAGGAAACCTCCTGTAGCCTATCTGGTCGAAGACAGAAACCACAGAGCCTACCCCTGCAGCTGTCCCACTCTACCTTTGTTCAAGTGACCTATTATTCATTGTAAAGCAATTGTCTTTTACTTTGAAAGCTGAAATGAAACCATTATTGTACTTGATTTCTGCTGTTATAAGCTATGGGGGGCATTTTCAAAGCATTTGAACATGGTCAGTCCGATATTCAGTGGCACTAAACAGTTAGGGCGAATGAATATCCCCACAGACTGCCATAAAGTGCCCTGTTAAAACTGGGGTGGTCTGTGGGTGGCTCGAGGGCGGTAACAACCGCGATATAGTTAGTAGCGATATTCAGACGCTAACTAGATAGCTAAACGGCTAACGGTAGGTCATCTGAATAGCTGTTCTAACTTGAGCTGATTTTCGCTATCCAGTTAGTGGCTGTAAATAACTGCCATTTGGCAGGCCCGGATATTCAGCAGTGGAAACTGGATACTTTACACCACCGAATATCCAGTTTTAAATAAAGCAGTGGTGGCTAGGTGCTTTTAACTACCTTAGCTACCGCCACTGTCTCTTGGCGGTTTAAGACTGCATGAAATAAACCCTGCTTGAAACTGCTGGCTGATGTGGTTGGGGTATCCTGCCATTTCACCTATCCCAGACAAACACAATGTCCTTGTAAACAGAATCTACACAGGGGGCATATCTGGCCATGTATTGCTGCAATCAAATAGATCTAGGAGTGTTCAAGCTACCAAAGATCCTTCATAATTAGACACTATTTGTGCTCACCTGGGCCCCCAGAGTCCTTTCTGCTACGAGACTGGTTAGCGTAATCCATAACTGTGCAGGAACGACGATATGGAGTATCTGGCTAAGAAAGGAAAAAAACATACTTGATATGGCAACTCTATTTATTGTTGTATTTCAATGGTATCTTTAAATCTCTGCCTCGGCTTGCACTTCTGCCTTTGTCAGAGTCCCTTCCATTCAGGGATGGGCTGAGCCACAACATCCACAAAGTATTAGTATCAATAAATCGGAACATCAAAGCACCCTCAGCATAGGATCCCCTACCTAATTGATCCAGCCAGGTCCTAATACCCCTGTCATAATCCCCCTATATATTCAGAGATGATTCATTTCCCTCTCTTTTCTTCTGACAGAGCAGGGTCTCTTGTGCTTTTCCCCATCTTAGATTTACTGGAACCCTACACTCCACAACCCTCTTCTCTCCATGTAGGACTCCCTCTGCCAGTTGCTCATGCCAACGGGCATCGTTTCAGGCCACAGCATCCTCCTCTTCTATCCAAAGTACAACCCCTATGTCTGCTTTTCTTTATGGGGTAATCTAAGGTCCCTGAACAGGACTGGTATTAATTTACAACAAGAGAGACCCTTATAGCTGCTCAAATCCCATTGGAGGGATAAATCTTGGAGAAGAATTCCTTTCTGCCTTTGCCAACAGGGAATCTGGGTCATCAAGGGCCAACTAATAGTGGTAAGGAATAACACCCCCTCTCAAAGGGAAATAAAAATATTCTTGCCCCCTACTTCCCTCATTTACATAGCAATTTAGAAAGGAAGCAAAAAAAAAAATCACAAGACTTACAGGAAGTGATTTTATAAAGTAATTTTTGCACATATGTGGCTACATAAGTGCATAAATGGCTTTTTATAAAATACCAACAGTCATAAAAGTACACGCTTTGGCAAGATGGCATGTACTCTACCGGTAGACATGCACATGGATGGACGGAATGTGGGCGGAGTATGCAACTATGCACATAGATTATAAAAAAATGTATAGGAATGTCCCATGGCAGATTAACAGTCACTGTGTGATGCACATAGCTGGGGTGCTTGGATATAATGTTCCTTGTACGTGAGATGCTGATATTCAAGATAATACGATCTGCATACAGGACAATATGCACTACTACATACAGGTTACTAGGACAGAGTAATACTCATCTGCATGCTGAATGCTGGGAAACGGGAAGAAGATTTTGTGGTCTGATGAGACCAAAGTAGAAGTTATTGATCTCCATGCTAATATGTGTGATGTTAAACAAACACAGCAATCATCCCACTAAAAACATTCCTACAGTAACATATGGTACTGGCAGTATATGATGTGGGGATGCTTTGCAGCAGTAAGGACAGAAGGTTTGTGAAGACCGAGGGAAAATAAATGGTGCAAAATACAGACTTATCCTGGAGGCAAACAGGTAATGTTTACAGATTACAAGCAGGCTTCCAGGAAAAAGAATAATGTTCACCATCTGCATTTGAGATGCTTAGATGAAGGCTAATATTTCTTCTCTCTACGTAAGATGTGGAGATAGAGGATACTACTGAACCCCATGCATGCAGAATAATACACACCACACATAGGATGAAGGGATGTAGAATAATAATCACTGCATATATGCAAGATCTAAAGTGTCGTAAAACAGGTAATACTCTGTGTTTGCAAGTAGGAGGGCAGGGTGGAGGGCAACGTGCAATGCCTCTACAAGAGCTGCTAGGATATGGAATAATTCTCACTGTATGCATGTGCATGCACCCTAAACACAATGCAATGTTCATTGTCTATATATGGGATGTAGAGGAGGTGCAGGGTAATAATTACTCCTTGCATGCAGGATGCTAGGTCACAGAATAATACTCACCCTCTGCATACGTGATGCTAGGATACTGGAGCGTTCCAAGTCACTGGTGTTGATAGGGGGCAGCAAGTTATTCCGGCTCAGGGGCACTGGAGAGCAGGGCAGCTGCTCCGTGGCAGTTGGGCTGTGAATCCATCATACCACAAGAAAACAAACATCTTTTAATACTTCAGTTATGTTCACAAGATTCGGCTAAAACCACAAAACAATAAAGAGCAGTCTGCAATTTAATAATATGAATATGAGTCTTAAACAAGCAGCCCGTCATAACATACTTGGAATAGCTCCTATCAGGTATATAATTCCCCATTAGTACAGCTGTAGTGCCATCAATTCAATGACTACTTCTGGCGACTCATCCCCTGGGTTTTCTTGGCAAGGTGTGACTGGCAGTAGATTGCCAGGCCTTTCTTCTGTGTAATAAGTCTACAGCAGCTGGTATTCTAAAGTGGTCTCCCGTCCAAGTACTAACCAGGCCCAACCCTGCTTAGTTTCTGAGATCAGGCTCATTAAGCGTTGTGCGGCCATAGTCATTAGCATGATAATACAGTAAAATACAGCAGATAAGGACCAGCATGGTTCATTTAGTCTGCCCAGTAAGTTGGATAGAGTTACTATTACTACTACTATTACTATTAATCACTTAGATAGCGCTACAAGGCATATGCAGCGCTGTACAGACACATATAATAAGACAGTCCCTGCTCATCGGAGCTTAAAATCTAATCAACACAGTACAATAGATGAGAACAAGGGTACAATAGGGAAGGGTAAGAAGACAGAAGGAGAACAAGGGATAGAGTTGTACCTTCTGCTCTGTGCAGGCTACCTCCTACCCACCCCCCCCATGCCTTTCTTTAGGGTTGCCCCTGTCACTCCGTGCAGGTTACTCCCCTCTATGCCTTTGTTTAGGGTTGTACCTGCGACTTAAGTGTTTGCTTTTTTGCTTTGTTTATCCTGCATATAAGACATTATTTTCCATTGAAATACTGTAGTTCCTTGGGGGCGTTATTGTTGGCTCTGTTTTTAAAACCATCTAAAACAATTAAAAAAGTAAACTGAACTTGTCTGAACTTTATAACAATCATTAACTTTTTTAAATTACTAATTTCTACCTTGGGACAAAGATGGGGTTTTACTTATTTATTTTAAAACATTTCTATGCCGATACCATGTACAACATTCTAAGCGGTTTACTTAGCCATAGTAATTCAGTGCTGCATCTGTTCTTCCAATTGGTCAGTCTGAAGTCCAGAATTAATAGTTAAACAATATGTAAAGATTTACATTTAGCTTACTGTCCCATCTACCTGCTTACTGTTTTTTTTTATAAGCACTCGGCAGAGGGAGGAGGCCAGGCTGTTCTGTAACTTTACTCGTCTACAGTGCCTTGTAAGTCTTCACACCTTTGTACAGTTTTCACTATACTGCTGTCTAAAAATGCAATTCAAAATATTTTCAAGTAGGAACTTGTTTTACTGATCTATACAATATACTCTACACGTTCAAAGTGAAAGAATAATTATAGAAATATTCAAAAGGTAATTAAGCAACTAAAAAGTCTTGTTCATCTTTATAACTTTTGTCACAGCATAGAAACATAGAAAAATGACAGCAGATAAAGACCATATGGCCTATCCAGTCTGCCCTTCCATACCACCTACTAAGCTCTACAGCCCCTTCCCCCCCCCCCACCCCCTTCACAGATCCTCTGTGTTTGTCTTGTGTTTTCCTGAATTCAGATACAGTCCTTGTCTCTATCACCTCCACGGGAAGCCTATTCCACACATTTACCACTCATTTCATAAAGAAACTTTTTGTAAAGAAATATTTCCTCAGATTACTCCTGAGTTTATCCCCTTGTCACCTTCATCCTATGCCGCCTCATTGCGGAACTTTCTTTCAAATGACAGAGGCTCTCCTCCTGTGCATTTATACCATGGAGGTATGTAAATGTCTCTGTCATATCTCTGCTCTCCTGCCCTTCTTCCAAACTATATTGTATATTGAGATCTTTAAGTATGACCCCATATGCCTTTAGGACAAAGACCACTGTCCATTTTAATAACCACTCTGCACTGACTCCATCCTGATTATATCCTTTTCAAGGTGTGGTCTCCAGAACTGCAAACAGTACTCCAAATGACATCTCAAGGACTTCTACAGAAGCACTATCACCACCTTCCAGCTGGCTGTTCCTCTCTCTATGCATCCAAATTACAGTAGCTCAATTTCTAAAAATTCCTTTAACAAGGCCCATAATAAAGTAAATACAGTCCACTTTAGTCCACTCACAGTAGTTCAGTTGATCTAATTACTCCTAGATGAAGAAACAGGCTGTTTCTATTGCATGAAGTGAACTTGAAGCAAACGTCTAAAGATGCTGAAAATGAAGCTGATAAAAAAAATTTTCAGGATAAAGTTATTCAAAGGTACAGATTGAGGAAAGGCTATAAGAAAATTTCAGTCTGTTTGAATATCCCTTGGAGCATTGCCTGGCCTATCATTGGCAATATGAAGACAATGTCTTCATCAAACTGTCCCTCCAAAGTTAGCAGTTGTCACTATGAAGTCTTAAATTACTTTTAAAAGAACTACAGAGATCTCTAGCTGAGACTGTGGAAAATGTTGAGGGTGCAACAATTTTGAGATTACTCCACAAATATGGCTGTATGGGAGGCTGGCAAGAAGGATGTCACTGCTGAATAAAAACCATTTGATGTACTGCATAGGATTTGCCCAAAAAAAAAAACCACACAGGGGAACCTATGTGCATGTGGGAGAAGGATTTGTGATTCAATGAGACCGAAGAGGAACTTTCTGGTCCCAATTCTAAGTAATATGTATGGTGTAAAACAAACCCAGCACATCACCCCGCTAAAGCCATTCCTACAGTAAAGCATGGTAGCAGAATTATTTTGGGGGGTGCTTTGAAGCAGTAGGGAAAAGGAGTCTTGTCAAGATCAAGGGAAAAATGCATGGTGCTAAGTACAGGCAGATATGGAGCAAAACCTATTCCAGTCTGCCACAGACCTGGGACTAAGGAGAAGATTCGCCTTTCAGCTGGACAATTCATGCTCTTATTCTGTTTTTAGACTACCTGCAATATACTTTTCACTTACTCCCCTTCTGAAAGATCAGTATGGCTTCCTATTGCCATGCGACTGAAATTCAAGTTAGCAATGCTAACCCATTGTGTACCACTTTCAGGTTGTCTACCACTGTCAGATCTACCTGTTCCCTACTGTTCTCCTCAAAGCCTCCGATTGTCACAACATAAGTTACTGACCGTCTCCCCACCTATTAAAATAAGACTGGAAGTTACACATTGCATTTTCTATAGCTTTAGGGTCCCCATTCTTTGGCATTCCATGCCCAACTATCTCAGGAATGTATCCTCACACTTGTAGGATAATATTGGTATTAAAACAGGGCTCTATTCCCAGGTTTTTGGCAATGATGACACCTACAGTTCCTTGTGAAAGTATTCATCCCCTCGGTGTTTGTCCTGTTTTGTCACATTACAACATGGAATGAAAATAGAGATTTGGGAGTTAGCATGCCTACCACTCTGAAGGTGCAAAATATCTTTTATTGTGACACAAACAATAAGTAAGACAAAAAAAAACAAATCATGAGTGTGCATAGGTATTCCCCCCCTCCCCCAAAGTCAATACTTTGTAGAGACACCTTTTGCTGCAATTCCAGTGACCAGGAGAGTGATTGTTTCTTACGATCTCAAGGTGGTGAAGCAGTGTGACAAGGCAGTGGCAAAAGCCAGAAGGATGCTGGGTTGCATACAGAGAAGAATTACCAGCAGAAAGGAGGAGGTACTAATGCCACTGTACAAATCGCTGGAGAGGCCTCACTTGGAATATTGTGTTCAGTTTTGGAGACTGTATCTTGCAAAGGATATAAAAAGGCTGGAAGTGGTTTAGAGGAAGGCGACCAAAATGATTTGGAGCCTGCATCAGAAGACTTATGAGAAAAGACTTGAAAACCTAAATATGTACACTCTGGAGGAGAGGAGGGACAGGGGAGATACCACCGGGGCAGACCTGATCGGCATCGGGGAGTTGAGCGGGAAGGAGTGCTCCTCCCTGATCACCACCGCAAGGCCCAATCAGGTCTCTGAACCAGCGTTTAAAGTTAAAAGCGCCCCAAGGCATGAAGAGGAGATGCTACACACATCCCACCAGCGGAGCAGACCTGATCGGCATTGGGGAGTTGAGCGGGAAGGAGTACTCCTTCCCTATCACCACCGCAAGGCCCAATCAGGTCTCTGATCTAGCGTTTAAAGTTAAAAGCGCCCTTTGGTGTGGCCCTTAGGCGAGGCCATAAAAGAAGGAAAAAAGAACAGAAAAACAACCGGCAACCACAACACACAAAACCACGCACTGCCAAGCACCTCTCACCTTCAGAGCACCAGGATACCCACCAAACCCCTCATGAGAAGACAACTACAGTAATATCCAAATTGATAGACAAACATGACACCACATAACCTAATATATCATACCATCATTCTCTTGGCTCCGTTGCTGCTCATATCCTCCACCCATCTAAGCAACAATTGGAACAGAAGCATACAGGTTCTCCACAGAGCAAACCTCCTCCACCTTACAACTCACCAAACTACCGTTCACTAAACAAGCACGCAGGCTTGTACATATTAGCACTGAAAGACTAACGGTGAATACTACAAACATCAAACACCATCTTCATCCAATCAAATGTTCTCTCATCAATGCTCGTTCTATCCGCAACAAAATTGAGATTATTGCAGACCACATTCACCTCACTGACACAGATGTAATGTGCATCACAGAAAGCTGGATCAATGACCACGATAACGTCCTACTAAATCAATTAACTACATCACAATATATGCTATTTAATTGCCCCAGATTACACCAGAGAGGGGGTGGGGTACTCATACTTGCAAAGAAACACCTGAAGTTCACACTGAACAACTCACTATCACTACAGACAATAGACCTCCTAACCATCTCTAACTCGGAACACACCATAACTATAATGTATAGAAAACCTACTCCCAACCCAGACAATCTAGCAGCAATCTTGGATGAGGCATGTACACATACAGCCACAAGAAATCACTTCACCCTCATGGGTGACCTCAACCTCGGAAAAAAATGCTGATGCATTCCTTACTGCCATGGAGTCCCTACAACTAACACAAATAATTGATACACCAAACCAATTGCAAAGGATCAACCTTGGACCTTATATTCGTATCCAACAACCTACATAAAGAAAGCCTAAATCTGCAAATTGACCCAGTGTCATGGTCAGACCACACCATGATATCCCTCAATATACCAGCCAACTCTACCCAACCAAGAACACCGCAACAGCGACAGTTCAAACGTTGATTTAAGGCATTCAATCCACAATATTTCTATGAACAGACTTTGGCACTAATAGACACAGACACAACGGATCTTGACTCGTTTATAGACTCATGGAACCAAACAATATATACAACTTCAACCTTCAACAAAAAGTTCACCACAAAACATAATATATCATAACGTCTCCCATGATTCTCCAAAAACCTGGACCAGCACAGAAGAGAACTTAGACGCCTTGAAAAAAAATGGAAAAGAACATAGGACAACACAACCAAGACACAACTACCGAACTTTCAAATGAGATCAACGACCTATGTAATAAGACACAAAAGGAATACATCACAAACAATCTTATGAAATCACTCAACTGCGCTAGAGAACTATTCTCAGTTGTAATTCAACTGACCAATGACCCTAACACAGGCGACGCAACAATCGAAAGAATACAAATCAACTCACAAATTATGGCAGACTTTATCCAAAATAAACAACTCACAACAATACATCAACACTTGGTGTCACCCCAGCAAAATAAGGATACAGACAACAAGCACCTATGGCATAACTTCAACCTAATAAATAAAAGAGAAATATTAAACATCATCAACAAAAACATCAACATCACGATCTCGCCCCAAGACCCATGCCCAGTTACATGGCTAAAGAATCTATGCAACCAATTTGCTCAAACCATCCTATGGATAGTTCACTCCTCCCTCACCCAAGGATACCTTCCACCAGCACTCAAACAGGCATCTATACGTTCTATCATAAAAAAGACTTCACTAGACAAGACCCTCCCAAGCTCCTATCGCCCAATTACAAGTATCCCATTCCTCGCCAAAATAATTGAAAAAAACATGCAACACCAACTTCAAGACCATGTTGATACCCATGCACCCCTAGACCAGCACCAACATGGCTTCTGCCCACAACATGGCACTGACACTCTCCTAAAAGACCTATTCAACAGAATCATCATCGGACTGGATAAACCCCATCAAGGATTTGTGCTGATGTTCCTCGACATAAGTGCCGCTTTTGACTCAGAATCACACCTCATCATGCTAAATAGGTTGAGTGACATTGGTCTAACAGCCAACACGCTAAGATGGTTCAAGTCATATCTATTGGACAGAACCATTCAAGTGCAGGCACCTCCAACTCAAGACCCTTCAAGTCAGTACAGGGCATCCCGCAGGGCTCAGCCTTCTCCAGCCTATTATTCGACCAATACATCCAGCCAATCTGCAAGCTACTAAGGAAATGGAATGCACACTGTCATCTCTTTGCAGATGACATCATGTTCTACCTGCCATTTAATACCAAGAACCCAGACTTCTAAACCATATCAGATGTCTTCAACGCTGTGACAAACTTTCTAGCCAGTATAAATCTCACAGTAAACCAAAGCAAAACCAAAGCACTACTCATATTTAGAGATAAAAACTTCAAGCCCCCCAAAAAGATAATAACACAGGATGCAGAAATACCAATAAAACAAGAGATCAAATACCTAGGTATAACCACTGACAGCAACCTCAACATGACCTCTCACATCAAAAACACATCCAAACAACATACTGGAAGCTAAAGCTCATCAAACCTCTTCAACATCTTCTGCAAGAGACAGATCAGATCAGTACTACAAGCCATAGTCACACCACACCTCTACTATGGCAACATCATTTACCAAGGCCTCCCAAAAAACGCTTTATACCCAATCCAACTAGGTCCAAAATACTGCCGCCAGAATCCTCACTGCCAGCTCGTCCATGAATCATATAACAACAATCCTAAAAAAACCTACACTGGCTTCCAATATCACAACGAGCAAAATACAAAACCATCACTACCACCTTCAAGATAATTCATAACTGAAAGAAAGCTTGATTGTACCAGGTTGGATACACAGTCAGGCCCTGTGTATAACATTATATTACTATAAGCCCTAAGAAAGAGTTAATACCATTCAGAGCTTTGTACTTAGTAACATTCTTGAAATACCCTGCTAGGATAATTAGGTGAAAGGTTCCTATAATATAAACATTAGTTTTGTTATTAGAAAGATAAGTAAAAGGCAAGTTGTTTACCCAGCTTCTCAGTCTCTCAGTCTCTGATCAGAGATATCAAACTGGCAGTGTTAGAATTAATTAGAATTAAGGCCTACATAGTCATGTCTGAGAATATATGTATGTCTTTTCATGATTGTCTATGACGTGCATGCCTATAGAAAAGTATGTTATGAATATACGTGACACTAGACGTAGAATAGAATATGTATATTATGAATATACGTGATGTGAGACGTAGAATAATAAAGTGAAATTATGCTGTGTAATAGAATTTTTACCCATAAATAAAGTGGCCTAAAGCTGTGATATCAGAGTAAACATAGGCAGAGGCCTAGCTTGCTCTCCTAAAGCTTTGGTTTGTTTTTATAATACAAGTGTGTTGTGTATTATTTACTGATTTATCAATTAACCTTCTCATTGCCTTGTGTGTGGATTTCTGTTATACCCAAGAGCCCTGCCTCGTTGTAGGTGAGGGGAGGTGCAGAGTATTCTTTCAGTTAGTGCCGTGACTCGGATTACAGATTTCTGCATTCAAGGCAAGGGCAGAAGGTGCCTGAAGATTTGTGAGTATTACCAGTGATGGGTAATCTGTTAAGTAGAAAGGCTCCGTCTCAGATGCATGAGTGGCATGACAGAGCTAGGGCTTTAGTGTTTAGGAAAGGTAGCCCTTATTGTATGCTTCTATTGTATGTGTGAGAAGCATGGTGATGTAGCCATCGATTCCATAGCACATAGGGATTCAGTGACAAATGCAAGGTAATGTGAATTTGCAGTTTCCTTTGGAGGGAACTTTCTCTGTAGATAAGGTCCATTGCCTGAGATATGAATTAGCGGTTGAAGGTAAACCGTGCAATTGTGCTTACATGGTGGGAACGGATGGTACATGATGAAAACATTAGGAATGTTTATGTTTTGAAACAAAGGTTGTTTGTGTTAGGAAATGTAACTACTGACCAGCTGAGCAAGTGTGGGTCACTCGTGTAGCAGAGCTAAGAGAAAAAGAAAATACTTAAAGAGCAATAGCAGTTAGGGGGAGTAGAATTGTATATTTTGGATATTTGGAATGTCTCCCAGCTCAAGGAATTGAGAGCACGTTTGAATCAAGAAGCGGGAAGTGTTGTACTTGTAATAAGAATCTTAAAAGTAGCAATAGGTGATAGTGTTTCTGTTGTGAAAAAATTGACAGTTCCTAGTGACATTGTTGATAAGATTGAAAGAGCTTTAGACAGACATTGTGAAACTTACAAAGAGGAGTGTGATCAATTATATTATGATCTAGGCTCTATTCAGGACGTTCTACACCAGCAACATAATTTATGTTCTGCCACTGTTAATCTGAAGCAGCTGTGGGAAATGATATTGTGACTACTTAAAGAAGTGTTTGATTTGACTAAAACCTTTCCGAATTACAGGGATAACCCTGGTAGATTTGTGTCTTTATGGTCTCAAATAATTAACAGTTATAATCCCATTTGGGCAGCTCTAGATAATTTGCTCAGAACTGTGTTTTTTAATCCAGCTGATTTTCATAGGGTTCGTGACAGACCCTGTGATAAGATTTCCAAGAGAAGATTCAAAGAGATAATTTTGTTTTTATGTAGAAAAAAATTGTTAGAATTCCTTACAGTAGTATGCAAACTTGTAAAGGATTGGTCGAGATTAACATCTCTAAGGCAGGATAGGGGTGAAAAGGTTACAGATTTTCACACTAGGTGTATGCTAGCTTTTAAAGACTATTCTGGTGAAGCAGAAGACACACCTTCAGGATTCACTAATATTTTTGTAAATGGTTTAATCCCGAGAATAAAAGAAATTTTAGAAACTTCAATAATAGATTGGCCAGCTAGAACAGCTGATGCAATTCTGGAAGGAGCTTGATACAGTGACTTGAAATTTATCAAGGATCAGCAAGAAGAGCGAACTAAAATAGATGTGAAAAGACTAAATTGCTCAATCTACAGATTGTTTATACAGCCACCCATGGGCAAGGGGGAGAGGTAAAAACAGAGGAGATTATGGGAATCCTCAGCGAGGGCATGGACAGTCCAGAGAAATGCATACTTGTTATACTGGTCAGAAAGCTGATTTCCCTCCTTCCCCTCCGGTAACAGCTGAATTCACTCTATCCTGGCTGAGTGGGAAGTTATATTTCCAGCTGTACTCTCTCTCTCTGAAGTGCCGTCTCCTGCAGATGCCAATACCATTCATCCTGCTCTTGGAGAACTTCCTTCTACTTTGTGGGCAGAGCTGGGATCTAATGTTGGATGTTTTTCTATCCCGCCTGTGAAAATCACCGTGAAACCTGGAGTTCAGCTTCCTAGACTCAAGCAGTATCCACTGCCAGCAGCTGCCATTGATGAAATTCGTCCTGTGACTGAAGATCTTCAGAAATAAGATGTCATTTATTCTACAACTTCATTATGTAAGACTCCAATTCTTCCTGTACTAAAGGCTGACGGTAAGACTTATAGATTTGTGCAAGACCTGCGAGCAGTAAATAATGTGATTTTGCCAATTTTTCCCTTGGTGCCTAATCCACATGATATCTGGACACAGATACCTTCAGGGACTACCTGGTTTTCTGTTGTAGATTTGAGTTCTGCTTATTTTTCAGTGAGAATTTGCAAAGACAACCAATTTTTTATTTGCTTTCCATTTTGAAGATAAACAAAATATTTGGACCACTTTGTATCAAGGGTACACTGATAGTCCTGCATATGTTTCACAGGCCCTAAGAACTGCATTATTTGATGTAAGAGTCGACCATTCCTCTTTAGTTCAATATGTGGATGATTTGCTTTTATGTTCACCATATTATGAGTTTGTTTGTCAGATTCTTTGTCTCTATTAGCTCATATTACTAATTTAGGTTTGAAGGTTAATTTGTCTAAACTGCAATTTGTATCTCAAAATGTTACTTTCCTGGGTGTTGTTCTAACACCATCTGGTCGTGCAATTACCTCTGCTAGATTGAAACCTATTCTGTCATTGCCTTTTTCCAGAGACACCAGTGTTATTGCGTAGCTTCCTGAGCTTATTAATTTTCTGTAAATAATAGCTAGCGAATTTCTCAGATCTTACTGCTCCGCTTTATGCTCTCATTTTGGAAAGAAGGATCTAAAGGCCTCATTGTACCCACATTATCACAGTGGGAGGTTTGTTTTAAATGTAAGAATTGCACTGGGAAATGCACCATGTTACTGTATATGATTATTCTTTACCATTCAAATTGTATGTGGCTATTTCTGATTCCTCTGCTACCTGTGTGCTTTTACAAGCTTTCCCAATTGGTTGCAAGCCGGTAGGCTATTTCTCAAAGCGATTTGATGCAGTGACTTTGGGACTCCCACTATGTCTACGTAGTTTGGTAGCAGTGGCTTTTGCAATTGAAACTTACTGATTTTCTGGTTCTACAGCGCCCTTTTGTTCCATCTAACCAAGACTCAGCCTTTGTCCTCCACACGTTTTATTGACTCTGGAATTAATCATTTCTCCGCTTCATGTTTCAGTATGTACTACATCAATATGCAACTCTTCAAGACTTGTGGAGGAGGATGGGTCTCATGATTGTTTCCAAACTATTTTGACAGTTTCTTGAGCTAGATCTGAACTTTTACCAGCCCCGGATTATACCTTTGTTTGTGGATGGTTCTGCTTTCAGAGATGACAAGGGCAAACTTCGTGTGGGCTATGCAGTCACAACAGTTCATCATGTAGTGGAAACAGCTTCTTTGCCGTTTGCCAGTGCACAGCTAGCAGAAGTATTTGCAATGGGCAACCATTTTGCAGACCAAGAAGCACGGCGAGCTGTTCTTCAAGCATCAGTGTCACCGACATTGCTGTATTTAACACCGTCTAATATGACTTTGTTTTCCCTTTCATCTTTCTTGCAGCAATAGCAAGATACTTCCTTTGAAACCCAGACTCTGTGGACTTCGTGGGGTGCAACCTGTGATGCTCAGGGCTACTGGAAAAAGGATCATCTGCTTATTTGTCCTGACAGTCTTTTGTTTCTACTTGCTCTGTTCCTGCATCATAAGCTTTACCGCTGTGGCTATGAATTATGTCTTTTTGGTTCTCTGGTATCACCTGAACTTCTGTTATTTTTTCTTTGGCACAGCTTGTCTGCACTGTTTCAAGACTGGCACTGTAGGGTCAGCTTAGGGTCAGTTATTAAGATTTCTGCCTTCCGAACTCTTTTTGATTTTGCAGCCTGTTTTGCAGATCTTTATTTATTTATTTTATTTATTTATTTATTTACATCTCTTATATACCGCACTATTTGCGATCAGCGCGGTTTACATAGAACAAACAATATCCGACAATAAACAAGCGTCAGGTCATTACAATGAACAGGAGCAGATTACAATGAACAGGAGCAGATCTGCCCTGTGCCAGAGGAGGGAAGTGGTAATTGTTTGGTGGTCACTTGTCTTTTCTCTGAATGGGTAGCGGCTTATCCCATTACCAGTATGACTGCTGGGGTTGCCATCAGATTACTGCTCACTCAGTTTATTCCTGTCTGGGGTGTACCTTTTGTTTTTCTTGTCTGGGTCCAGCCTTCGTTGCGAGTGTCTGGGAGGGTACTGAAAATTTGGTTTGGTATTAAGAGACAACTGCACACTCCTTATCATCCGCAAAGCTCTGGCCAAGTGGAACGGATGACTAGGACACTCAAAGGTCACTTACGCACTCTGACACAGGATTGGGCTACAGATTGGACAGAAGCCCTTCCCTTTGCCCTTATGGCAGGGCATAATTCCCCCAGCCTGATACCATATGAAATAGTTACTGGACGTCCAGCTACTTCTCCACATGACTTGGCAGTTATCCCAGATCCCCAATTGTTGCGCAGCGATATTTTGACTTATTGCTCACGGTTGCACTCAGTCCTGTCTGTTTCCCCTTTATTGCAAGTGAATCCTCAACGAGATGACAGACTCATCATATCCAGAATCATCAGAATCATTATATCCAGAAGTGAAGTCACCAGATTGGGTCCTGATTAAGAATTTGCATCCAAAGACACTTTTGGCTCCCAAGTTCCTAGGTCCATTCCGTGTGCTCCTGGTGGGATAATCAGCTTGTAAAGTGGAAGGACACTCTCGTTGGATACATCTTACACAGTGTAAAAGGCTCCTTCACAGGATCAAGAAGGTGGTTCCCTGCATCAGTGAATTAAGAGATTGCAACGCAGAGACTCATTGAGCAACAGTGATATTACAGAAAAGATTATCAGGATTTATGTGCTTTTTGAATGGACTAATTATGCAAAACGCCTTCTTCCAGCATCTATACTGCTGCTTAGGTGGATAAAGTTAGATCGAATTAGTGTTTTACTGATATATATGCAATGACCTTTTGGCACTTAACCTCTACTTCATGATGAGATTGAGAATTAGAGGGTAGTTATAGCTATAGTATATAGCGTCATCATATTAAGAGAAGTAGGTGTATTTTCATTTTGTTTTAGAATGTTTATTTTTGGATTATAGTTTCAGATATTTAGAGGTTTGTTAAGAATGTTTCCTTATCTGGTCCTAGTTGTGCTGTGGCATATTATTGTTAATGAAGCAGTACTGCATTTAGAATCTTGGGAAAGTTATGGGGAATATCCAAATATTTTTGAGTCACATTTACACTCAGTTACAAAACATTTTAATCTGTCACATTGTGCCGTTTGCCTGCCATCTGTGACGGTCACTCAACATGGGTTTTTACCACAAGTTAGGCCCAAAGCCTTTGAAGAGTTCCGTGCTACAGCTTTTAATCTAACTACTGTACAATGGTCTCATACAAACACAGAACCTAGAGTAGTTAGTTCTATGCCTTTATAGTCCCCTCCAATATGTTTTATGGCTCAAGGTACAGGGAAAAAGGTAGGGGACACCCCATGGAACGTTTGTAGAATAATAATGCTACATAATTCTTCCATCTGGTATAAGAAAGCCCACGTACAGAAACCTTATATTTCCGTAGTACAATTAATGCAAGTTCAAGGGAATTATGACTTGTTACAGTATTATGACTTGTTACAGTATAATAGTTCTGGCTACCTTTTGAATGACTTTAGTCCAGACCTAAACATACCTAACTGGAATTTCCCTTTGTTAGGGTATCACCATCCCTGGGAACGTAATTTATCTGTTGGAATTAAAGAAATGAACATTACTCAGTGGGCTCTGAATAATTGTACACAGAATACATCTTGTCCCCACAAATTGACAATTTGGGAAAATGGATTAGTGGCTTTAGAAGTTATTTTGTTTGTGGTAATCTTGCATATATGGAACGTCCCAGAGGTTGGTCAGGTACTTGCTATGTTGCCCAGTTAGACACCCCGTGGCGTTTTTTCTACCTTACCACAATATTACTTTATTAGCCTAGAATCGCATGGTTTTAGACTATCTCCTAGTGAAGGAAAATGGCATGTATGGATTATTTATTTATTTATTTATCTATTTATTTATTATTATTATTATTAATTATTGTTTGCTTGATGATGAAAGAAAAATAGTGAAAGGCCTACTAGATAAAGTTAGGAATCATACATTTGTATCAAGTAGTAGTTATGTAAGTTCTTTTTCTGATTTTTTTATTCTGTTTCTTCTTTCTGGAGTTTATTATCTAGGCCCCTGCAAGGCATATTAGCTTCATTATTTGGCTTATTAGGGATTATCATTTTAGGAGCATTAATTCTTTGTGTAATAACTGCTTGCTGTAAGAAATCAGTGGAGACACTGACCCCTAAAATGATGTTACAGATTGACCCAGAAGCTAGCTACAATCCATTTTTAATACCGATGTCTGAGTTTCCATATCTGTGAAATGATTCTTTACAGAATCAGAGGAAGGACTGAAAGAAAGCTTGATTGTACCAGGTTGGATACACAGTCAGGCCCTGTGTATAACATTATATTACTATAAGCCCTAAGAAAGAGTTAATACCATTCAGAGCTTTGTACTCAGTAACATTCTTGAAATACCCTGCTAGGATACTTAGGTGATATAAACATTAGTTTTGTTATTAGAAAGATAAGTAAAAGGCAAGTTGTTTACCCAGCTTCTCAGTCTCTCAGTCTCTCAGTCTCTGGTCAGAGATATCAAACTGTCAGTGTTAGAATTAAGGCCTACATAGTCATGTCTGAGAATATATGTATGTCTTTTCATGATTGTCTGACGTGCATGCCTATAGAAAAGTATGTTATGAATATACGTGACACTAGACGTAGAATAGAATATGTATATTATGAATATACGTGATGTGAGACGTAGAATAATAAAGTGAAATTATGCTGTGTAATGGAATTTTTACCTATAAATAAAGTGGCCTAAAGCTGTGATATCAGAGTAAACATAGGCAGAGGCCTAGCTTGCTCTCCCCAAAGCTTTGGTTTGTTTTTATAATACAAGTGTGTTGTGTATTATTTACTGATTTATCAATTAACCTTCTCATTGCCTTGCGTGTGGATTTCTGTTATACCCAAGAGCCCTGCCTCGTTGTAGGTGAGGGGAGGTGCAGAGTATTCTTTCAATAACCTCTCAGCTCCCTGCCTCTCAGAACTGATCACATGAACCTACTCAACAAGACCAAGAAGAACCTCCAATCAAAACCTTCTAAACATCCATCCACTCACGACCAAAACCACACAGCAAACCAGCAACAGAGCATTCCCCATCAACATGGAACTCAATAGGAATTACACTTACCTGGTAATTGTGGTTCCTTGAGTGACTCCAGTTTAGTCCTCAACCTCTGGGCAGTGAACCTCCTCCTGCAGCTTGGAGACTGGGCATGTCACACTCATGACATCACTGGATATAGCCTGCTGATCTCTCCCATCAGCCCCCAGTGAACTATTGACAAAGCAGACTCAAAGGAGCAAAAAATCAGTAACTTTTTTTATTTTTACTTATTATATTCAAGGGCACGCAGAACATATAACCTATCTACCTACTACTCCCCTTCCAGAAGGAAAGGGACTTCTTCCTGTATGCTTCCCTTTCCATCGAATGCCTAGCCCTAAACAATCCAGAGCAATATATATAACAATATCATAATATAATAATATAGTGCAAAAGAAATGGAAGCATCAAAACGACTGAACACCAGTGAAGGCCTATATCCACTTTTAACCTTGCACTTCCCCCAACAAAAAAAACACTGCTAAGACCCCATCCCCGGGCGGGAATGAGGACTAAACTGGAGTCACTCAAGGAACCACAATTACCAGGTAAGTGTAATTCCTATTTCCTTATCGTTCCACCAGTTTAGTCCTCAACCTCTGGGATGTATCAGAGCAGTAATAATTGGGAGGGACCTTTCCAGCCAGATCTCAACACCGCCTCCCTGAAAACCTTAGCCGCCAGAACATCTAGGCGGTAGTGCTTACTGAAAGTATGGAGAGACAACCAAGAGGCCTCCCTACAGATGTCCACTGGCGGAACCAAACTATGCTCCATCTAAGAAGACGCTTGCACTCTGGTAGAGTGAGCTCGTAAGCTCCCTGGGACTGTACGGTCCTGTAGAAGATAAGCCGACGCACTCGCTGCTCCAATCCATCCAGAAATGGACTCCTTCACCGCCGCTTCTCTTTGCGGGGCCCTCCGAACACCCCGAAGAGAGACGATCCACCTTGCGAAAGTTTCTGAAACCTTTAAACACTGCCGCAGTGCTCTCTTGATGTCCAAACAGCGCAAGCTATGGTTCAATACGCTCCCCTCCGCCGCACCTAGCGCTGGAAGAGAGACCATTTTAGTTAGGTGAACACAGAAACCAACTTTGACAACAATGACGGAACCAGCCGCCAGGCCACCTTCTGTCTGGAGACAGACAAAAAATGATTCCTGACAGGTCAATGCCTGCAACTCCAAAAATCGTCTCGCCGAACAGATGACCATCAAACATACCGTCTTCAAGGCAAAACCCTTAACCTACGCCTATTGCAAGGGCCCCAATGGCGCGCTAGCTAACGCTCCTAAAACCAACTTGATCTTCCCCGGTGGAATTAATATCCTACAAGAGGGCTACAGTCTGGTAACCGCCTAAGAAAGCGTACACATCGACCTGTGCATGAGAGCCATTCCCTGTCCTTTGCCCCTATAGCAAGACAGAGCTGCTAACTGAACTCTCAAGGACCTGCCTTTACCAAACCCGTCCTGCAGAAAACTTAATACCAAGGGAACGGACACTGTTGTCATGCGAGCGTGCCTCCACGAGCACCCGTCCTCAAAGATGCACCATATACGCACATATGCAAGGGACGTAGACTTTTTTTTTTTTTGCGGCAAGGTGGCAAAGACTGCTGCCAAGCAACTCTTTTTCCTTAAGCTTGCCCTTTCAATGGCCACCCCGTAAGCGAAAAAGAATGCACCTGAGGCATTCGAAGGGAACTCCGTAGCAACAAAATCTCCAATGTCAGAAACCTCCAGAAACCTCCATGGATTCCCGTAGAGCAACCGTATGAGGCAGGCATACCACGGTGCCTCGGTCAGCCCGAGGCCCCCAACCACACGTTTCCCCAAAGTGCTTCGATACGCAGAACCACTCGACCTATGAGTGCCCCCGGTGGAAAGACATAGAGAAGACCGGACGACGGCTGCCGTTGAAACAGTGTGCCGTTGAAACAGTGTGCCGTTGAAACAGTGTGCCGATGCCTTCCGACCTCCTTTCGCGTCGTCTGCTGAAGAAGCGACCCGTTTACACAGAATGAAACGCCACCATGAGGTCCATTACTGGCTGTCCCCATATGCGACCGATCTGTGCGAACACCTCCGGATGCCACTCCCATTCTCCGGCATCTACTTGGACCCAGCTGAGGAAATCCACCGTCACAATGTCCTTACCTGCAACATGCACCACCGAAAATGCTGGCAGCCAAAGCTCTATCCACACACACAGACCCTCTGCCGCGGCCTCTATGGCCACACTTCCGGTTCTGCCCTGCCGATTGATGTAGGCCACCGCTGCGGAGTTGTCGGACAGTACTCGCACCGCTCGACCTGTCACCGTAGCTTCGAACGCCTGCATCGCCTGGCGTATCGCTCACATTTCCAGTCGGTTGATTCACCACTGGGTCTCTTGTGTACTCCAAGAGCCTTGCGCGAAACGATCTCCGAACGTAGCAGAATTTAACAAAGTTTTTGGCCAAGCTTCCAGAGGAAAGGTCCATAACCTTTTATTAGAGAAAAGCTGGAAAATTATTAATTTTTTTTTATACCAACTTTCACCAATTCAAGATATTCTACAAGGCACACAACCCAACAGAGCGTCACATCTGTTGTACATACAATGGAACCCTTAAAATATGAGCATACATGAATCCACCGCTTGCCCCGATACAAGCATTGAGTAGCCTATTCGTCTTTTTGGAAACCAGCCAGGTCCTTAAGACCTGGATTGGCTACCCTAGGAAACAGGATACTGGACCTGAAAGAGCTTGTTCTGACCCAGTATAGCATTTCTCGTATCCTTATGAACGGAACCTCCCCAAGGTCTCTGCCTTGGAAGTAACAGGCTGCGCCTAGCCCTATGGCTAGCTCACACGGAGCAGTGCGGCCTAGTGGTTGAGGCAAGTTGCCAGAGGACCAAGGGTTTGAATTCCAATCAAGACCATCAACCTTGGGCCATAAAAACTGGAGGGTTAGGACGGTTAGCCAAACCCCCACCAGACTGTGAACAGCAGCGTGTACTGAATATCTTGTCATTTGCAACATGAAAGGAATCGCTGCTGTTTTGGAGATGAAGATAAGTGTTTGATTTTTGAAATTCACAAGGGTGACTTAATAAGAATAAAAGCAGTTCACAGTCTGGTGGGGGTTTGGCTAACCGTCCTAACCCTCCCTCGGTGGACTTCGACAAATGAATGAAAAAATAGTGGGTTTAATTTCATGATTGGTTTACAACTTGTCACCATGACCTGTAGGCAAATCAGTATACTCAAATAAATAACTGATTGGGAATATGTGACCATGGCAAACACTGGCAGTGGAGAGACATCAGAGCTGGTGCTGGTTCCTAGTCTTCCTTTCTCGCTCCCCCAGTCCTTCTGCCAGCATTGAGAAAAGGCTGAGAATAGATTGTCCAGTGGGCCGGGGACCTTGCGTCCTGGACATAGAGAGAAAGAGGGGCTAGGATCTGGGAGCAAAGCTCAAAGAGAAAGGGAAACTGGTGACCGTGACACTGTAGCTCCTCCGGACGGCTCATTCCACAGCAGATCCCACGACTGCATCTCCAACCCCATGTAACAAAACAATCTACGAGCAAAAATACCACATAGAAGGACAGCTAAACTGAACCAATCATCCCTCCCCATAAAACACCGACCATCTCTACATGTAAATAATTTGTTCCCCTCACATAATGTATCTCATATTTATCTCCAAGTTGTAATCCCTGTTTAATGTAAAACAATTCCTCTAATTGTTATGTTGTTTGATGTAAACCGCCTTGGATAAAGGCGATATAGAAAACCTGTTAAATAAAATAAAATAAAATAAATAAATAAATAATTGATTCAGACCTTTAAATTCTTAAAGAATATTAATGGACAAACAAACCTCTTCCAAAGACGGGGAAGCTGTAAAACTATAGGGTATAACATGATACTGCAAGGGGGAGAACTGAAAGGCAATGTCAGAAAATACCTTTTCACTGAAAGGGTGGTGGATGCTTGGAATGCCCTCCCGATGGAAGTGGTGGGGGCAAACACAGTGACAGAATTCAAAATGGCATGGGGCAGACACAGTGGATCACTTTATAGCAATAGGATAAAATCAAAATAAGCATAACAATCTCTTATATCTGAACAAATAGGGGTGACCTACACAGAGCGGTGGGTACACCCCTAAACAAAGGCATGAGGAGGGATGACCTACATGAAGCGGCAAGTGCACCTACTCTTGATGCCTTGCTGGGCAGACTAGATGGACCATGCTGGTCTTTATCTGCCATCATATACTATGTTACTATTTTACTTTGTTACAATTATAGCTGTAAGTCTCTTGGGGTATGTCTCTAATACCTTAGCACACCTAGCCACTGGGATGTTCACCCATTCCTCAAGCCAAAACTGCTCCAACTCCTTCAAGTTAGATAGGTTGCGTTGGTGTACAGCAATCTTCAAGTCATATCACAGATTCTCAATTGGATTGAGGTCTGGGCTTTGACAAGGCCATTCCAAGACTGTTTCTCTTTAAACCACTCCAGTGTAGCTTTAGCAGTAATGTTTAGGGTCATTGTCCTACTGGAAGGTGAACCTTCGTCCCAGTCTCAAATTTCTGGCAGACTGAAATAGGTTTTTCTCAAGAATTGCCCTGTATTTAGTGCCATCCATTGTTCCTTCAATTCTGACCAGTTTTCCTGTCCCTGCCAATGAAAAACATCCCCAGAGTATGATGCTGCCACCACCATGTTTCACTGTGGGAATGGTGTTGTCGGGGTGATGGGAAGTGTTGGGTTTGCGCTACACATGGTGTTTCCCATGATGGCCAAAAAGTTAAATTTTCGTCTCATTGACCAGAGAACCTTCTTTCATGTGTTTGGGGGGTCCTTCACATGTTGTTGTGCAAACTCCAAACGTGTTTTCTTATTTTTTTTTCTTTAAGCAATGGCTTTTTTCTGGTCATTCTTCAATAAAGCCCATCTCTGTGGAGTATATGGCTTAAAGTGGTCCTATGGACAGATACTCCCATCTCCTCTGTGTATCTTTGCAGCTCCTTCAGTGTTATTCTTTGTGTCTTTGAGGCATCTCTGTTTAATGTCCTCCTTGCCTGGTCTGTGAGTTTTGGTGGATGGCCTTCTCTTGACAGGTTTGTAGTGGTGCCATATTCTTTCCATTTTGTTATAATGGATTTAATAGTGCTCCGTGGGATACTCAGAATTTGGGATTTTTTTTTTTTTTATAACCCAACCCCGATCTATACTTCTCCACAACTTTGTCTCTGACCTGTTTGGAGTGCTCCTTGATCTTCATGTTGCTTGCTTAATGGTGTTGCAGAGTCGGGGGCCTTTCAAAACAGATATATTTATACAGAAATCATGTGACAGATCGTGTGACACTGATTGCACCCAGGTGGACTCTAATCAACTAATTATATGATTTCTGAGGTTAATTGGTTGGACCAGATCTTATTTAGGGCTTTCATAGCAAAAGGGATGAATACATATACACTCACAACTTTTCAGTTTTTACTTGTTTTTTTATATATACACTAAGTATTTTATTGTCATTCCACTTCATCAATTTGAACTATATTGTTAGGTCCATTACCTAACATCCGAATGAACCTCCATTTTCATTCCAGGTTGTAATGCGACAAATCAGAACAAAAACCAAGGGGATGAATACTTTCACAAGGCGCTATATCATCCACTGAACCAAGTAGCAGTAGGTGGCTATCTACTTCTTGTGTTATGTGGGGTATGTACAGGGTGCTGTGTGATTGGCTACTCTGTCCCAATGTGTTATGCTGACAGTTGCTTGTGATTTTATACCCTGATGTTGTTGTTGTTAAGTGCAGTCGAGTCGGAGTCGACTCAAGGCGACCCTCTGGATAGCTATCCTAAATTGTGTTCGGTCTTGAGTCAGGCGGCTCATTGTTGACAGACTGGTACCCGTAGCTGATGTTGTAACTTGTAGTATATAGTACAACCCTTACGGAAGACCCTTGTCTTATATGTGTTTCGGGTTTTCTCTTTCTGTCTGTTCCATCCTGTCAATTTCAACTTTGTAAACTGCTTTGTTGTATAATAAAGGGCAGTCAAAGAAAATTAATAAACGAAACTATACTATGATCATAAGCACAAAGTAAAAGCAACAGTCAAGTGACTCAGCAAGAAAAAAAGTAAATGTTTGAGTGACCTAACTAACATCCAGACCTAAATGTAATAGAAATCTGTGCAAGACTGCTGTCCACAGATGATTCCCAGACAACAAAGAGCTAGTCTGCAAAGAAGAATGGGCAAAAATGTACCATCCTGGTGTGTGACTTTGTGGACACTTATCTTAAACAATACAGAGCTTTTATTGCTACAAGACTGAGTATAGCATATAGAAGATTTACTCCTGTCAAATCAGCTATGCCCTCCAGTCTATCTTTATGACCATCAGCCTAGAGTTGATAAGTGGGGTGGTTATGGTGTTATAGTCATTTTTAAGGCATCTGTAATGAAGGGAATTCTTTCCTGATTAGAATATGAATGTGTGGCCATGTTCTGGGTTCTGATCCCTGGTATTTATTTTCAGTGTACCACTGCTTTGCTATTGATCCATTTGATCCGATTGACTTTTTTCCTCTCTTTCTATTCAGTTTGAGTCTCTGGAGATTTGAATATGTCCTTGGAGATTTGAATATGGAGGTAGGTGATCTTTATTGCTCTTTTTTTTTTAAAGGTAATGGATTTAGCTCACACCTTTCTTAGAAGTTCAAGATGAGTTACAATCAAATAGAGTAGGTATATTCTTGTCCCCAGAGGGCTTACAATGTAAGTTCTCTTTGGTGGAATGTTTTCTAGATTCCATGGTTTCTGTAGGTTTTATGCAGATTGGACTTGAAACATTGGCAGTATTTTAGAATAAGGAGGTGCAGGAGTGCATGTGTATGTGCCAATACTTGGATCTGGAGGAGCCATTTTACAGAGGCAAATTTAGGAAAAATGAGCGGGGTAAACATGGCTGCAATGCACATTTAAGTGCCGGATTTAGCATAGTTACTCACCTGTAACAGGTGTTCTCCAGGGACAGCAAGAATCAGTCCTCACATATGGATGACATCGGTGCCAACGGAGCCCTCGTGTGGAGCAATTCCCCAGCTTTCAAAGAAAGCCTTTGGGATTGCATCGGGCATGCACGGTCCCCTTCCCGCCCAAGGGTGCCATCTTGCTCAGTCAGATGACATAGCTAAAAAGACGTCAAAAATGAGAAAATATTAGTCAAAGGACTGCAACTCCAGGGGAGGAGGGAGAGTCGTGAGGACCGATTCCTGCTGTCCCTGGAGAACACCTGTTACAAGTGAGTAACTATGCTTTCTCTAGGAACAAGCATGAAGTCAGTCCTCACATATGGGACTCCCTAGCTATAGCCTACCGAGAACCCATAATTGAAAATGGCTCCCTCTAGAAGAGCCACAGCAGCAGTGATAGGATTTTTCTCCGAGAACGCAACCCCCACGGTAGCCTGACACCAAAGGGTAGGAGTTGCCTAAACCTCGAATAGGTTACGGAGTACAGCCTGACCGAAAACACTGTCCCATCGGGACACTCTCTCCAGGCAGTAGTGGGCTGCAAAAATCTGGCTTGAAGACCAAGTTGCAGCCCAGCAGATGTCTGCCAACGGAACAGAGCGGTGGTTAGCCACTGATGCGGCCTTAGCCCTGACAGAGTGGGCCGTGATTCGGCCCTGCAGTTGGAGGTCAGCTGTCCTGTACGCCCAGGTGATGCAGTCTGCCACCAAGGTGGATACCGTGCGCTTGGAGACAGGTAGACCCAGTTTACTAGGGTCATAAGAAACGAAGAGCTGAGAAGCTCTCCAATGTCCCCGCGTACGTTCCAGGTAGAAGGCGAGCGCCCTCTTACAGTCCAGGGTGTGCAGAATCGCTTCTGCCCTGCTGGTATGTGGCCTGGGGAAGAAGGCTGGAAGAACCACCTCTTGGTTGAGGTGAAACGAGGAAACCACTTTTGGATGGAACTTGGGGTGGGTACATAGGACCACCCTGTTTTTATAAAACCGTGTATACGGTCTATCCGATACTAAAGCTTGCAGCTCGCTCACAGGCCGAGCAGACATGAGTGCCACCAGAAAGAGTGCTTTCCAGGAAAGGAAGCGGAGATGACAGGTGGACATTGGTTCAAAAGGTGGGCAAGTAAGCCGCTGCAAGACCACATTTAAGTCCCACTCTATAGCCGGTGGGCGAACCGGAGGCTTCAAGAGTAGGAGGCCTCTGAAGAATCAGGATACCAAAGGGTGAGCTGAAAGAGGTTGCCCGTCCACTGGAGAGTGGTTAGCTGATAGCGCACGCAGGTGGACCCTGACAGAGTTAGACTTGAGGCTTAACTCTGAGAGGTGGAGCAAGTACTGTAATACCTGAGGTACTTGGCAAGTGAACGGGTTCTCCTTATTTTGGGCACACCACCCTTCAAATCTACGCCACTTGAACACGTAGGATTTTCTAGTGGATTGCCACCTAGAGGCCAGCAACACCTCCTCAACCTCCTTGGGAAGGAGTAGAGGAGCAAATACTACCCTCTCAGCAGCCAGGCCATTAAGTTGAGGGATCTGAGATTGGGGTGTAGCAAGGAACCCTGTTCCTGGGTCAAGAGGTCGGGCTGCACCCCCAGTGGGAGTGGAGTTTCGACTGCCAGTTGAAGGAGAAGAGGGAACCAAGGCTGTCTGGGCCACCTGGGGGCTACCAGGATGACAGAGGCCTTGTCCCAAAGAATCTTGAACAGAGTGCGTGCCACCAGGGGTGTGGGTGGGAACGCACAGAGAAGGCCCTGTGCCCACGAGATCAGGAAAGCATCTGACGCCATGCTCAGCAGATGCGGCTGCCTCGAGCAGAACCAGGGCAACTGATGGTTTTGCGGACTGGCAAAGAGATCCATGGATGGGAGACCCCAGCGGTTGAAGATCTGCTGGGCTACATCCCAGTTCAGTTGCCACTCGTGAGGCTGAAGAATCCTGCTCAACTTGTCGGCCAGGAGGTTCTCCTGACCTGGCAGATAAACTGCCTTTAGGGACATGTGATGTGCCACTGCAAAAGAGCAGCGGTCCAGAGTTTCCTGGCATAGGATTCGAGATCCTGTGCCTCCCTGTTTGTTGATGTAGAACATCGCTACTTGATTGTCTGTCTGTATCAGCACCGACTGATGTGAAAGAAGATGACAGAAGGCTTGAAGAGCTAGGCGGATGGCTCGAAGCTCTAGAAGATTGATTTGAAGTGTGGCCTCTCGCAAGGACCACAGACCCTGCATGCATGAACCTTGGCAATGGGCTCCCCAGCATAGCAAGGAGGCATCTGTCTTCAGCACTCTGGTGTGAGAGGGAGGTTGGAATGGTACTCCCTGAAGCAAATTGGGGGGGTGAAGCCACCATTGCCAGGCTGTCAACAGTAGCTTGGAAATCACTACCCTGTCTCGGAGGCGGCCTGTGGCTTGTGTCCACTGGTCTCATAGGCACCACTGAGCTGTGCACATGTGGAAGCGAGCATATGGAGTCACATGTACTGTGGAGGCCATATGGCCCAGGAGGCATAAGAAGACCCTTGCGGAGACCTGAGGTCTGTGCTGGACCTGCTGTACCAAGTCCAGCAACCGCCTTGCCCTGTCCAGCTGTAGGTAAGCCCTTGCCTGAAGTGTGTCCAGTCTTGCCCCTATGAACTCCAAGTTCTGAGTGGGGAGTAAAGTGGACTTTGCGTGATTTATAACAAACCCTAGGTGCTGGAGCAGGGTGACTGTGCGAGCAGTGGCCTGCTGTGCCTCCTGTGCCGATTGGCCCCTGATGAGCCAGTCGTCTAGGTATGGAAAGACGAAGACTCCCTAGCTTCTGAGGAAGGCCGCCACCACTGCTAGGCATTTGGTAAATACACTGGGAGCGGAAGCTAGGCCAAAGGGAAGCACCTTGTACTGGAAGTGGTTTCCTCCGACCACAAACCTGAGATATTGTCTGTGGTCCAGGTGGATGAGGATGTGAGTATAAGCATCCGTTAAGTCTAAGGAGCATAGCCAGTCTCTCTGGTGGAGGTAAGGCAGTAGGATCCCAAGGGAAAGCATCTTGAACTTTTCCCTCACCAGGAACTTGTTCAGATTTCGCAAGTTTAGGATAGGGCGAAGGCCTCCTTTTCTTTTTTTTTTTTTTTAAATTCTTTATTTTCGTTTTATAACAACAAAGGAAAGGAAGACATACAGCTAAAAGACAGATACATAAAGTGTGATACATATACCAAAGTAAACCCCTGCCACCCCCCTCCCCCCTGCTTCTTCTCTAGAAAACTAATCATACCCGAATCGGGCGTGTACTTACATTATTGTGTTACAAAACCTAACGGTGATCTGAAACATGATGAGTGCACTTTATACAGGCATGTTGGAACAATGAGCAGATTGTACATAATCATTAAGCATCTGCCATTTAGACAAGCGAGAGTGAGTTTGGGCATGGGGAATAGCTCTCCGAGGTATCTGCTCATATTTACTATATAAGCAGACGAGGTTCCACCATTCATTGACAGTGAGTCGAGAGCTATCCTTCCAATTCCTCGTGATTAAGCATATGGCTATACCCAGCATGAAATCAAGGAGAAAGCGACCCTTCTTAGGAAGAGAGGGGACCTCCGCCACAGAGCGGAGTCCCACGATCTTCCAAGAGAGAGGTTCGTGAAGGTGTAAGATAAATTGAATACAACCCCAGACCCGCCCCCAATAAACCTGTAGTTGAGGACATTCATAAATAACATGAGCAAAGGTTCCCACAGCAGTATGGCAAGACCAACACTGGTCCCTAGCATTCGTGTTCCATTTGGCTATTTTTTCTGGGGTATAAAAGCATCTGTGTGCAAAAAAGAAGAGAGTTTGGGTAACAGAGGCAGACCGGGAAACCCGCACTACTTTGCTCCAGAAAACGCTCCATTGCACAGGGGTTAAAGTGGTTTGCAGTTCGCGCTCCCAGGCTTGTTGGGCTCTAAAAGTGGCCGTGTCTGTACCCTGACCTAATATTTTATAAAAGTTAGAGGCTACCCCATGTGTACTACTAATAGAGTGAACTATCTCTAATAGCCCATCCTCAGTAGGGGCAGAGGGCGGCATGATTCGAGCACTTTTGAGGCAGTGTTGAAGCTGCATCAATTGTAAATCAGAAAAGGTTTTCCAACGGGCTGCAGAGAAAAGCTGTTGGGGTGTCCAGATCCCCCTTGAGTACCAGGGTTTCCATGCTATCGTTCTATTTAGGACTTGAATTCTGGGGTTATTCCATAGCGGGAGTCCGTCCTGAGGACATGCGTTCGGGCCCAGTGATAGAATGAGAGTGTTAAAGGCCGCAAGAGTATCGACAATCATTGGTGGATGGCGGGTGTCTACTTGATAGGACATACCGGGGAGATGGGTCAACGGAATTGGGCTACTAAGCTCCTCTTCTATGTCAAGCCAAACTGGTCTGCTGTCTGTTGAGGCATCTAGCCATCGGGCACCTTGCTTAAGTAGGAAGGCTTGATGGTATCTAAGAAAATCAGGAAATCTGGTACCCCCTCTTTCCTTTGCAGATTGTAGTTTTTGTTTGGCTATCCTTGGGGGCTTGCCCTGCCAGAGATAGCGGACGAGAAGGCCCTCAATATCTTTATAAGTATGTAGCGGGAGTAAGCATGGCAGCATTTCTAAAATGTAGTTCACTTTGGGGACTATCATCATTTTCACAGTTTCTAAGCGGCCCCACCATGTAAGAGATAAGGGAGACCAACGATTTGTGAGCTCACGGACTTTGGAGACTACCTCTTTGGCATTAAAACTGATAGTGTCTTCTAAAGGAGAACAGTAATGGACCCCGACATACTTCACCATGCGGGATTGCCAAAGGAAGGGAAAGGCCTGCATGTCAGCCTCATGTACCCAGCGGTTCAGTGGGAATGCTACAGATTTGGTCCAGTTAATTTTATAGCCCGATAATTGTGAGTATCCGTCAATCAGATCCAAGACAGCTGGAACCGAATCGAGGGATACGAAAAGCATAAGGTCATCTGCATATGCAGAGAGTTTAATCTCCCTATGATTGAAGGGGACACCTCGAATACGTGCGGACTGTCTAATAAGGAGGGCTAGGGGTTCAAGAGCTAGATCAAAGAGCATCGGTGATAGGGGGCAACCTTGACGCGTGCCTCTTTGCAGATTAAATGGCTGAGACTTGATGGCATTTACACAAATACTGGCGACGGGTTGAGTATACATGACTTGGAGATATCGGAGGAAGCCCTCCCCAAAGCCATACCATCGGAGAACTGCAAATAAGAAGGGCCATTCTAGACGATCAAAGGCTTTTTCGGCATCCAGGGAAAGACCCACCCATGGATGATCTAGGTTGGCAGCACTGGATAGCACATGGCACAAGGTCCGAGCATTGTCAGCAGTTGATCTGCCAGGTATAAAACCGCATTGGTCGGGGTGAATTAGGGTGGCCATCCTGTCAGATAGCCGGGTGGCCAAGATCGTTGCGAAGATCTTATAATCGGCATTGAGTAGGGAGATTGGACGGTAGTTGGCGGTTAGTAGCGGGTCTCTGCCTTCTTTCTCAAATACTACCACATTAGCTGCAGAAAAGGATCCCAAAGAGGATGTATCTACCGCAAGGGCAGTAAAATAGAGTTTTAAATAGGGAACTAAATCTGCACTGAACGTTCTGTAGAATTCGGTCGGGAGACCATCGGGCCCTGCGGCACGGCCCGAGGCTGTTCGTTTTAGGGCAGATTGGATCTCTGAAGTAGAGAAGGGTTCATCCATCGCATCCCTATCATCTTCAGAGAGGGTCGGCCGCTGAATGCCAGAAAGCAATCGCTCGAATGTCTCTGACGAGAAAGCACAGTTACTTACCTGTAACAGGTGATCTCTGGGAACAGCAGGAATTAGTCCTCACATATGGGTACGTCGGTACCGACGGAGCCCGTGCGGGAAAGCTCCCCAGCTTCTTAGAATAGAAGCTTTTGGGACCTCCCACTGCACATGCGCACTGCCTTCCCGCCTTCCTGAACAGCTCTCCTCAGTTTCGAGTTTATAGCTGAGTCAACAGAGAGAGGACAGGAAGATAGATAGATAAAAGATACAACTCCTAGGGGAGGTGGGTGGGTTGTGAGGACTAATTCCTGCTGTTCCCAGAGATCACCTGTTACAGGTAAGTAACTGTGCTATCTCCAGGAACAAGCAGGAATAAGTCCTCACATATGGGGACTCCCTAGCTTAGATGCATGGGATCCCCTGTAAAGGTTCGCCATCTTCGTATGGATCTCAGGCATCCATTCTGGGAAGGTGGGCAGGAGTTGTTTAGGAATGGAACAGGTGCTTGAGGACAGCCTGGCCAAACAAGGCATCCCGGCGGGAGTCCTTGTCCAAACAGTAATGGGCTGTGAAGGTATGAACCGAGGCCCAGGTAGCGGCTCGACAGATCTGATCTATGGAAACAGAGTGCAGATGAGCCATAGAAGTTGCCATGGCCCTCACATTGTGAGCAGTGACATGGCCTTCCAGAGAAATGTTTTTGCTCTGGTAAGCAAAAGAAATACACTGAGCAATCCAATTGGAAAGTGTACGCTTGGAGACTGGAAGTCCCAAATGGGAAGGATCAAAGGCCACAAAAAGTTGAGAAGACTTTCGATGTGGCTGAGTCCTATTAAGGTAAAAAGCGAGAGCTCTTTTACAATCCAGAGTATGAAGGTTCCTCTCTGCATTGGATGCATGAGGAGCTGGAAAAAAGACAGGTAGATATACCTCTTGATTAAGATGAAAAGGCGAGACCACTTTAGGCATAAAGTGGGGATTCGTCCTAAGGACCACCTTATCATGATGAAATCTTGTGTAAGGTGGATTAGCCACTAAAGCCTGCAGCTCACTGATGCGGCGAGCCGAAGTGACTGCAATGAGGAAGATGACCTTCCAGGAAAGAAATTTCAAGGAGGTGGAAAACATTGGCTCAAAAGGTGGCTTCATAAGTTGACCGAGCACTAGATTCAAATCCCATGCGACCGGGGGTGGTCTGATGGGAGGTTTAGTGAGAGTCAGGCCTCTCATGAATCTTGCAACAAGAGGATGAGAGGAGATAGGTTGTCCATTTATATGTTTCAAGGATGCTGCAATAGCACTTAAATGGACTCTTACCGAATTCGTCTTGAGGCCTGCATTGGATAGATGCAGGAGATAATCAAGAAGAGAATTCAAAGGAAGTGCCAGAGGGTCAAGACCCTGCTGAGCACACCAAATGGAAAAACGTTTCCATTTGAAAGCATAGGAACGCCTGGTAGAGGGTTTCCTAGAGGCAGAAAGGATATCTTTCACTGGTTGGGAAAGATGAAAGTCTTGAAGGCTTAAGCCTTCAGTAACCAAGCACTGAGGTGAAGGGATTTGGGGTTTGGGTGCCACAAAGTCCCCTCCTCCTGAGACAGGAGGTCTGGCGCAGCTCCCAGATCCAAGTAGGATCCCTGGGAGAGCTGTAGAAGTAGAGGGAACCACACTTGGCGTGGCCAGCGTGGAGCTATGAAGATCATAGTTCCATGATCCCTCTGGAGTTTGAACAGAGTCTTGGGAATCAAAGGAATGGGTGGAAAGGCATATAGGAATGCCTGATTCCAATTCAGGAGAAAGGCGTCCGTAGCCTGAGCTCCCTGACACGGAGTTCTGGAACAGAACCGGGGAAGTTTGGCATTCCACGGACTTGCAAAGAGGTCTATGTCCGGGGTCCCCCATTCCTGAAAGATTCGGTTTATTTGGTCCAAATGTAGGGACCATTCGTGTGGCAGCAGAACTCGACTGAGCCTGTCTGCCCGAGAGTTTTGAACTCCTGGGAGATACACTGCTAGCAGGTGAATCTGATGCTCTCTGGCGAAGGCCCATAGTCTTAGAGCTTCGTTGCAAAGCGACAGAGAGCCCGTCCCTCCTTGTTTGTTTATGTAAAACATGGCCACCTGATTGTCCGTCTGAACTAGGACAGTGAGGTTGGCTAGGAGGGAGTGGAAGACCTTGAGGGCAAGGTAAATTGCTCGCAGTTCCAGAAGATTGATATGAAGGGTGGTCTCCTGTAGAGACCAAGTGCCCTGAGTGGAGAGAGTTTGCAGATGGGCTCCCCACCCTGTTTGGGAGGCATCTGTTGTGAGGGTTGCTTGGGGTAGCAATGGTTGAAATGGAGCCCCCAACAACAGATTCTTGGTGGAAGTCCACCAGTGGAGGGACCAAAACAGACGATCGGAGGTTTGTATTTGGTCTGAGAGCGCTCCTGACGCCTGAGTCCACTGAGTGGCCAGGGTCCATTGAGCTGCTCTCATATGAAGACGAGCATAGGGCACCACATGCACTGTGGAGGCCATATGACCCAGTAGGCGTAGCATTTCCCTGGCTGTCAAGTGAGTGCTGGACTGAGCTTGGGAGGCCAAACTCAGGAGGCGCTGGCCTCGAACATGTGGAAGGTAGGCCCTTGCAGTGATGGTGTCCAACTGGGCCCCTATGAATTCTAGAGATTGAGTAGGGATGAGTTGGGACTTGGGAAGGTTTACTACCAGTCCCAGATACTGCAAAAGGCTCCTTGTGTGGTCCAGGGAAATCTGGGCCTGTGACTGAGTTGGAGCTCGGATGAGCCAGTCGTCCAGATATGGGAAGACAAAGATTCCCATGCCTCTTAGAAATGCGGCTACGACTGCCATGCATTTTGTGAATACTCTTGGAGCAGAGGCTAGACCGAAGGGGAGTACTCTGTATTGGAAATGTTTTCCCTGAAACAGAAAGCGAAGATACTTTCTGTGGGATGGATGGATGAGTATATGTGTATACGCATCCTGTAGGTCTAGAGAACAAAGCCAGTCCTGACCCTGGAGGTAAGGAAGGAGAATGCCTAGAGACAGCATTTTGAATTTCTCCTTGAAGAGAAATTTGTTCAATTCTCTCAGATCTAGGATTGGTCTGAATCCCCCTGTCTTCTTTGGAATGAGAAAATAAGGGGAGTAGAAACCGGACCCTTGTTGAGGAAGAGGAACCTCTTCTATGGCCCCTTGGGCAAGAAGAGAGGAAACCTCTTGACCCAACAGGGTTAGGAGAGATGGGGGAGAATTGAATGGTCTCACCATATGATGGGGAGGAAGGCTGGAGAAATGAAGTTTGTAACCCTCTCGAATGATAGAGAGGGTCCATTGTTCTGTTGTGATTTGTTCCCATCTGGGAGCAAAGTGAACCAACCTTCCGGGTATGGTGAGAGGTTCTGGTTGTGTTAGAACCAGAAGTGGCAAGTTCCCTAGGAGCAAGTCAAAACCCCTGAGGGGTTGGAGCCTGCTGAGCTACAGTAGCTGCTGCAGGCTTAGCTCGTGCTTGTTTGGATTGCTGACGCTTAGCAGTATAGCGAGGTTGAGAAGACTGCTGGCCAGTATTTGAAGCAACTCTGGCCTTCTTATAGTAAGGCCTTTTAAAAGACTTTTTCTTAGTAGGAATTGAAGTGGACTTTGAAAGTCTTTCCAAGGTGGCATTTTCAGCATCCATCTGGGTGGCTTTGATTTGCCACTCTTCCCCAAATAAGTTCTCACCTGTACAGGGCAGATTCCGTAAGCCATCTAGAACCCAAGGTTCCAGATCAGAGGCCTGGAGCCAAGCAAGACGTCGGGCTGCAATAGCAATGCCCGAAGCCCTACTGGCTCCCTCAAAGGAATCATATGCTGCCCTATTAGAGAACTTAGAAACCTCTAAGAGTTGTTTCACTAGGGAAAGGAATCCCTGCTTTTTATCCTCAGGGATAAAGGGGGCAAAATGCCGCACCTTTTTGGCAAGTTCCTCCAGGAACATGCCCATATAGAGACTGTAGGAATTAATCCTGGCTATAAGCATACTAGCCTGGAAAATTTTCCTACCAAAAGAGTCCAAAGTCTTACATTCCCGTCCTGGAGGGGTGGAAGAGTGCCTTTTGGTACTCCTAATCTTCTTCATTGCAGACTTCACCACAATAGAGTGGTGGGCAATTGAGTCTTTTGGAAACCAGGAGAAGGAGGGACCCTATACATGGTGTCCAACCTACGGGAATAAGGAGACAAAGTCAAAGGATTTTCCCAGAAATCCATCAGTTGTTCTTGAAGGATTTCATGGATAGGCAGGGTAACTGCCTCCTTAGGGGCCTTTGAGTATCCCAAAATATCCAGTTTTTTGGATCTGGGTTCCTTTTCAGAGGATGTGGTAATAGAAAGGGCTGTAGCCATATCTAAAACAAAGTCCTGGAAGGACAAATCCTCTGGAGGGGACATTCTCCTTTTAGGAGAAGAGGGCTCCTCAGGTAAGTTGAGTGAAAACTCAGCAGAATCATCAGAGGAGTGAAAATCCTCAGAGGAATCGGTGCTTTCCTCTAACGCACGATACGCGTACCGATCGGTATCGATATCGGGCGTATCGGGTATGGAACCGGTATGGAGCGAAAGCCCATACGGTACCGACTTGCGTTTAGAGGTGGACGGCCTCGATACCGGCATGGCGGACGATACCGGTATCGGGCCCGGAACCGCTGAAAGCGGAACCGATGGCGTTGCAGCTTTAATGAAAGCCATGACGGCCTGCTGCATGGACTGTACAGTATCGCCCATGGACGCCATAGCTGCCTGGATGTCGGTACCGGAGTGACCCGGTACCCCAGAGCAGGCTAACAGGTGATCTGTCGAGGCCGTAGCATCGATATCAACCTGAGACCCCTGAATTGGCGTTTTTGGAAGTTGGACTTCCCGCCGGGGTTGTTTGGCTGGGGCAGGGTCCTCAAGTTCTAAGCTAAGAGCCTCTCGATGCTTTGAAGGAGATTTGCTCTTTGAGGACTTGCCCACAGAAGGTTTGGTTACCTGAGATCCATCCGGAGAAGAAGACCTGGATGACTGTGATGCTGTATTCTCTGAAGCAAACAGCACATGGAATTTGTTGGCCCGGTTCTGCAGCCCACGTTTAGACATGTGGGAGCAAGATGGGCAGTCCGGTATGGAATGGTCAGGCCCCAAACATTTCAGACACCATTCATGGGTGTCTGTGACTGAAATAACAGCATTACATTTGGTACACTTCTTAAATCCAGGGGCTGGCTTCTCCATGAGGAGAAATTGAGTAGGCCGAGAGGCCTCTCTGAAGTGACCAAAAAGCTAAAAAATAAGAAAAAAGAATTATAATTTTTTAAAGAAAGAAAGAAAAGACCGGCGATACCGGTATCGGTATGGGGAAGGCAGGTACGCGGTCTAAAGAAACAAATAAAATAACAATTTCTTCAGCGGTGACAGGAACACGACCTGCTGGCTCCGCGGAAAAAGAGAAACTGAGGAGAGCTGTTCAGGAAGGCGGGAAGGCAGTGCGCATGTGCAGTGGGAGGTCCCAAAAGCTTCTATTCTAAGAAGCTGGGGAGCTTTCCCGCACGGGCTCCGTCGGTACCGACGTACCCATATGTGAGGACTTATTCCTGCTTGTTCCTGGAGATCTCACATTCAGATTGATATAGGCGGGTATAGAAATCCCGAAAGAGCTCTACG